>OZ012737.1:412558835-413054779 GCA_963859935.3 Lathyrus sativus
CGATCCTTAGAGAGATTTCTTGACATAACTGCCCCATATTAACTAAACTTTGGGGGAGATTTCTTGTTGTAAATGCCCCATATTAACTGAACTCTGGGGAGATTTCTTGACGTAACTGCCCCAGATTGGCATTTTCTGACAGAGTCTCTTGGCCAGATGCTCCTCAACGTATCTATCCAGAAAGTTCCTCTTGGAAAGATAAGACTTCTTGACTGACATTTATCATGTAAACCTCATTGATGATAAATACTTGTATGCAAGCAAATAATGTTTATTCTAATAATGATAATTCTTATGCAACACACATGCTAATTTTGAAATTTTTTTGAAAAGATATCACCAACTTTATAAACAAGTCACTAGTTAAACTGCGACACTGATTTTTTTGAAATGACACCATGCACATGCAATACCAACAAAGTCTTTTAGCACAACTCATGAGATTCGAGAACGCTGTCTTGTTGAAGTACGCCTTCAAAATAAACTCTGCTTCAATTAGGACTTTTGAGGGTTGTAACATGGCCTAGTTCACGGTTTTTAGAAAAAAGGATTTATGGCTCAAAATTGTTTGTACCTACCTATTCTCCTTGATGTCTTCTAGACCTATGTTCAACTAGTTCGACACAAGAGCTCACCTTTCAAAAAGTTTATTGAATGGTAGAAGTGACGGTTAATGAAACCACAAGATCTTTGGAGCGACGGTCACCCTTTTTGTCTTTGGTATCTATAGTCGCGTGACTTGTTCTTTTCTGAGGATTTTTATTTTGTATTCCTTTTCATTTTCATCATTTTTTTGCTTTTGGTTTCCCTGCTTTTTCCTGGCCTAAATCTTTTGAATTTTTTCGATTTTGAAGTCTAGCGGATTGCCCTAATTTTTGTCTAAGTCACTTGTTTTCAAGTTTTTGACTTAGCGGGCTTTTTCTTTTGATTCTCCTTTTTCTCTTCTGGAATAAATCGTATGACGTTGGTTGTCTTGATTTCCTTTAAAGGGTTTGACTGCCTCATTCCTTGGTTAATGAGGTATAATCATTGTGGGATTATGAAGGATAAAAGGTAATGGATCCTTGGATGCATACTCCTTTTGAAATTTGAACGCTCGGTCAGACTAACTGAAGACTACTCAGCCCCTGGGTTAAGATTGAGGATTTTTCGTTTTTAGAAAGAAACTCTCACTTCAAGGCTCGAAGGGGTTGACAAGGGATTATCTTCCTTATATCTCCGACATTTAAGGATTTTAAAACAATGCCTGTACATCATCAGCAAGATTTATTCAAAAGCATACAGCCAAAAAGTTTGCATTTTCACTTTATCACCCTCCCTCAAAGAGTTTAAGCAAGAAGAGTTGGTATTACGATGCACAGAAATATTATATGAGTGAACACGAATGAATTACTTCAAGAGAAACATAACCATTGCATTAAGATCATCATTAAAATATAAACAAGTTTTTTTACATGCAAACAAAACATTAATAAACAATGAAAATACAAATAAAAATGCAGTAAAGAAAACAGTGATTGTCATTGTTGAGGAAGCCTGGCTCCGCCTAGACTAATTGCTTCTGATGATGTCCTTGAAATCTCAAGTGCTCACTTGGAAGGCTTCAATTAATGCACAGACCTTCTGCAGTGAAAGTAATGACCCCTGAATCAATTAAATCTTGCATCTTATGCTTGAACACGTTGCAAATTTCAGTTGCATGCCCCTACGTTCTTGAGTGGTACTCGCACCTAGCAGTCATGTCATAATCTGGAGGGAGGGGATTTGGAATAAGTGCAACTTCTCTTAGTTGAATCAAGGATCCTTGAAGTAGGCGAGCAAGCAGTTGACTGTGAGGAATAGAAATGAAATCAAACCTTCTCTCGGGCCTTCTCGATCTTTGTTGTTTCTTCTGGGAGCCAGTTTGTTGTTGATACCGATTAGGGCACTCCCTTCATTCAAGAACTTTCATCCTCAAACTTGGCCGAGGAATAGGCAACAAATGTGGACATGGAGATTGTGAAACCAAAGACTGTAAGATATGTCTCTGACTTGATGCAGCTTCAGGGGAGAAAACACGAATATCCACTTCTTTCGCAGCAACTGAAATAGGACCACCTGGTACACTTATGCCACCCGGCGTGAACTCAACTTCCTTTGAATCGATTAAGTTCTGAACTTGGTGCTTAAAAGCCTTGCATTTTTCTATATTATACCCCGGTGCCCCAGAATGGAAATCACATTGGGCACTTGCATCATAGCCTGGTGGAGGCTTACCAGCAAATGGAGCCAGAGTCTAAAGTTTAACCAATTGAAGTTGAAGCAAGTGTTACAACAACTGAGCATAAGTCATAGGGAACTGGTCAAAGATTCTTTCAGAATGTTTCGGCCTCTGTGCATACCTTTTAATCTTAGGATTATCTTGGGAAACAGGAGACAACTGCTAATGGGGAAATTCTGGAACTTTAGATCATGCAGAAAATCTATAAGGCACATCACGCTCTGGGAGAAATCCCACAGGTAAGGGTAACACGACCATTTCTACTGCAACTTTAAGCATAGGATTGTTTTCCTTTATTAGCATGTTTCTCATGAATTTCATGATCAGACCCATCTGAGTCTTTAACTGATGGACTTCCTCTCTCAGCATTTTCTGATCCTGAGACAAAGCTTGCATATCCACCATGAATTATCCCATCTGGCTTCGTATTTCCCTCAAATCTACTTAAATTTGCTCCATAGTCAACTTCTAACTTCTTTGAAAAGTTAACTCTATAATTCTAAAGAAAACCATATCAGGATAACAAAAT
This sequence comes from Lathyrus sativus, assembly GCA_963859935.3. Lineage (NCBI taxonomy): Eukaryota > Viridiplantae > Streptophyta > Magnoliopsida > Fabales > Fabaceae > Lathyrus > Lathyrus sativus. The sequence goes on from OZ012737.1 coordinate 412,561,625, forward strand.
TCCAACCTCGAACACCTGCTATGCAAATGAAATGCAAATGCCATGTTCGACTATTTCCAAGGAATATGCCTACTTTGATTCAAGTTTTACACAGACGAACCGCAAGAAAAAGATTGAATGCTCAACAATGAGTCTCAAGTTAAGATCCTTGGAAATACAAGAACATGTATGTCAAAATGCAAACATGCTATGATGATATGGATGCAGAGACATGGGATCAAGGCTTCCACAAATATCCCCAATAATTAATATGCTGCTGACTGAATAAGCTCATAAGTCTGCTCTAGAGAAAATACCAGAATACCAGGATGATAAGTTCACACTAATAGAAAACCGGAAAATCGAGTTGGTTGAAAGTTAAGATTTCCTGCAAAAACCTATCCCTTCTCACATGTGGGTTCTAGTATTGGGCAGTACGACATCCTATGCAGGTCACCAGTATCATAGACTCTCAGGTCGAGAAACGATGATACTTTCACCATTTTTGGTTTGGAAACATGATCAATCAAGGAGGTCTCAATTGACTTCCCAATGAACAGTCTCCAGAGTCGTTAGTTTTTCTAAGTAAATACTCCCTCAACTGCATCAAACGTGCAAGATAGAGTATCTCCAAAGAAAAACCTCGTCTAGACGTAAATTTCGCGTGAACTATTACATAGTTAGACGTCACACAAGCTCTCACTACTCTCCATACTAATCCTATGTGTATACTCAAGCCTGGGTATTGGGCTTATCTCTCATGGAACAACCCACCCAACAACACTGCAGCATCAAATGATAACAATAAATGCAAATACAACAATATACAACAGGTAATATACATAAAAAAAGATAACTGCATAAAATTAAACACCCAAAGACACAAAACAGACAAGCGCTAGGATTGACTCGCATAGGGAACCAGAGTCGCCAACTGTCGCAACTGTGAAAACACCTGGCAGAAAAATATAAGAGTCGCCATCGAACATTATTTATCCCAAAGAGAGGGAAAGGAAACAATCAAAGAAAACCTAAAAGAAAGGAGAAGACAAGGTCATCGCAACCAAATCTTAGGTTCGGGAGTCGGTTACGCAAGGGGAAGGTATTAGCACCCCTCACATTCGTTGTACTCAACGGGATCTACGCTTGTTGTCTAATAAAAGGGTTTGTCATCTAAAAGCTACTGCTAAATAGAAACGAAAATAAATAAAAAGAAAGAGATTCAATAGGATATCACCGCCCTATGCCTATGTATTCCCTCGTGCAATGGGAAAGTTAGATTCAACGTAGTTCAGAAAACTACGGGTTATGGGGGAAAGGTTGCTCGCCAAGACTTTGCCATCTTGTGCCTACGTATCTTCATTTGGTAAGAGAAATCAGAGCAAACGTAGTTCGGTTAATGAAACCACTAGTTGGTTAAGTGTTTTTTATGAGTAACATTAAGTTCCCATTCCAGTAGTTAGGGTCGATGCCTGTTTGCGGTAGAACAGAAAAGTAACGTACTATTTTCTAAAAATGAGTTTGAAACAAAAATCCCGAAGGATAGAAAGTTTGAATTTTTTTTGTGAGTTTTAGTGAAGTGGATTAGTTTTATTTGTGATTCACGTTGCACTATAGACTATGATATAAGAACGAATATGTCGCATATCTCCCTCAGACGGGACGTATACTAAACACTCTAGACAAGTAATAGGAAACCCTTCACTCATCATTCTCATATACTTAAGGCTCGTAACGTACAACGTTCATCATTTTTATTAGATGAGTTAGAATTGTTTTGAGATGAGAAAAGAGACGCACATAAGGTCTAAGGGAAACTCGGCCCTAATGTTGTCATGCAAAGTGGTCCTAAGGTCGGGATGCGAAAGGAGATTATATCCTAATGTTAGGATGGAAAAGATGGACCTAAGATTGAGGTTAAAAGGACTAACCTAATGTTATCATGCATGGGTTACACTCCTATTGTTTATCCTACTCCAATCTTAATCGAAAATTAAGTCGGACTAGGAGTCCTAAGAGAGCTCGCGAAGACAAGACAAAAACAAGAAAAGAAAGGCAAAAATAGCAGCTAAAACAATGCTTCCTTCACAAAACAGTAGTAAAATCCAGCACACAAGCAAGACAACCTATAACAGTACATAACAGGTGTAAAAGTCAGCAAGCAGAATGGATGCACAACATTGCAACAAATGCATATGATATGGAAAGGATCAATCACGAACATGCATAACAAGCCAAACAAAACATCAAGAGTGCAAACATCCAATACTAAGCACAAACAAATTCCACGAGATGGTACAAGTAAACATCCAACGGGATCATCATGCATTCAACACTGATTAACGAATTTGAATGATATGCAATTACAGAATCAGAAGTAAACATAAGCATGTGATATACATCCAGAAAGATAAGCATTAATTATCAACAATCAACAATGTGCAAACGACTATGCAACATGATCAACACACCAAGAATACAACACAATGATCATAAATGTTCGTCAACGAAAATCAAAAGTTTTATGTCGAAGAAACACAAGCATGCCATCAAGAATGATGTAAAAGGTCAAAACTAACTCACATAAATGCATCACATCAATCCATGACGTTTAAGGATGAAAAGAAACCCAAACCAGCAAGAAAATGCAAGAAAAAGGCAATTTGTCCCAGTGGTAATTGACTACCAAGATCAGGTAATCGATTACCCCCTTGAAAAATGCCTAGAAATGTGAAAGTTAAGTAGGGTAATCGATTACCTATATCGATTACCACTGTGACAGAGGCCAAAAATCAGCTTTCAAAATCACTTTTCAGCAGCAAACGACTTATCTGATCATCCAAATGAACAAGTAATCAATTATGCACGAATTTAACACCAAGAATCAGTGACCAATCATCAATTAAACTTAATCAAACATTGAGATCATAAATCACAAAGATCAAATCCAAACAAATGGATCAAAATGCAGCAAAATCCATGGATCTACATTGTAACATGTAAGATTAAGCAATATCAAAGCTAGATCTGGAAATTACTAACCAACAAAGCTGAGAATTTCTTTGATAATTGTTGATTCACTGCAAATTGATAGATCCAAGATAGAAACCCAAGAAATCTTCAATATCCAAGAGCCTTCTTGCAGGAGAAGTGAAGAACAAGTCAAAATAAGCCAAAATTGATCCAAGAATCACTCAAAAGCTTACTTCCAAAATCAGATCCAAATCCAAACAAAAATCAAATGATGAATTGAAGATGAATGATGGAGGTTTAACTCTAGAATTCAAGGATTCCAATAAAGAATCAATGAACTCAAGAAAAGAGCTCTAGTAGAGTTTTGGAGTGTAGAAAAGTTGAGAGTGTCAAATCTGAAAATGAAGGCCATTCTTTGAGGTTTTGAGAAAATTCACTTAAATAGGCTCTTGATTAGGAGTAGAATTATGGTTTGTAATATGGGTTAATGTTTGGAATGGAAATCAGGATTGGGATTAGGAATTGAGTGTTTGAAATTTGGAGGGAAATGGTGAAATGGATCAATTCTAGATCCTTCCAATGATGCGCATGTGAAATCAAGGGTTGAAAATGGTTGGAAATTATGCAGTGCTGAAAATTCAAATATTTTGCAAATTTCGTCTGAGGTAAATGATTACCCATATGTGGTAACCAATTACCACATTCAAAAATTGCCAAATTTGACGCCAAATTGAGGGAAATTTGCGTAATCACCTGTTGCCACCTGTTTTGAGCTCTACTAAGCCTCTGAAACTTGCCCTTGGATATTATGATTGTGAAAGTGCCTGAGATATCCTATGACCTGTCTCCTGTACTGAAAATAACCTGCTGAATAAAAATAAAATCGAGTATTCGATTGTTGGGCAAAAAAATACTGACGCCTCTGACGCACGCTGTTTAAACTCTTGCAATAAAAGAGAACCCTGAGCCATAGAAACACTTTGATCTCATGTCTCGAGAACCAATGTTATGATATGTGGAAATGCAAAATGCAAAGAAACATAAGGCAGTTATAGTTAAAACAAAAAAGGAAAATTTTGGGGTGCTACAATATGGATGATTGGTGAATACGTGGTGTTATTGTGCAATATTTGTATGTTGTTGAGTATGATATATGTTTCTACCCTTGTTATGTTTTGCACTGTTAATTATTTGAGTGTATTCTCACTCATTTCTGTTTGTTATTATATTTGTGCTCCTTTGGGGTACATATGATCAGGTACAAGAGTATATCCTTGAGGCTAAAGGATGACCTTTAGTTATTTATCGTTCGGGTCTTAGTGGAGTCACTATGATACGTAACACTGTGGAATAGGGTTCTCTATCTTTTACTTTGTTGCATGTTTTATTTCTTTGAGGATTATCGAACCACTTTCTCATTATTTGTTTTGAGAATGATATGTTAAACTTATTGATTTTCCGCTGCTTGTTTCTGAAAGTTTTATTCGTGGTTCTTTTATGTTATGGTGAAGCATGTTTGACACTCTATTTGTTGAGTTAATTGAAATATTTTATTAAATGTCGAGTTGTGGAAATAAGGTGTTACAATGATTTCTTGCGAGGATTGATTACGATAGGAATCCTAAGGAAAATGAAAGGGAAAAGAGCTTATCAAGCAAAACAAAAAATTCAATGCAACCTCAAGAAATTTGTGTTTTGCATTAAATCCCATGATTTTACTTTTGTGGAAGTTTGCACCCAGACCAGATGACAACTCAAAGTCATGCAAGACCGGTTTAATAGACCATATGTTAGACCAAGAAGCATTCCCCAAGAATATAGTGTCATCTGCAAACTAGAGACTATCAAAATCCAAATTTGGTGCCAGATGAAAAGGATGGAAAGTAAAGGAAGCATGAGCATCAGACAGCGACCCAAATAACCCTTCAGCAGATAAGATGAATAGAAATGGTGATAACGGATCGCCTTTACGCAATCCTCGCTTGGCTTGACAATCAGTTGTAGAGCTTCCATTTATCAGTATGGAAAAAGATTTGTTAAAAACACCAGCTTGAATCCACTTGTTCCACTTAAAACCAAATTTCATTCTCCTAAATACATACAACAAGTAGTCCCATGAGACCGAATCAAAAGTCTTTTCAAAATCGACTTTGAAAAGCAAAAGCTCCTTCTTGTTTCCTATCGCATAATCTACAACTTTATTGACTACGACTCTCCTTCTAACAAGTTTCTATTTTAAATGAATGTTGTTTGTTTACAAGAAAAGAGTTTCCTAATAACCTGCTTTAACTTACTAATTAACAATTTTAAAATGATTTTATAGACACTTTTGATAAAATAAATAGGACAAAAGTCATTCAGATTTTGAGAATTTTGAGATTTAGGAATCAAGAAAATGAATGTCGCTGTGAAGGCCTTAGGAAGGTGTGATGTCCAAACAAATTCACCAATACAATCTCGTAAATCAAATTTGTTAATCTCCCAAACAATTTTATAAAATGTCATATTGAAGTAGTCTGGATAAGGACTTTTATCTTCGGCAGAAAACCAAATTACCTTCTTAATATCTTCAAACAAAAATGGAAGTTTAAAATTTACACTTTTAGGCTAAAAAAGTTGTTTAATAAATTATTTATATTTATAAATGAATAAATATTATAAAAAAATGTAAAGTAAAATCTATAAAAACAACAAATAATTAGCTAAAATGACATAAGCCAGGAAAATTTTTTATATTTATTTACTATATTGCGATTAATTGAAAGGACCATTTTTTTTATCCTAGTACTCTTGGTTTCTGTTTTAGTTTTAAAAAGTAAAAAGAAATAAAATCAATTAAAAAATTCCCAAAAAAATTTTAAAATCTTAAAAATTAGAAAATAATTTTTAAAAACTAATCAAACATGTCCTAAGTATTCTCTGTATAATAAAAATATAAATTTAATTTAAGGTTAAAATATTAATGGATTTGTATACTGAATAGTACATGGCAAATTAAAATTGGAATAATCTTATCACAAATAATACAGAATGACCTGACTCAGATACCAGTGTATCCTTATCAATCGACAATCTTTAGATAAGAATATCTTATTGTCATGTCAATGTTACAATGCTGAAAACATTAGTCAAATGCAGTGTTATTTTATTCTGACCAATCTCACTAAATATTCTTAATATACTACAATAATATTTTACTACTTAAATTGGTTAGATATTCATCAAATTTAATTAAGATGGGTTGAATATTCTAGATAAGTGAGTTAAAGTTTTGAAAAATAATTCTTAGATTAATTCCCTGCGAACCTCCTAAAAATAGGTGTAAAGTTAAAGTTTCAACTCTCAACTCACCTATTACCTTACTCTGCATTTATATAATTCTAGTTTTGTTTTTTTGGTATTATTTTGCTATATAAACAACAAATTGTTAATGACTTATGTGTATGTATGATTTCTTTTTTCTCTCCATTAGATATATTTTAAATGACGTAGTATTTGATATCAAAATTTTAATATCAAGATATTGTTTTTTGTAAAATAATACAGCGATGTTTTCTCAAAGGAATAAAAGTTACAGTGTATTTTCAAAAACTTAATTTAAGGGTGTTCTAGGTCGTTCATAAGGTTCAAGACAAAAAGTCTAATCAAATGGCAGAGGTGCATAGAATATGTATATCTTTTGTGTACGTTTAGAGTACAACTTAAATTTTAAATTTTATAATTATACGAAAAATAGGTATAAATAAAAAAATAATATATTATTTTAAGTATTAACATATGACAATAGTTTTTTTTTTAAAGATGTAAAATAGAAATATTAATATAATAAATTAAAATTATTATTATAGTTAAATCTCTATTACTTCCGTTTAAGGGAAAACTCGTATTTTAAAATGCTGATCATTTCAGTCGGTGGGACCTGTTAGACCGTAAATTGAAGAGTATAGCAGTTCTGTCAGACCATAATTGCAATTGACTCAATGAAAACTGGTGTGATCTGAATGGTTTATTGGTCAGACCGGTGAACCGGTGAATTTCTTGATCTGGCGGGTTAATCTTCTTATATTTATTTTTTTTCTTAATTATAACTTTAATCTTTCTATTTTCATTTTTCTTATGTTTTGGTGGGTCTGTTTTAAAGTCTGATTTTATTATTATTTGTAATAACTAATAATGTTTAAATTATAAAAATGATTTAATAATTATGAAACTTATATCAAGAATTTTATGTCATGATTTTTTTTTTTAAATTTGTATAAAATAAATTAAAAGTTATGTTGTCTGACCAGTGGCCCATTGGTGTAACCAGAAATCCTGTAATCCAATAGTTTGACTAGGTCGATCACCGGTCTGGGTTTTAAAACTATAGGTAAAACGGGTGTAAAATTAGATTGACTGAAAAAATTGTTTAGGAAGTTCCCCAATCGGCATCGCTATGGGCACGTCTGCCCTTAATTCGAACTCAAATTTAGATGATAAAATTTAACCTTACTTTGCAAAAGTCATTTACAAGAGAAATGTAGCAATGCAGTCCTATGAACCCTATGTTTAATGTTGATTCTAACATTTTCTCTTTCCTTGATCTGAGCTTGATCAAGTCACCCAACAATGCCAATTTGATTCACAGACTCATGTTACTCCTTTGTAAGAACCTTTTGTTCTTTAAAGACTTCACTCAATTGAATCCAAATTGTGAATTGTTGTAACCCAAGATTTACCAAAATGATCCACCGTCTCACGCTACTCCTTTGCAAGAAACCCTCGTTCTTCAAAGCTTTCACTCGATTGGATCCAAATTGCGTAATCTTGTCTAAAACCTTCAAATTCCAAATTGATCTTGGAGGAAAACCCCCGCTTGATTTTCTTATTTGAAACCCATAAAGATTCTCAAAACAATTTACAACTTAACAGCCTAAATTGGATGTTATCAACTCTAACTCTAGATGGCACCCATACAAAGAATTATTATGTATAATTTATTTGTGTGTATGGATAGAACAAATGTTGAAGATGAAGAGAACTATTTGTAAACTCAGTTTTGTATATGATTTTCTCAAAATCACTTAAAGACATGATGCATGCATGAAGTATATATATGTGAGAAAAATAAAAGTAAAAAAAGAATGCGAGAGGTTTAGAAAATAATGCAAAATTTCAAGATTTTTAATGCATGTGCCGACCTATGAAAGTCGCGTATTGACACATACGTTAGATGTGTCGACCTGTATAGACAACACATCAAATAGGGGTTACATGTAACACCCATTTTAATTGTTTAGTCTTTTTGGTGATTATTTTATTTGGTGTGCCTTTAGGTGGGGTGTGTTTGAGTATGTGTTGGTAATTATCCTTGATATGTAAGGATTAGTCGTGGTGACGTGGAGGGAGTATGATAATATAATAATTAATAGTAATATTGGTGGTATTATTATTATTATTATTATTATTATTATTATTATTATTATTATTATTATTATTATTATTATTATCATTATTATTATTATTCGTATTAATAATATTATTTTGGTGGAATATTATTATTATTCATATTATTACTATTATTATGAATATTATTATTAGTGGGAGAATAATATTAGTATTATTATTATTATTGGATTTAAATAATAAAATAAGAAATAAGGGATTAAAGGAAATAGAGAAGTTTTTGGGAAAGAGAGTGAGAACACGATAAACTGCCAGAGAAAGGATTTTGGGAGAAGAGAAAGAAAGTTACGATAAACAGTTTTGGGAAGTGAGAAGAATAACAAGGAGGAAGAGAAGGAGGCTAGGGCTGTCAATCCTTCAAGATTCATCAACGATTGAGCAATTAATCGAGGTAAGGGGGGAGAAACGGATTGGGATGGTTTTTACATGAAATTGGGTAGAGGGGATTTCTTAACCTCGTAGGTATTATGATGAATATGTTTGAATTGTTGTTATGATGTTGATTGTTGTTGTTTATGGTGAAATATATGTATATGATGATACATTGATGATTTGTTGTTACCACTGATGAAGGGGTGTTGTTGTTGGTGAGTTCCTATATAACCTTGGTGGTTTGGATAATGACCATGAGTATTACTGAGGTTCTGTATAACCTCTGTGGCTTTGGCAATGACCATGATATAGGTTCTGGGGTATAATTCCTATAGTAATAATATGAACATGAAATAGGTTCCGAGAGGAAAAATTAAGGAGCATATAGGTTCCGAGTAACTCTGAGAGTGCCGGTAAAGTATATGATGTTGGTGTTAGAGTGAGAATTATAGGTCAATTGATGAGTATAATGTTTATGATTTGTAGTACTGATAGAGTAGGATATAGAAGTGGCAAATTAGGGTTGAATTGGAGCAAGGTGGCAGTTCTGAACAGTGGGGATTTTGGGGTATCGCAGCATTCGCTGGGTTTCGCCTGGCGAGTGTTGGCGAAGGTTCGCCTGGCGAATGTTAGCGAGCGGTGGCGAGTAATTCCAAATAAACTCCCAGACCTAAAGGGTAGAGAGTTCGCCTGGCGAGTGTGGCCAGCGAAGCTTCGCGGGCAGGTTCGCCTGGCGAGCCATAGCGAGCATTCGCTGTGGGGCTTCGCCTGGCGAATGAGCCAGCGAACGTGACAGCAGAATGTGGTTTTTGGTATTATTTTGCCTTGTGCATTAGCTGTGTAGTATCCCTTAGTTCATGTTGAGAGTAGGGATGACATATGGATAATGTGAGGTGTATAGGTGGTTGTTGCGGTGGAAATAGGATCACAAACTATTAATTAGTTTGAATCGCAATTCAATTCACAACCGCTCTTTGATTTATCCGAAGGAAAAGGTCAAAAGAGGGAAAACCTATTTTTGCATCGTAAACACAATGCGGGGAAAGATCTAGGGTTCGGGGTTGGTTAAATTTAGGGAAGGTATTAGCACCCTAAACTTCTGTAGTACTCTACAGGAACCTTTTGTTCAAATGTTTACTATCTTGCTTTATTTATTTGCTTAATGTATATGTACAAAGGATTAAAAGTGAGAAAGTAAACCTAAGGGGTTAATTCTAAGTTTACTCGGCAAGACATCGCATCTTGTGCCTACGTATCCTTACGGGAGTGGAATCAGAGTAATCGTAGTTCCCCTCAAAAGGGAGGTTAGAGACTTCTTGACTGTGGCCAAGGTCTCACGGGGAATAAACGCATCTTAAGGACACGCTTACGTGGAGTGTAGGAACTCCAAATCTCTACGTTGAATTGTTAAGTTGTAATTAGGGTTAGGTTAGGGATTCCACGGCGGGAAACCCTAAAATGAGCGCGGCGGCTCTTTGACCTAATGCTAAGGGTAAAATTGTAATTTTGCCTGCGGCGAGGCATTTGTGAAAATTTAGGGTTTGTAAGGGTTTGAAGTTGAGGACTATTGACACGACGGTCAAACGCTAGACCTAATTCCTTCGGAGGTGCGTGCAATGTGACAAAATAATAGCAATGACAATGTGAGAATTTTAAATCATACATCAGCAGAAATTTAAATGCGGAAACGTAAATGCGATTGTTAGGTTCGCGAGGTTACAATTGAGAAACAGATACAAATATGAAGGTAACTCAAATGAAAACTCAACACAATAGTAATAAATATGAACTGCAAAAAATGAACACCCGTTAGTAGGCAGAGTCAAACGACTATCAGATGAATTACGAGCCAATGCGAATTGGAGATTTATTGTTGTTTTATTTAAAAATCTTAAATAATTTTAATGTTAGCTTGCAAAAAAAAGTTTAATTTAAAATGCTTTACTCTAAAAAGTTTTATTATTATTATTTTTTTTATATTTTTAAAAAAAGTTTTTTATTTTTAATATGTACATAAAATATTTTTTCTTATTTATTTTAAAAAAACAATTTTGAATTATAAAATAACTGTTAAGAAACAAATTTAAAAAACATATAAAAAAATAAATAAATAAAGTAAATAAATAGAAAAATAAATAAATAAAGAAAAAATAAATAAAGGGGAGGGGATTTGATCTGTTGGGGATCAGAGTGTGTGCGTGACCACCGTGTGTGCATTATCCAAGTACAAGCAATGAAAATTAAAACAAATAAAAGAAAGAAAAGGAAAGAGGTGACGGGACTAAATCCCTAATCCCCCAATCTCGTATCTTCTTCCTCCTCTTCGTCCTGATCACGGCTTCTCCATTTTTATCTTCAACCTCCTTTCGTTTGAAACCTGCAATCAGAGAGAAACAACATGCAACAACATTCGGAAGAAAATTATACCCACAAACACGAGCCGGCGGCGACTGGAGTGGTACAACGGCGAGGTGAAGATGATCTTTGGTATGAGCTTCGCGGCGTCTGTTCTTCTTTCGATTGTGATGATGACTTTTGCGTGTGGCCGAAGCTTTGCGGCGGTGACCGTTTCCTCCGTGTCTCTGAATGTGCGAAGCTTCGTTTCTGTCTCGCCTTTCGTACGTGGTCGCTAGGGTTCTTCGTATTAGGGTTTTCCAAAGGTGAACTCGTTCCTCTTTATACCTTTTTCTCTGATTTTGGGCTTGGATATTGGATACACGTTATTTTTACTGAAACGATTTGATTTGATTTTATGGAACTTTGGTGAACCGATGCTACTTTGATCTGATTGAGATTCTGATATGATTTTCTTATGTTTCGTTTGAAAACTTTCCCCATTTGGATTCACTTTGATTGGATTTGATTTACGATTTATCTCTGATATGTTCTGATTTCCTTTTTCAGATTTGATTTGGACTCATTGCTGGTATGACTTATTTTGGTTCGAACTTTCCTATTTGGAGTGTATATTTCTGGTTTGCTTCAATTGGATATGCTTCGAATTGCTTTCAGAAACGGGCTTATTTTGATCTGTTTTGGAACCAAACTTATTTGTGATCTATTTGATTTTATGGACTTATGAACTGGACATTGAACTGATGCTAACTCGTTTCCTTCCAAAGCGTCTTCCCTATGGATTAAACGAAATGGTTTATCAGACCGATTCGCCTCAGCCTAAACTGCCCTGACTCCAAATCCTGTTTACCAGTTGGTTTGCAAAGAACTTTGGTTGTCATCAATAGCAGCTATTTGATTTTGCATATTTTGAATTGTTAAGCCCTCACAAGTAGAAGAGTTATTCTCTGTGGGTGTCTCATTCATTTTAGTCATGATCATAGACGCAGATGAGTTATTGCTAGGGGATGTGCTTATCTCTTCTGTTATTGAGATGCCTGTTATGGTTGTTTGTACGAGCTTACCTGTTGATACACTTTTGTCGCAATTGCTTGCAAAAGCTGAGATGCTTGTGATTATTGCTCTAGACCAAACTGATTTTTCCTCTTCTTCTTTCAGGGCCCATCTCCAAGTTCGGAAGCTGCCGATCTTTGTCGCCGCCGAGAAAGGTTTGATGGTGATGATGACTTGATGGTCTGAACCGTCGAAGCAGGATATTACAATCCTGGTTTTACGCTGTTGCTGCGACGACTGATAGGGACTGTTATGGTTTTGCACTTGTTTATCTTATGAACTGATATGCTTGTGACAACCTAACCCGTTTCAATTTTTTAATCTTCAGGTCCCCAACTTTCTGTTTTAGGGCAATGATGTTGAACTGAGCCCTTCAGAGAAGACGCTATGATCTTGTTTGTTGCTCGCGTTGTGAGCAGAATGGCACGTTGGTTTGTCATGGTGACTTACCATCGCTAATTGCTCTTTCTGGTATGACCAAGTTTGATGCTGTTGTGCTTCTTTGGATTCTGCTGAATATTATGACAGACTTGTAGGACCTGTACACATGAACTTGCATCGTTTGATGGTTTATTTTCTTATTATGCAACTTGATGCCATAGTTTGGCTTCTCTTGATTTTCATTCTGCTGGACCATGGGTCTTCATTCTGTTTGGTACAGATTTGTTCTTTGGTGGCTTTTCATACTTGTATGAGCACGAGTTCCTTCTTACCTAGTTTATGCTTTGAGTTCTGTTGTACTGATGACGCTTGTGGCTTTTCAAGTGTTGGAAGTTTCGAAACCAAAGTGACTCAGACCTGCCGGCATCCGGGTCTGAGTCAGAACTTGCCTATGTTGCCTTATTCTCGTATCAGTTCGAAAATTCAATCGCGGCAAAACGAATTAGTCCCGCTTCTTTTATCACTTCTATCTCTCGAATGTCCCGTACCGATAAGAACATGTGTTACCTGATCTGACGCCTACGGCGCGGATCGGTAACGGGGGTAGGTCGCAGCTTCGGTTGTGCCACTCCCGGCACTCGATGATGACATCGTTCTGAGAGTGTCAAAAGCATCTTCTAACCTTTTTTCTATATTGTTTGTTTTGCTTTGATGTGCAGGTTAGTCGAGATTTGCGGCGAAGCTTAAAGACAGCATGAAGACCCTTAGGAACTTTTAGGATTTAGGATAGATGCTTATTGACTTAATGTAATTCCTTGTGAAACAATTCAAATTCACTTATCAATTTGTAAATTATAAATATTTATGAAATGAAATTCAACAAATACTCATATTTACTTTCTCACTTGTAAATTCAACGTATCCATGAATACTAAATTCCTTCTTGAGTTGTAGCTTATAAGTACTTATGAACACAAAGTTCAAACTTACTTCTCTTTTGCCTTTTATAAATGATATCCCGCCATATAGTTATATCCAAACAAATTAAAATTAAAATCTCGTTGATCACATCACTTCTCAAAATAACCATAACAGTGCCCACTTCTTTTTCAAACCAACTTCATCTTATTAAGAGGAAACAAAACTGCTTTAGAAATGTTTCAACATCAAACAAGACGCGGCCCCGAGTCCAATCATATTTCTGACAAAACATACCGGCACCTTGACCCAATTGGCAAATAAATGCCTCAGAACGTAATAACAGCCCGTTTTCAAAGAATTGGTAGAAGTTGTGTAAAATGACCAAAATACCCCTGAGACCCAATCTGCAAAACAAAAACCTTCATAACTTGTTAGTGGTTAGCAAATGTACATATGAGATGATATGCGAAATGACTGACTAAATATAAGGGTAAAATTTGGGGTACTACAGTGGTGATAGGAAGTGAATTCCATAATAGTTAATTTAAGTAAATGATTAATTGGCGTACGAAGTATATGAATGTAGGATGAGGTGATTAGTAGGATCATGTGCATTCGGTGTATTAGAGTATGAGGATACTTGGTGTTAGAAGGTGGTCTTTCTTAACATCTAATAAATTAATATAATAGAGTGGTGTGTGATTGTTTGTAGGATGCCTTGGGTTGTGATAGGTAGAGAGATGGTGCTCGGTGGCGAAGAGTGTATATTCGGTGTTGACAGGTGAAATTATGGAATATTGGATTTGGTAGATATAATTAATTGGTGGGTGAGATATATGTATATATGCATATCTAGGTGGTATAGTGAAGTGATCGGAAGGATTGGGTGTACTCAGTGTCCAATATGAGTTCCCTTATTATTCGATTTGATTAATAAGTAAGTTGGTGTGGGAGATATGTGTGGAGTATGGTGATGGGATCAGGGAGATTGTGTGATATTAATTGAATTAATTAATTGATGAATAATGTGTCTATGTGATGTATGGTGATGTGATATGTGGATTGTGTGCACATTGCGTGCTTGTGTGAAATTATTGTGCATTTGGTGTCATGCATATTATAAAGTGTTGGTGGAATGAGTCATTGCTCGATGGAGTGCATGTGATTCATTTGTATTCCTTTGAGTGGGGAGTTGGTGGGGATGGATCATGGCCAAGGGTGGGCGTATGTGATCTATCCGGGTTCACATGGAATGAACCAATGAGTCGGTACTGCAAGCATGGTGTTGCGCTGCATATTGCATTTTGGTATGTTGTGTCGTTGGTGGACTATATGTCATGTTTGGTGAATGATGGGTGATAAACTATGTGATTGGTATATTTACTACTCTTATTTCATGTATGTAATTACCGACATATTTTGATCATGTTTTCTCACCCCTTTGTTGTTGTTGTTGTGGTCTGTGCTTCCTCGGAAGCACAAATAATCCAGGTACATAGCTAGCTTGGATAGCGGTGTGCGAGTCGAGTCTTAGAATGCTCTGATACGTAACACGAGATATGGGTGTTTTAATTGTTTTATGTCAAACTTGTTGGAATCCTGTAACGTATCACATTTTGGAGGAATTATAATAATAAAGATTTTATGTAATCTGGCGGATGACCAAGAATGTTGAAATAATAATTTCCGCTGTTTTATTTTGAAAATAATCAATAAAGAATTTTTGTGAATTTTGGTGATGTGATATCCCACTGTTTTGGTGAAAACTCTGATGTTTATTTATAATGTTTATATTTTATTTGATTTGGGAAGTGGGGTGTTAAAATTGGTATCAGAGCAGGTCGGTCCGTCCGGCCAGTGTAGTTGAGTTGAGTCTGTCCCTAGGATAGAGTTGTGTACCTTTTAACCTGGTGTTGTTAGTTCCCTTGTATGCGACACGTGTGTGAAAGCACTGTCGGTACATGGTTATTTCCTAACCTTTTCTGCAGAAGTAGGAATGATGCAAGTGGGGGAGAAGTTTGTACTTCTCCAGGATGTTGTACGTGTGGAGCGGTGGCTCAGTGTGTGGTTGAACGTCCTTATAGTTTGGTAAAGATGGTTTATACCCCATCATGATTTCGGCTGTCTATTGACAAATTGAGGAATTGATCATCCTTAATCTCTTGTTGATAATAGTGGGATCGTGTTGGATGGGATAGACGTGTCTTGCAAGCTTAGATAGCGTGAGTAGTGAAGTGTTTTGAGTTAAGCTAAGTGCTTAAGAGTTGTTTTGATGAAGCGGCGCAGGACGGCGTTGAAATGTCTAATTTTCATGGAACTTCGAGTGTTAAGGAATGTGTGGAAGTTGGTGGATTGTAGATTACATTGTGGTTGTCTGGAAGTATCCTAACAAGATAGTGATATATGGCCAGAACGTGAAGTAGAGTTGTGATTGACTTAGTTACAGGAACTAGTCCGATATTGAGAGCTTTGTGTTATAAGTCTGTTTGAATAGTCAAGGGATTCATTTGATTAATTGGTTTTGAGACTTGTGTCTGGTGTGTGTGCTAAGGCAGTAGAGGGTAAACTCGAGTGTATGATGGGCAATGATTTTTGGTGATATGAGAAGAGGTCGGCGTGGAATGCAATATTAGTATACTTGAGTTTTAAAAGATTTCAAGCCGGAAAGGTGTTGAATGGCTTCCTAAGTATGCAATTGTTGTCGTACGTTGAATTCCGGGATCGCAGCTTTTTACGGAATCGAAATCGGACATACGGAAGTCAGGAAACGGTCGGAAATAAAATTTTGGACTGTCATGTTCGCCAAGTGTTCGCCTAGCGAAGTGTCCTGGGCAGAAAAATGTTGTTTCGTATTTTTGTCGTAACGGGAGAACCGTAACTCGGAATGACGCACGGTTCGAAGCATTGGAAAGCTACTCCGATGACCTATGTGATGGTGAAGTAGTGGAATGGATTTAAGTTACTTATTGATGGACTATATTTGGATTTTGTAGTAGATGTAGAACGTGTGGTTCGTGTTTCCGTCGTAACTCACGAATTGAGTGTCAGTTTGACATGGGATGTTCCATACTTGTTTGAGAAAGACAATGGATGTGTTAATCGATGATATTTGGATATATTGGATTAGTATAGAGGATCATGTTGAGCATCGGGAACTTGAGTTATCAGTGTTGGAGTAGAAGCAGCATATGCAATTGTGAAGAAAGTTTTAAAAGAGTTCTGAGAGAGCTGTCAAGAGCTCATGGGTTGATTTTTGCTGAATCTGAAAGGACTGTTTGTTGTGTTTTGTGATGCCTTGTTGATAATATTGGTAGGTATGTTAAGTGCAACATCGGCAAGTTTTAGTTATGCTTTAAGGCAACTTAAAGTACATAAGAGGAATTATCTGACAAGTGATTGAGAGTCGAATGTTTTTGTGTTTGTGCCGGAGTTTGGAGGCTATAATTGTTTAGTTGAGATTTGAGACATTTGTTATTCTCGAGAGCTTAAGGTATTTGTTTGATTTGAAAGAGTGGAGTACGAGGCAGATGAGATAATTGAGATTTCTGGAGGATTATGGTTTTAGATCGAATTATCATATGGTTAAAGCAGTCGTAGTAGCTGATGCATTGAATTGGAAATCTTTGTATATACCAATGAGGATGGTGAAAATAGTTGGGACTGATTGAGCAATTTTATGATATGAGTTGGGTTTGTGAAGAGACTTCTGGTGGAGTTAAGCTTAGTATGATGAACCTTACTAGTCATGTTCTTGATGATATTCGAGAAGGTCGGAAATCTGGTTGAGTTGGTAGATTGAATTGAATTTAATGAATTAGAGTCGAAGAGCTGACTTTCGGGTTAATGGAATCGATACCATGAGACATCGTGATAGAGTTTGTATTCCAGATATTGTTGAGTTGGAATAAGAGTATTATTGAAACAGGACTTTGAGGTGGAATGAGTATCCGTCCCGTTGCTATGAAGAGGTAACCGAATTTGGGGAAATTGTTCTGATGATCATTGATGAAGAGAGAAGTGGTTAAGGTTGTATATGCTGGTTAAGCTTATAGAAGGTCGAAGATTGGGCATCAGAGACTGTTGGATTTGATGTAACCGTTGAATATTCCAGAGTGGAAATGAGATAGTATTTATATGGATTTTGTGTCGGGTTTGCCGAGGAGTGTGAGAAGAATATAATTTGCCTTGGAAAATGGTGAGAGGATTGATGAGATCAGCTCATTCTATGTCAGCGGGAATTAATCATTCTATGATGAAACTAGATGAGATGTATATTGAGGAAGTTGTGAAGTTGTATGAGATACTGTCGAGTGTTGTGTCGGATAGAGATCCGAGATTTACATCGAGATTCTGGGAAAGTTTGCAGACGACTTTGGGTACCAAGTCGAGGTTGAGTTCTGCCTAACATCCGCAGACAGATGAACAGACAGAGAGTACTATCCGGTCTTTAGAGGATTTGCTGAGAGCTTGTGTGTTGGATCAAGGTGGATCGTGGGATAGTTATTTGCCGTTGGTTGAGTTTACCTATGATGATAGTTATCATTCTAATATCAGAATTGCACGGTATGAGGCTTTGTATGATAAAGAGTGTAGGACTTCTTTGTGTTGGTATGAGCCAGGCGAGAGTGTTGTACTCGGACCTGAAATTGTACAAGAGACGACTGAGAGGTCAAGAGGATCCAAGAACGGATGTGTTTTGAGAGTTACGCTAGTAACTGGTGTTGGTAGAGCTTTGAAGTCTCGGAAGCTCGCCTCGTGTTTTGTAGTCTGTGTCAGAGTGGCGCAACGGAATTGTGGGAGAAGTGGAAGGTTAGACGGTTTTACTGTTGCTGCTTGTGAAATTGGGTGATGTGTCTAAGTTGAGGAAGTACATTACAGATCCGTCACATGTGATTCAGATGGATGATGTACAAGTGAGAGATAATTTGGCTGTTAAGGCGTTGCTAGTTCGGATTTATGAATGAAAAACAACTTCGAGGGAAAGAGGTATCATGGTGAGGCGCTGCAGGAGACAGTGTGACTTGAGAATTGGAGAGCCGGATGCGGGGAGCGTATCTGGAATTGTTTCCATCCGGTAATTTTCGAGGACGAAAATAATTAAAGTGGGGGAGAGTTGTAACACCCATTTTAATTGTTTAGTATTTTTGGTGATTATTTTATTTGGTGTGCCCTTAGGTGGGGTGTGTTTGAGTATGTGTTGGTAATTATCCTTGATATGTAAGAATTAGTCATGGTGACGTGGAGGGAGTATGATAATATAATAATTAATAGTAATATTGGTGGTATTATTATTATTATTATTATTATTATTATTATTATTATTATTATTATTATTATTATTATTATTATTATTATTATTATTATTATTATTATTATTATTATTATTATTATTATTATTATTATCATTATCATTATTATTATTATTATTCGTATTAATAATATTATTTTGGTGGAATATTATTATTATTCATATTATTACTATTATTATGAATATTATTATTAGTGGGAGAATAATATTAGTAGTATTATTATTACTGGATTTAAATAATAAAATAAGAAATAAGGAATTAAAGGAAATAGAGAAGTTTTTGAGAAAGAGAGTGAGAACACGATAAACTGCCAGAGAAAGCATTTTGGGAGAAGAGAAAGAAAGTTACGATAAACAGTTTTGGGAGAAAAAGTGAGAAGAAGAACAAGAAGGAAGAGAAGGAGGCTAGGGCTGTCAATCCTTCAAGATTCTTCAACGATTGAGTAATTAATCGAGGTAAGGGGGGAGAAACGGATTGGGATGGTTTTTACATGAAATTGGGTAGAGGGGATTCCTTAACCCCGTAGGTATTATGATGAATATGTTTGAATTGTTATTATGATATTGATTGTTGTTGTTTATGGTGAAATATATGTATATGATGATACGTTGATGATTTGTTGTTACCACTGATGAAGGGGTGTTGTTGTTGGTGAGTTCATATATAACCTTGGTGGTTTGGATAATGACCATGAGTATTAGTGAGGTTATGTATAACCTCTGTGGCTTTGGCAATGACCATGATATAGGTTCTGGGGTATAATTCCTATAGTAATAATATGAACATGAAATAGGTTCCGAGAGGAAAAATTAAGGAGCATATAGGTTCAGAGTAACTCTGAGAGTGCCGGTAAAGTATCTGATGTTGGTGTTAGAGTGAGAATTATAGGTCAATTGATGAGTATAATGTTTATGATTTGTAGTACTGATAGAGTAGGATATAGAAGTGGCAAATTAGGCTTGAATTGGAGCAAGGTGGCAGTTCTGAACAGTGGGGAGTTTGGGGTATCGCAGCATTCGCTGGGTTTCGCCTGGCGAGTGTTGGCGAAGGTTCGCCTGGCGAATGTTAGCGAGCGGTGGCGAGTAATTCCAAATAAACTCCCAGACCTAAAGGGTAGAGAGTTCGCCTGGCGAGTGTGGCCAGTGAAGCTTCGCGGGCAGGTTTGCTTGGCGAGCCATAGCGAGCATTCACTGCGGGGCTTCGCCTGGCGAATGAGCCAGCGAACGTGATAGCAGAATGTGGTTTTTGGTATTGTTTTGCCTTGTGCATTAGTTGTGTAGTATCCCTTAGTTCATGTTGAGAGTAGGGATGATGGATGGATAATGTGAGGTGCATAGGTGGTGATAGGAAGTGAATTCCATAATAGTTAATTTAAGTAAATGATTAATTGGCGTACGAAGTATATGAATGTAGGATGAGGTGATTAGTAGGATCGTGTGCATTCGGTGTATTGGAGTATGAGGATTCTTGGTGTTAGAAGGTGGTCTTTCTTAACATCTAATAAATTAATATAATAGAGTGGTGTGTGATTGTTTGTAGGATGCCTTGGGTTGTGATAGGTAGAGAGATGGTGCTCGGTGGCGAAGAGTATATATTCGGTGTTGACAGGTGAAATTATGGAATATTAGATTTGGTAGATATAATTAATTGGTGGGTGAGATATATGTATATATGCATATCTAGGTGGTATAGTGAAGTGATCAGAAGGATTGGGTGTACTCAGTGTCCAATATGAGTTCCCTTATTATTCGATCTTTTTTAAGTAAGTTAGTGTGGAAGATATGTGTGGAGTATGGTGATGGGATCAGGGAGATCGTGTGAGATTAATTGAATTAATTAATTGATGAATAATGTGTCTATGTGATGTATGGTGATGTGATCTGTGGATTGTGTGCACATTGCGTGCTTGTTGTCGCTACTGCGAAAATCGGCGCCGACTGACAGAAGAGTCGCCACCGTGCGTTATTTATCCCAATGGAGGGAAAGGAAACGCTCGAAGTAAACCTCGCAAAAACGGGGAAAGGTATGGTCATCGCAACCAAAACCTGGATTCGGGAGTCGGTTACGCAAGGGGAAGGTATTAGCACCCCTCACGTCCGTCGTACTCGACGGGATCCACGCTTGCTTGGGTTGTCTAAAGGATGCAAAACAATCTATCTACGGCTGCTAAATCTAAACAGAAGGGAACTGACTCGATAGAGCGTCGCACTCTATGCCTACGTATTCTCAAGAGAGAAAGTCAGAGTCAACGTAGTTCGGGAAACTACAGGGAATTGGCTCGCCAAGACCTCGCGTCTTGTGCCTACGTACTTCCACACTGCATGGAAGATCAGAGCTTTACGTAGTTCAGACTAACTACGGCTAAACAAGGGTATTCTCACACAGCAGTGAGAAACCAACTGGCTTCAAAGGTACGGGAACCTATGGGCAAAACTACGGTCCGGTCTCAAATGCACTCGGGCAAGAGAGAAAAAAGGGTTACAATCAGTCGTCAGCGGGAAAGTCTCGATCGCACATCAGCGAGAGAACACAAGGTCAGTTGTTAGTGTGCTCGCTAGGATATCGCATCCTATGCCTACATATTCTCGTCTGGTACGAGAAATCAGAGCAGCTGTAGTTCGGCTACTTCGGGACCACAGCTCAAATCTCGTTTTATTAACATTCTGAAAATGATTACAATGAGTGAATACTGAAAATAAATCTCCTAGGAAATACTATCCTATCTATCATGGAAAAAATCGGATGGAAAAGTCCCCTAACAAGTGGACGTCTAATTCTACCTCTAAAAATGATAAAATATCTCTATGAAAAAATGTACTCTAAAAAAATATTAAGTCTACTTTAATATTTTTTTCTCTTTTTCCTTCTTTTCTTTTCAACTATTTTCTTCTTTTCTCTTTCAAAATATCTTTTCATATTTTTTCTGTATTTTTCTATATATTTTTCTCCATATCTTTTTCAAATATATTTTCTCTATTTTTCTAATACTTTTTCTATATTGTTTTTCACTATTTTTTCACAATATTTTCTCTCCATATTTTTTCAAGATTTCTTTTCCACTTCTTTTTCTTCTTTTTTTCAATATATTTTCTTCATATTTTTCTTTTCAATAACTTCTTTTTCTTATTTCTTTTTTTTCATAAAACTATATATGAAAAAAAATATAAAAGAAAAGAAAATAAAGGGAGGGTACACTGGTTGCAGGGGGTTACAAGTAAAAAAGAAAAAGCAAACTGGGCCCAGCCCAGTACATAACAAAAACGGGGGAGGGGGTTTGATGGTGAAACTGGGGTGTTAGCTCGTTGGGCTCAGGCCCAATCCATCCATAAGCAAAAACGGGGCGAAAGAAAAATTAGGGGGGTGCACGCAGGAGAATCCCATGGGCCTCGGAGCCCAATCCATGGCCTTGTAACTTCTTTCAGCAAAACCCTAATTTTAAGCTCTCCCCAAAACACTGTTCATCATCTCCCCAGCGCCGCTTCCACCTTTCCCAAAACTCTCGTCTCATTCTCATTCACCGCCTCCGTCCCAACCAACTTCTCCCTCTCAAACTCAACCAACTCATTTCACCACCACTAACACAATCCAGAACAAACAAATTTTTGCAAACCTCCTGAATGATTTGATCGAAAGCTCGCCAACAGATGAAGATTAAGGACGTTCGTTTGAAGGTGTTATGAAATTCTGGAGATGCTTCGAAGGAATTTCTGGAGATCGTTGAGAGTGGTTGAAGATTCTTGATGGATTGAATTTCTGGAGATTTGTATTGACGATGAATGTTGAAGATCTCGTACGCGCTGTTGAAACGTCTCACCACCGAAGATCTAGAGAGAAATTATGAAGATTCGTTGAGGTTGTTGAATATTCATCTGGAAAATGATGAAGTTCTTGAAGGTTGAAGATCGATGTCTGGAGAATCCGGACCTTGAGGTTTCTTGGAAGAACTTGTTGAGATGCGCGTGGATCTGTGATCTGGAAACGGTGTTGATGAACTTTGACGAAGAACGATGAACGTTCTTTGCTGAATCTTGAAGGTTGGTTAGTTTTGAAGAACGCACTGGATGTTTGAAGAACTCTGGATCATGATGAACTTGAAGGATGTTGGAGGAACACCGATGATGATGATGATCGGGAACTGGAAATTGTGGTGATTTGAGGGTCGTTGGTGTTCTTTGTGATGAAGATTGAAGGTGATGACGAGAGGAGGAAAATGAAGTCGATGATGTTTTCTGGAATTTTGGAGTTTTCCGGCAAAGTGGTGCGGTGGTCGCCGGCCATGCATGCCGGTCGGGGAGGTTTTCAGGCGAGGAACGGTGGAGGGACGCGTGTCAGTGATAGTGGGGGAGGACGGTGCATGTGCGCCACGTGGCGTGGGCGTGGCAGAGTGAGAGGGAAGCTGTGTGATGCGTGGCGTGTGGCGGAGAAGTAACGTGGGGTCCTCTCGATTCAACACGTGGCTGCTGGGCTTTATACCACATGCAATTTCCGGAAATCTCTGGAATATTCTGAACAAAAGGACTTTGAACTGGGCTTTTCTGATGACATTTGGATACACGGCCCAATGACTCTGATGCTGAGACTTATGAAAATAACACTAATAAAAGGCTAATGAAGGTTAAATGGACTTAACGGAAGAATTAATGACTAATGACAATGTTAATTGGATAAAAATTAAATGGACTTAACCAAGTGTTGAACAGAATTAATGATGGATTATTACACCTGTACCTAATTGAAACTAATTAACACTAAAATAAACCTATTATTATTCTATATTATCTATTAATCTAAAACCCTATAAAAAATAAGAAGAAATCTATTTATTAAAATTCTAAAATTCTATTTAAAATCTATTAAAAACTATTCTATTTAATACAATAAAATCTATACTATTTATTTATGAAAATCCTATTAATTCTAAAAAGGAAAATCTATTTATTAAAAGAAGAGTTATTAAGTCTAAAAAAACCTATTTATTTAATAAGAGAAAATCTATTAAAAGAAAACTCTATATTATTCTATAATATCTATTAAAGAAAAATCTATCTATTTCTATATTAAAAGAAAAAACTATATGTTTCTATCAAAACCATTTAATATCTAATATATTCTAAAAACTATTAAAATATTAAAACCTATTACCAATATATCTAAAAAAATATATTCAAAAATCAATTGATATTAATACTCTATATTAATCTAAAAATGATTAAAATCTACCTAATACGTTCTAAAAATAAATCACAATTATTAAAAATATTAAAACCTACTAATATTCTATAAAATGCTAAAATGACTTAAATCTATTTAAAAAGAATTAAAACTATTAAAAATCCTATTAAATCCTAAAAATGATTTAAAAGCTATTAAAAATCTAAAAATGGTCAATAAAATCCAGAAAAATCACAATAATTTCCCGAGGGAGCGCATCAATCATAGCCGGTAAAAATAAACGGGCACCGAAATATCCCAAAAATACGATTCTACCTATCTGAACTGATTAAAAACACCTGAGACGCGAGACGAGAGTTGTGATCCCGATAAAATCAAAACAAATGAAATATGCACTGTATGCGATATGCAGATGCGAATGCGGTCATGCGTCGAAACATCGAGCCAGATGCGAGACCCGGTTGGTCAAATTTTAGGGTGCAACAGCTGCCCCTATTCAAACGACTTGGACCTGAATGGGTGAAGAGCGCTCAGCCTTCAAACATTCAAAGGTAGATGACGGTTGAATACAAATGGAACCCTGAAATTTGCCAACCGCGGGAATATACTGCAAAACTGCTTGAGGAATAGCTTCCAATAAACTGAAGTTTGGTTGTCATGGCAACAACTGGTCAATTTTCTGATAAATTTTCTTCTCCTTTCAACACCAATCACCTGTGTGACGCCACAAGTTTTGGAATAATGCTTAGAAAAGCAAATACCTTCCCATCTGTCATGGGATTTTTTTTTTCTGTCGACTCCTAGTTCACGACGAACTTGAGGACAATTCTCCTGGGGAACTTCTGAATCGACTGCTTGGCACCTATTCTGTCAACAGGCCGCAGCTTCAGAAACTTGATATATGTCAATCTTCGTTGTTGTTTTTTTTCCGATGCTGACGTAACAACCAAATATGAAGAATCACTCCGTTGGGGAAGAAGAGAAGTTGAACCAAACAACTCTGCGGGGAACAAATTCGAAATCCAATAGGTAGCCAACCTGGTCCATGTTTTGACATGCGTAT
Organism: Lathyrus sativus; assembly: GCA_963859935.3. NCBI lineage: Eukaryota > Viridiplantae > Streptophyta > Magnoliopsida > Fabales > Fabaceae > Lathyrus > Lathyrus sativus. The sequence continues at coordinate 412,586,648 of OZ012737.1, forward strand.
GTCTGATAATGACGCAATGCCCTATATGACATGTAAATGCTATGCGTTCTGTTTGAAAATGCGATGCCCAGACGGCATGAAAATGTTATATGTTTGTATAAATGCTCATGACGATATATGCAAATGCTAATGCGGGCTCGAGCTGCCAGAGAACGCTAGGTCTGGAAACCACTTGGAAAAATAAATGCCGAAGTCAACGTCAACTCTACTGGGGATGAACCGCGGTCACAGAATCATCTCAACAAAATAAATGCTGGAAAAGGGAAACCAAATCCGCTGGGGATAACCGTTTTGCTGGAGAAATGGAAAGGCGACCCTGCTTGGCGACTTCACTGGGGAAAGGAAAAAAACAACTCTGCTTGGGGATGCCCTCTTCAAACCATTGGCAACTGATTGCTCTGTGGGGATTGACCCAAACTGGGGTTGATTGCACGCAGCCCGCTGCTGGAAATGCCCCTACTATCAAGGATATCAATCTTAATCTGCCGAGGATACTCCTGATCCTACTCTGATGCGGGATAGCAATACAATCTCAACTCTTCCGGGGATAATATGCAACTTTCCTCTGCTGAAGAGCAACAATTCTGATTTAACAACATCCACAAGGAACTCCAACACTAATCGGAGCACTGGTATCCGTCGAGCTTCGTATCGGGGAACATGACAACATGCGAGTCATTGGGAACTATTATGTCAGATCTCTTTTATGTTTTTTGTTTTCTGGTTTAGGATAAACATGGACTATGTACACAGTGGAAGATATGGAAAATACTAGACGAGAACTAGCATTCAAAGGTAGACTACCAGACGAGAACTGATAGGAAAATAGATTATCGGACGAGAATCGATTTGGTTTGAACATCAGATGGGACTGACTGGATAACAGACTGAGAACAAGACAACCAGGCGAGAACTGGCTGAAAGCTGACGTACACCAGACGAGAACTGGTATAACACTTGAAGAAACGGTGACCAGACGAGAACTGGTTACAATAAACTACACCAGACGGGAACTGATGCTTACAATAAACTACACCAGACGGGAACTGATGCTTACAATAAACTGCACCAGACGGGAACTGATGCTTACGATAGGGTAGGCCAGACGAGAACTGGTTACCGGTTTGCCAGGCGAGAACTGGACTTTGGAAACGACTGGTTACTGACACGCAACAAGTTTAAATTGTAGAATAATGATCCAATGACAGCAAGGCCTTTTATTTGAAAGGTTCAGGTTTTTGATAAGGGTAATGACACGATTCCCCGATACTCAACTCTGGCTGGGGATAAACAGACTGGTTTGAACGACTTGCCCCAGTGCACTCAGCTGGGGATACAAAGACTGGCTTTGAACAACTTGCTCCAGCACACTCAACTTGCCCCAATCTAAATCTTGGGAATGATTGCTCTGAACAGCTTGCTACGAGACGACCTCGATATTACTTGCCCCGGTATCTGTACGACAACAGAATTCAGTCTCCGTTAAACTCTATCAACCCAGTTGGTTTCAACACTCTCTGCATTGACTTGCCCCTGAATGAGCGTTCTAGCGACTTAACCTGATCTGATTATCCACCTGAAGTATCTGCTTTCAAATCTCCACATTCTGCATAACTGCCCCTGATTGGCTCTTCGAGAAGACTCACTTCTGATCAACTGCTTCTCAAACAACTGCCCCTAATCAACTGAAGCTTCGGGACTTGTCCTCAGACTAACTGATTCTGAACCTACTGGAATATAATGCCCCTGATTCACAGGTCTTCACAACATACACCATTCTGGTTCAGACTACTGAATTACTCAGTCCTGCTCAACGATTCCCTGTTGGAATTTCTTTCATGCCAACTACTAACCTGCAATTAAAAATCGTCTGCTTACGAATGGTAATCTTAATGCAGTGGTTATGCAGATTTTTGAAAAAATTTGAGCTGTCACTCATTTACATGCATGATTGAGTGACGAATGAACCAAAGTTCAAACGTAGTGCTTACGTGGTCAGCGAAAAATACAACAAGGATGTGACTAGCAGGTCAAGAAGGAGTCAGGTTACTCAACCTTGTCGTAATGATCTCAGAATAAACCCTACCTCAATTAGGTCTTTTGAGGGTTGTATCGTGGTCGGGTTCACGGTTCATGAAACAAAGGATATTTGGCTCAAATTTTGATTTGTACCCACCCCTTCTACGTGATGATCTCCGATCCTAAAGTTCAGTTAACTTGGCACAAGTGCTCGCCTCTTCGAGAGGTATGTTGAGTGGTAAGAACCACAATTAAGGAATCCACAAGGTTTTTCCAGAATGATAGTTACTCTTTCTTCGCTTTCGGTGTCTGTGTACACGACTTTGACTCGCTGGGGAAAAATTTCTATCCCTCTTTTTCATTCTTTTGATTCCCTGCCTGGACTGACTCCTTTTGAGTTCTTTTCGATTTTTTTCCGATTTCTTTTGAAGTCCAGCGGGATGCCCTGATTTTTGCCTAAGTATTAGCTTTCTAGCTTTTTCTTTCTTTTTACTTAGCGGGCTCTCTTTCTTCTTTCTTTTGGAACAAAGTCGTGTGACACTGGTTGTCTTGATCGCTCCGAAAGGATTGTAACTGTCTCACTCCTGATTAGTGAGGTTTGACCTCTTGAAAGGCATAAACTGGAATTGGTCCTTGAAAGACAACACTCCTCTGCAAGATTTGAATGCTCGGTCAAGCTAACTGACAACTACCCTGCCCCGGGTTAAGATGTGAGGGTTTAAAAGTCCTAAAAAACTTCTACTTCCTGGCTCGAAGTGGTTAACAAGGGACTAACTCCTTATATCTCCAGTGTTTAGGGGATTTGAAACAATGCCTTGTACATCATCGGTAAGGTCTTATCTGAAAGCAATACGATCATCGGTTATGAGTTTAGTTTCGTCATCCTCCAATCTTTGCTAGTCACAGTGATAAAGCGGAGTGAATAAAATGCCAGTGTCAGTGCAATGCAGTAAATGAGCGACAGCGACATGATTAATTCAGAAAAATGCATAGTCACTTTATTATTATCACCATTCGAAACATACAATGTTTAAAAGCAGGTAGTAACTAACAGAAAAGAAACTACAAATGCGAATGATATAAACGTCTGAGGACTGCAAATGCTGAGGCGCCCGCCTGTCTGAACCACTGGCTTCTTTGCTGGGGAATACTTTCCGAGTCTACGAGCTTAGACAGCTGAGCAGTTGGGATGAACAAACAGAAATCCTTCTCGAAAAGAAATGTGATCCTGGTCAATCAACTGCTGTACTTTCGCCTGAAATGCTTTACAATCTTCTGTTGAATGCCCCAGAGATCCACCATGATAACCACACTGAACGTGGGGATTATACCCAGGAGGGTAAGGTTCTGGAACTGGCTTAAGAGCTTTAGGTTCCACCAAAGAACTCTGGATCAAAGATGGTAGCAGCTGGCTATACGGCATAGGCACTGGGTGAGAAGGAGCTTTCCTTCGTTCCAAGTTGCTACGAGGTCTGTTCTGATTCTGAAGCTGATTCTGATAACCTCGGCCACGAGTTCGCTGCTTTGCAATGGAAGCGACATAAGATTCCTGATATGGTGCCCCAGGCACGACTGTTTGTTCAGCATAATAAGCCACAGGAGGTACTGATCTCTGATAAGATGACGAACCAACAAAATTCACTGATTCGCTTCGAGGATATTCAACATTTGGCATGACTGCGTTGATCACAAATCCTTCTTCACTCTGATAGTCACAAGGATATTCAGTTTCACCAGCTTGATCATTTGAAGTAACCTGAATCTTCCCAATTCTTATGGCATACTCAAGGCGTTCTCCTAATGCTACCACGTCAGAGAAACTTAACGGAAGTCCGAGCAATCTTTCGAAGTACGGATCTTGTAGGGAATCTACAAACATGCTCGTCAGCTCTTGGTCTAACAGCGGTGGATGCACTCTAGCAGCAAATTCTCTCTATCTCTGAGCATACTTCCTGATAGGTTCATTGTTCTCTTGAGACAGTTCTTGCAACTGCATGCGAAAGGGAGCTATGTCTAGGTTATAATCGTACTGCTTCAGAAAAGCTCTGGCTAAATCCATCCATGACTGAATCTGATTTCTCTCTAACTGCATATACCACCTCAAAGATGCCCCAGTCAGACTATCTTGAAAGCAATGAATCATCAATTTATCATCTCGTGCAAACGCAGTCATTTTTCGACAGAACATCATCAAATGCAGCTTCAGACAGCTATCTCCCGTGTACTTCTTGAATTTTGGCACTTTGAACTTATAAGGCAACACCAGGTCAGGAACCAAACACATGTCCACAGCATCCAGGTTAACAGCATCTTTGATCTTCAAAGCTTTCATTCCTTCTTCCAACGCTCGGATTCTTCTATCCTTCTCAAGAGCTCTTGGATCTACCATCCCGGCCATTGGAATATCTCTTCGGTAATTCATCACAGGGAAAGCAACACCTTGATTGTTAACAGGAGGAGGACGCTCATTCCGGGCAACAAACTGCTCATGCCGATCTCGGTTCTCAACAGTAGGCTGCACAACTTGGTCTGCAGTAACGTTGTTCACTTGCGGGAAGTCTTCCATAGAATCATACAGAGAGTTGGACGCCATAGTGAACCCCGTCAGGGTGTTAGGAGACTGGAAATTGCCTTCAGACATAGCTACCAATAGTCTTCAGCTGACTTCAATGCTTGATTCTGCTCAAATCTACTCAATCCCCTGGGTCGGTTTCTGACAATCAACAGCTGCTCAATCCAAACTCCGGGTAATCACCTTCAGGAAACAAAGGCTGGATCAGAACTCTGGCTAACTGGAGGATGATATGCAATATGATGCAACACTGATATGCACATGATATGCAAGATGCAGCAAACAACGGGACCACAGCCCCCACACAATCTGAATACGGCTGCACTGCTGACGGAGTACGTTCTCTCTGAAGAGAAGACCAAAATAACGGGTAGGTTGGAAGTCAAGTTTCCTGCAAAAAAAAAAAAAAAAAACCCACTCACAGGTGTGGACCTATATCTGACAAGGTACGGCATCCTATGCGGTCGTTAGCGTCACAGACTTTCAAGACTGACGATACGATTCCCAGAAGGAGTGGCATCATTAAGTCTTGAAGAGGCCTCACTTAGCTAACTTCCAAGTGATCGGTTCCCGGAGTCGACAATCCAACTGACCAACAGCCCCCTCGACCCAAAGGGTAGAAAAAGAAGTCAACCAGAAGAACCTCGTCCGAGTGTAGATTTCGCGGGACACTAGTACAAGCAAAGCCGATACGCACCCACTAATCTCTACTCTAAGTCTAAGGTGCACTCAAGCCCAGGTCCGGCTTATCTCTCATCATAGAACACCCGTAACACCCCAACAGCAACAGATAATATCAATAAATAAGCCCCAATAGACAAGCAAACAAGCGCTAGGATTGACTCTCTCTTAGGGGACGTTGGATCCCACATGCATAAGGACTATCGCAGTCCTTAGCAGCCAGGGGACGTTGGATCCCCAGCAGACTCATATAGGAAACCATCGCAGTCCCCAGCAGAGTCGCCAGCTGTCGCTACTGCGAAAATCGGCGCCGGCTGACAGAAGAGTCGCCACCGTGCGTTATTTATCCCAACGGAGGGAAAGGAAACTCTCGAAGTAAACCTCGCAAAAACGGGGAAAGGTATGGTCATCGCAACCAAAACCTGGATTCGGGAGTCGGTTACGCAAGGGGAAGGTATTAGCACCCCTCACGTCCGTCGTACTCGACGGGATCCACGCTTGCTTGGGTTGTTTAAAGGATGCAAAACAATCTATCTACGGCTGCTAAATCTAAACAGAAGGGAACTGACTCGATAGAGCGTCGCACTCTATGCCTACGTATTCTCAAGAGAGAAAGTCAGAGTCAACGTAGTTCGGGAAACTACAGGGAATTGGCTCGCCAAGACCTCGCGTCTTGTGCCTACGTACTTCCACACTGCATGGAAGATCAGAGCTTTACGTAGTTCAGACTAACTACGGCTAAACAAGGGTATTCTCACACAGCAGTGAGAAACCAACTGGCTTCAAAGGTACGGGAACCTATGGGCAAAACTACGGTCCGGTCTCAAATGCACTCGGGCAAGAGAGAAAAAAGGGTTACAATCAGTCGTCAGCGGGAAAGTCTCGATCGCACATCAGCGAGAGAACACAAGGTCAGTTGTTAGTGTGCTCGCTAGGATATCGCATCCTATGCCTACATATTCTCGTCTGGTACGAGAAATCAGAGCAGCTGTAGTTCGGCTACTTCGGGACCACAGCTCAAATCTCGTTTTATTAACATTCTGAAAATGAGTACAATGAGTGAATACTGAAAATAAATCTCCTAGGAAATACTATCCTATCTATCATGGAAAAAATCGGATGGAAAAGTCCCCTAACAAGTGGACGTCTAATTCTACCTCTAAAAATGATAAAATATCTCTATGAAAAAATGCACTCTAAAAAAATATTAAGTCTACTTTAATATTTTTTTCTCTTTTTCCTTCTTTTCTTTTCAACTATTTTCTTCTTTTCTCTTTCAAAATATCTTTTCATATTTTTTCTGTATTTTTCTATATATTTTTCTCCATATCTTTTTCAAATATATTTTCTCTATTTTTCTAATACTTTTTCTATATTGTTTTTCACTATTTTTTCACAATATTTTCTCTCCATATTTTTTCAAGATTTCTTTTCCACTTCTTTTTCTTCTTTTTTTCAATATATTTTCTTCATATTTTTCTTTTCAATAATTTCTTTTTCTTATTTCTTTTTTTTCATAAAACTATATATGAAAAAAAATATAAAAGAAAAGAAAATAAAGGGAGGGGGTACACTGGCTGCAGGGGGTTACAAGTAAAAAAGAAAAAGCAAACTGGGCCCAGCCCAGTACATAACAAAAACGGGGGAGGGGGTTTGATGGTGAAACTGGGGTGTTAGCTCGTTGGGCTCAGGCCCAATCCATCTATAAGCAAAAACGGGGCGAAAGAAAAATTAGGGGGGTGCACGCAGGAGAATCCCATGGGCCTCGGAGCCCAATCCATGGCCTTGTAACTTCTTTCAGCAAAACCCTAATTTCAAGCTCTCCCCAGCGCCGCTTCCACGTTTCCCAAAACTCTCGTCTCATTCTCGTTCACCGCCTCCGTCCCAACCAACTTCTCCCTCTCAAACTCAACCAACTCATTTCACCACCACTAACACAATCCAGAACAAACAAATTTTCGCAAACCTCCTGAATGATTTGATCGAAAGCTCGCCAACAGATGAAGATTAAGGACGTTCGTTTGAAGGTGTTATGAAATTCTGGAGATGCTTCGAAGGAATTTCTGGAGATCGTTGAGAGTGGTTGAAGATTCTTGATGGATTGAATTTCTGGAGATTTGTATTGACGATGAATGTTGAAGATCTCGTACGCGCTGTTGAAACGTCTCACCACCGAAGATCTAGAGAGAAATTATGAAGATTCGTTGAGGTTGTTGAATATTCATCTGGAAAATGATGAAGTTCTTGAAGGTTGAAGATCGATGTCTGGAGAATCCGGACCTTGAGGTTTCTTGGAAGAACTTGTTGAGATGCGCGTGGATCTGTGATCTGGAAACGGTGTTGATGAACTTTGACGAAGAACGATGAACGTTCTTTGCTGAATCTTGAAGGTTGGTTAGTTTTGAAGAACGCACTGGATGTTTGAAGAACTCTGGATCATGATGAACTTGAAGGATGTTGGAGGAACACCGATGATGATGATGATCGGGAACTGGAAATTGTGGTGATTTGAGGGTCGTTGGTGTTCTTTGTGATGAAGATTGAAGGTGATGACGAGAGGAGGAAGATGAAGTCGATGATGTTTTCTGGAATTTTGGAGTTTTCCGGCGAAGTGGTGCGGTGGTCGCCGGCCATGCATGCCGGTCGGGGAGGTTTTCAGGCGAGGAACGGTGGAGGGACGCGTGTCAGTGATAGTGGGGGAGGACGGTGCATGTGCGCCACGTGGCGTGGGCGTGGCAGAGTGAGAGGGAAGTTGTGTGATGCGTGGCGTGTGGCGGAGAAGTAACGTGGGGTCCTCTCGATTCAACACGTGGCTGCTGGGCTTTATACCACATGCAATTTCCGGAAATCTCTGGAATATTCTGGACAAAAGGACTTTGAACTGGGCTTTTCTGATGACATTTGGATACACGGCCCAATGACTCTGATGCTGAGACTTATGAAAATAACACTAATAAAAGGCTAATGGAGGTTAAATGGACTTAACGGAAGAATTAATGACTAATGACAATGTTAATTGGATAAAAATTAAATGGACTAAACCAAGTGCTGAACGGAATTAATGATGGATTATTACACCTGTACCTAATTGAAACTAATTAACACTAAAATAAACCTATTATTATTCTATATTATCTATTAATCTAAAACCCTATAAAAAATAAGAAGAAATCTATTTATTAAAATTCTAAAATTCTATTTAAAATCTATTAAAAACTATTCTATTTAATACAATAAAATCTATACTATTTATTTATGAAAATCCTATTAATTCTAAAAAGGAAAATCTATTTATTAAAAGAAGAGTTATTAAGTCTAAAAAACCTATTTATTTAATAAGAGAAAATCTATTAAAAGAAAACTCTATATTATTCTATAATATCTATTAAAGAAAAATCTATCTATTTCTATATTAAAAGAAAAAACTATATGTTTCTATCAAAACCATTTAATATCTAATATATTCTAAAAACTATTAAAATATTAAAACCTATTACCAATATATCTAAAAAAATATATTCAAAAATCAATTGATATTAATACTCTATATTAATCTAAAAATGATTAAAATCTACCTAATATGTTCTAAAAAGAAATCACAATTATTAAAAATATTAAAACCTACTAATATTTTATAAAATGCTAAAAATGACTTAAATCTATTTAAAAAGAATTAAAACTATTAAAAATCCTATTAAATCCTAAAAATGATTTAAAAGCTATTAAAAATCTAAAAATGGTCAATAAAATCCAGAAAAATCACAATAATTTCCCGAGGGAGCGCATCAATCATAGCCGGTAAAAATAAACGGGCACCGAAATATCCCAAAAATACGATTCTACCTATCTGAACTGATTAAAAACACCTGAGACGCGAGACGAGAGCTGTGATCCCGATAAAATCAAAACAAATGAAATATGCACTGTATGCGATATGCAGATGCGAATGCGGTCATGCGTCGAAACATCGAGCCAGATGCGAGACCCGGTTGGTCAAATTTTAGGGTGCAACACTTGTGTGAAATTATTGTGCATTTGGTGTCATGCATATTATGAAGTGTTGGTGGAATGAGTCATTACTCGATGGAGTGCATGTGATTCATTCGTATTCCTTTGAGTGGGGAATTGGTGGGGACGGATCATGGCCAAGGGTGGGCGTATGTGATCTATCCGGGTTCACATGGAATGAACCAATGAGTCGGTACCGCATGCATGGTGTTGCGCTGCATATTGCATTTTGATGTGTTGTGTCGTTGGTGGAATATATGTCATGTTTGGTGAATGATGGGTGATAAACTATATGATTGGTGTATTTACTACTCTTATTTCATGTATGTAATTACCGACATATTTTGATCATGTTTTCTCACCCCTTTGTTGTTGTTGTGGTCTGTGCTTCCTCGGAAGTACAGATAATCCAGGTACATAGCTAGCTTGGATAGCGGTGTGCGAGTCGAGTCTTAGGATGCTCTGATACGTAACACGGGATATGGGTGTTTTAATTGTTTTATGTCAAACTTGTTGGAATCCTGTAACGTGTCACATTTTGGAGGAATTATAATAATAAAGATTTTATGTAATTTGGCGGATGGCCAAGAATGTTGAAATAATAATTTCCGCTGTTTTATTTTGAAAATAATCAATAAAGAATTTCGGTGAATTTTGGTGATGTGATATCCCATTGTTTTAGTGAAAACTCTGATGTTTATTTATAATGTTTATATTTTATTTGATTTGGGAAGTGGGGTGTTACATTACATCCTTTAAAATGACTTATATGTGTCAACCTGTAACTCGTATGTGTCGACACATAGGAAAATTTTTCTTTTATGTGTCAACTCATAACATGTATGTGTCGACACATAAACTTGTTCTTCATATAAAAACCAATTTTTAATGCATGAGAGTTTTTCTAAACCTTTTCTAAACTATTTACAAAATGTTGTTATGCTTCCTAATGCTAAGATGCACATTTAGACTCAGAGGATACTGTCCAATATACATAAACGCTAAAGAACCCTAGTTTTGACACCATACAAAACAATTATAATAAGATGGGCACTTATAATTCTTGTTTACAAATTTGTGTCCTTAATTATTGTCTTGTCTACTTTGCTCCATTCTAATCTTGATACTTTCATATGTAGGCTGAAATTGACAACTCACTTGAATTTCTATTAGCATTTGATGTTTTGTTGGGTATGGAGATTGCTTTTAAGGTGAAGTGGCAACCACGAAAAAAAAGTTTCTCTGTTGTCATGATTATTCGCGATGAGTCGGTCATCAAACAACTAAAGGCTCCCTGGGAATAAGTTCAGGTATCAATTCATCACTTTGTTCATATGACATGTTTTTATTTCATCACATTGTTGTTGATCCTTTTCTGCTTTTAACACCGAGTTAACAACATCTCAGCCACCTATAACACCAGAGTTATTGCATGTATTGTCACATTTTCTCTGTGTAGTTGTTCCTATTTGATTTTATACGTTTGCATGTTTAAACAAATAGCATGATGGAGTTTGTTTTAATGTTGTTAATATTAAAGAAAGTGATGATGAGGCTAAATCTGATGATGATGAATATTGTAAAGTTGTTACGGTATCGTTGTGTTTCTATAATTACTTATTTATTTTTTAAATTTCCTAATTACATGATATAGAAGTTACATCTAAGCATGACCCAGATTCAATCATAGTGACTATAAAAAGACACAATTCAGATTGTTAAGTGAATCAATCACCTTGGTCAGCTTGTGTAAAGGAGAACTCTCCTTAATTAAACTTAAGAAAATTATCAAATTAAAGAAGAAAAATTAATTGTTTAAGTTAATTCTGTAACTATCATTTAATGTAGTATTTTGCTTTCAAACTATTAAGACCCTCAAATACAACTTAACTTACATAGCCATATAATAGATTCTCATCGAACCCACATTTATTACAACACTACATGATCCAATTTTATTTTTCTCTTTTAGATACAAACATTTCTCGCATCTTAATTTCATTTATTTATTTTATTTTATTACATATTTTCCTTTTTTTGTTTTTCTTTTTAATTTTAAATTTCTTACTTCTATTTTCAATTATATATTCATTTTTATGTAGAACCATTAATGTTAATCAAGATATCTATGTATAACACACTTTTTTTTATCATTCTTAACTTTTATTAATATTTTGATAGTTTTTCCTTCATAAAATTTTTTATTCATATTTCGTATACATCTGATGACAATTATACATATCATACCAATATTCGTACAACTTATGGATATCCCACTAATTAACTAAAATTCTATCACATGTATTAGTTTATCTAATATGTATTTTTGTTAGATATATTTTTATTTCATATTTTATATTTTTTTCTATAAAAGAACTTAGCATTTTTGCTAATGACATATATATTTTCATCCCATATTATACATTTTTGCTAATGACATATATATTTTCATCCCATATTTTAATTTTTTATTTATATAAAAAAACTTAGCATTTTTGCTAATGACATTGCAATTGGAATTTTAACACTTAGAATTATGTGTAAACTTGAATAATTATTACTATTAGTTTACTGAAAAAATACACAAATTTTTTTATACAACAAGTTGATTAAGACTATGTCTAATAAGTCACGATTTCGAACTTTGACAATTTAGACCTGTTTGATAATAGTTTTTTTTATCACAAGTTTATAATTTATTTTACTAGTTTATAGTTTATTTTTTAGACGCTATTTCAAATAACATTTTAACTTATAGTTTATAGCTTCTTGTTTTTCAATTTTATCCTTATTATTTTAACAAAAACTTTTTTTATTTTTTATAATTTATTTTAGTTTAAAATAAAATAAATTTGTATTAAATATTTTTTATGTCATTTTACATTATAAATTAACTTCACGGTTAATTTTATCAAAAATACTTCAATTAACTTATCAACTATCAGTCATCAGGATATGAGTCAGAGTATAAAAGTGTATTAAAAAAGTATTATCTTAAACTTAAATGGGTAATATAATTTCTAACACATACACGTAATCAGATTCATTCAATGAAGGCTAAGAAAATGATATTCTCCACATTAAAAAAAGTAATTTATTCACTTAAAAACTATTTCTAAAAACTATTTTAAAATTTCTCATTGGCGATTAGTGGCATAAAAACCTTTCAGTTATTTCTCTCCTTCACAATTGTGCAAAATCTCATTTTCTATCATGTGACCACAATTTCTTATCTTCCAATCATTTTCTTATCATTTGACCATAATTTCTTATCATTATCATCCCATTGTACTTTCGGCTTTGGTACGATGATATTGTGAATCGGATACCTTAAAGCTAAGTATAAACAGTTTCTTAACGATCAAGAAACACACAAGGGTTAGGGTTAATAAATAAGAAAGCAACAAGGATTGGTTATTAAATGACTATTCTTTCCTTTCTCTTAGAACAAGATTACAAGTATACAAGAATAACAAAATAACCACTCTCTCGTGAAATTAGGATTTTATCTTCCTATTTTTCCTTATGACAAGATTGAGAAACTAGTATCCTATTTATAAGAAAAATAGCACATTAACCTAATGAGCTTTTTAACAATTACCCATTACAAGCTAACTTAAACAATTGGGCTTACAAGCAAGGGCCAATTCAACATGCTAACAACCCTAGTGTAATACTCCATATTTTGCCCTAAGATTTGTCGTCGCATTTCATTGCATTTTTATTGCATTTAATCAATTACTAACAAATTTGTGTAGTCGTTTGACTTTTTGCATGTAAATATCATATGGCATGCATTTTTTTCTAAAAAGTAAAAATGATACAATTGGCAAGAGGACATGTGTAAGGAGTTGTGAGTGTGAGAGGTTGAGAGTTCGAATCTCACCTTTGTCACTTTTTATTTTTTTATTATTTTTACTCTAAATTTTTCTATCTTTCATTAAAAAATAACAAAAATAGTTTTTTATTATTATTTAATTATTATTTTCGTATTTTAATTAAATCATTTTTTTAAATATTATTTTTTTCACCTTTTTCTAAATTATTCATAAAAATATCCAAAAAATCATAAAATAAAAAATATTGGAAAAAATTTTGTTCTTTTTATAATATTTTTGATTTTAGGAATCAATAGGATTATTAGTTTTTATTTTAAGTTTATTTTAATTATTTTAAATTATTTAAATTTTATTTTTTCTTAACTAATTATTTAGTTTGGGCTTTAAAATGGGCTTTAGGGACATTATTGACAATTTGGTGTTAACCCTAATTTGTTCCCTATATATACATGTGTTGCTTTGTTGAAAAAGGGGGAGAATGAAAAAAACCTAAGAGGAGTGAGTGCCGTTTACCGTTATTTCTTTTCCTTCATCTATTACTGTTGTTTCTTTTTCTTCATCGTTTACCGTTATTTCTTTTCCTTCATCTATTACAGTTGTTTCTTTTTCTTCATCTTTTACCGTTATTTCTTTTTCTTCATCTATTACCGTTATTTCTTTTTCTTTATCTATTACTGTTACGTTTATATATTTATAATTTTTAAATTGTTAGAGTTTATATATATATAAGATTAATTTTTGATCGAATTATATCGATACGATGTTTGCACATTTGTGTGCATGACGCGTGACATTTGTGTTAGTTCGATCTGGTTGCGATGATCGCGTTTTTGTGTGAGCAATAATACTGTTTTTTTGCTTAATTTCTTTTTCTTTGCGATAAATTTTGTTTCGTCCGATTTAGATCTGGTTGCGCTGAGCGCATTTCTGTGTTAGCAACATTGTTGGGTTATTTGGCACATTTAAAATTCATTATTGTTTTATTATTATTATTATTATTATTATTATTATTAGTATTATTATTATCATTATTTATTATTATTATTATTATTATTATTAGTATTATTATTATCATTATTTATTATCATTATCATTATTATTATTATTATTACTATTATTATTATTATTATCATTAATTTATTAAAACTTGTTATAATATAAAAATCTGTTTTTTAAAATAAATAACATTAACATCTTTTCCAAATTAATATGAAAACCTATTATTTTTAAGAAAAACTTTTTTTTTAGATAAATTTAAAATAATAACTAAAATCTTTTTTTAAAATAATAACTAGAACCGTTTTTTTAAAAATATATAATAATAACATTAAACCTTTTTTTTAAAAAAAATAAAACCTTTTTGTTAGATAATTAAATTAAGACTATTTTTGAAAAGTTTTTTTTAATAATATTAAAACCTCTTTTTTTAACTTAAATCAAAAGCTTTTTTATATATCACAAATAAACAACAAAGAATATCTATAACTTTCGCACTTCCGTTTCATAACTTGTCTGATTATTGTCTGACTCTGTCTACTAACCTTGTGTATTCAATGTGCAGCTTGTTACGTTGATATTAGCTATTTTAATGTGTTTTTCAATTCAAGTTGTATTATAATTGTATTTGTTTCTCATTTGTAACTTCGCGAACAAATTATCGCGTTTACCTTTCCGCACTTTAATTTCTGCTGTTTGTATGGTTTAAATTTGCGCATTTGCATCGTTAATTTGTCCCATTGCATTCCTCCGAAGGATTAGGTCTAGCCGTTTGGCCGCCACGCCAATAGTCCTCAAAACTTCAAACCCTTACAAACCCTAACTTTTCACAAATGTCTCGCCGTGGACAAAAAAATTACAAAACTACCCCTAGCTTTAGGTCAAAGAGTCGCCGCACTCATTTTAGGGTTTCCCGCCGCGGAATCCCTAACCTAATCCTAATTCACTTAACAATTTACAACGTAGATATTGGAGTTTCTACACTCCGCGTAAGCGTGTCCCTAAGATACGTTTATTCCCCATTGAAACCTTGGCCACAGTCAAGACGTTTCTAACCTCCCTTTTGAGGGGAACTACAGTTACTCTGATTCCATTCCCGTAAGGATATGTAGGCACAAGATGCGATGTCTTGCCGAGTAAACTTAGAATTAACCCCTAGGTCTTTTTTAATTTTCAATCCTTTGTATATACCCTAAAGCAAAATAATTAATGAAATAAATAAAAAAAAAATAAACAAAAGGTTCCCGTAGAGTACTACGGAAGTTTAGGGTGCTAATACCTTCCCTAAATTTAACCAACCCCCGAACCTTAGATCTCTCCCTTTTAGGTTTTTCCTTTCTTTAACCTTTCCTTCGGATAAATCAAAGACCAGTTGTAAATGAGTTAAGATTCAAGTTAATCAATAGCTTGATATCCAAATTTCACCGCAACAGAAAATGGCGACTTCACTGGGGACTCCTAACTATTGAGGGTTATCCCTATTTTGTTTATTTTTCTTTATATATTTGTTTTATTATATATTTTGCTCACTTGTATGTATATATTGGGGTACTTTACTTGGAGTTACTGTGTTGTGAGATAAGTCCTACACCCGGACTTGAGCGACCTTATGATAGGATGACTGATATATTCGACGAGGCTTATAGGGAGTGAGTCCCGACTAAGCTAAATCGAGAATCACCGCTCAGTTGAGACACTTTCGAAAATGGTTCGGTTGATCGAGTGTAGTCGTGAAAACTTTTACCGTTATCGATTGGAGTCTGTGATACTGGGAACCGTAGTACCTTTACACCATCTTGACCTTATATAGGACGTAGTGCAGGAACTATATGGGAGTAGTCCTACAATGGTTGCTACGCGATGCTACACTTAAAAGAGGTTCTCTTGAAAATATTATTGACCCTCGAGTCAGTCGAGAAGTCGATAATATCCGAAAGATGGACTGATGACTTTGGGCACTGATTTAGAACCCTTGTTCTGCAGGTACAATCAACCTATAGTACATACCTCTTTAGGAAGGGTAGACCTTGACTCCATTCATTGTTCCTCTAACTTAGGACCTTTTGTTTGCTTATGTGTATTTGTGCTTCGCATCCATAAAGCATCATATCATTTCTAGTTTCAAGGAATTCAGCAGTCCTTTGCAAATTCGAAAAGCCTTACATTTTAAAGTCTAAAATTTTTTCCAACTTTCTTAAAAAGCAATATTCGCAATCGACCGTTGAAATTCTTGAAACCATTGCATGGCATTAGCATCACATTTTTGCATTGCATTTATCCCCCAGTTTCTCCTTCTTGGTCCTATCGTCTTCTAGTGTACCTTTGAGTCGTCAAGCTGATTCCTCGACACAGATATCAGACCAGAAACGGAACAGGAGTCACTTTGATCCTATTCTCATGACTTACACAGAGCTATATCCTGACTTAGTCCGGCAAGGACTGATTACTACAAAGGCTTTACCACCTCCTCTTAATCCTCCGGCTGGATTTAGGGATGATCTCCATTATGCTTCCAATGAGGGTGCCCCAGGCCATGACTTGGAGCATTGTTTTGCATTGAAGGCTAGAGTATGTGAATTGGTTAGAACTAGAATACTTGATTTTACAGACAGTCATCCGGATGTTCAGAAAAATCCCTTGCCAGTACATCAGAAATGAAGTTTTGTCACTAGGCCTTTTGTTTCTCGTTGTTTGCACTTTCCTTATTTTGTTTAAGTTGTTTGCTTTTAATTATGTTTGTACTTTCATTAATGAAATAAGCATTGCGACTTTTGATTCAATTCATTTCCGTCCATTTATTTGCATCTTTATGCTTTATTTTTCAAATGTTTACATCTTGTCCAAAATTTTGATATGCTAAGATCGGAGGGAGGATGACGAAAATGTTATACCCATAACTGCTGTCAGTATGCTTTCAATTAAACCTTGTTGACGATGTAAGGCATTGTTTCAATTCCCAAACACTGGAGAAATAAGGAAGTTAATCCCTCGTCACCCCCTTCGAGCCTAGAAGTTGGAGTTTCTTTCGTTACAAAAAACCCACAATTTTAACCTTGGGATGGGTAGTTCTCAGTTAACTTGGTTGTGTGTTCATACGATACACCTTTCATTAACAAATTTTCCTTCGCACACGTCAAATAAGTGTCGAAGATGTTTTCTAATCAAAAGGTCGATGATGGTTCACCGTAATCATTAAAATCAAACATTCACTTTCCTTCACACAAAAAAATAATATAAAAAAATCAAAAGAAGCCCGCTAAGTCAAAACCTATGAAGGAGACTTAGGCAAAACTGGGGCATCCCGCTGACTGTAAACTCTAAAATAAACAGTTCAGGCAAAATTTAGGGATAATACAAAGAGATTTTTAAATCCTTATCTTGAAAATCCTCAATGTCAAAACAATCAAATGTTATAGGGGAGTAGTGGTTGCCTTTTCATAGGTCCCTTTGACTTCTGAGTCATCATTGCTACGATCAATGAAATCCCTAACTTATGGGAACCTGAATGCATAGTATGAGTTAACTGAGCATAGGACTGAAGATCATCACGTAGATTGGGTGGGTACAAATAAATTTTGAGCCTTTATCTTTTGTTTCATAAACCGTGAACCAGGCCATATTACAACCCTCAAAAGACCTAATTGAAGCAAGGTTATTTTGAAAGTATACTACAGCAAGGTTGTGTAACCTGACTCCAAAAGATCCTTGCGAATCATTTATTTTGGCAATACACTTTTATTTTAAACTTTGAGTGTCTTGAACCGCCTTGTTCTGACTAACGACTCATGTATTTTCCATCTTTCAAAAATAATTTTTCAAAAATCGCATGAACTTTGCATTACCATGTTTGTATGAATATTTTTGTTTGCAAACTGGCTTTCCTCTAAGGAATTTTCAAACAATGAGAAACTTGGTCAAGTGATCTTATCAGGGGCAAGTTCCTTTTACATCCTGTCAAAGAATTAGTTCAAGATTTGTTCAAGGCAATATCTTCTCAGATTTGGTTTATCCAGAGAATTGTTCAAGACCCAGATTGGGGCAAGCCCTCCGAGGATACAGCAAAACAGTCGATTCCACGAATCAGACAGCTGAAGCAATTATCAATTCATTTGACCTAGGGCGGTTTACTTGCATAATCCCCAAGCAGTTATTCATCATTCCTACAGTGACTATCAACTTGATACAGTTTAACAGAATGACAGTGATCTTCGTGTTGAG
This sequence comes from Lathyrus sativus, assembly GCA_963859935.3. NCBI lineage: Eukaryota > Viridiplantae > Streptophyta > Magnoliopsida > Fabales > Fabaceae > Lathyrus > Lathyrus sativus. Next base: position 412,604,981 of record OZ012737.1, read on the forward strand.
GAATCAGTCCTCCAGTTTTGTCATCTCACAGAAAGAGTCGAGTCTTGTCATCGACGTCTGCATTTGCATTTGATCATATGTCATAGCATAATTCCTATACATGTGCACATCTTGGGTGCTTTATTCCCCATTTACATTTCTATCTTGGGTGCTTTACTCCCCATTTACATTTCTATCTTGGGTGCTTTACTCCCCATTTACATTTCTATCTTGGGTGCTTTACTCCCCATTTACATTTTTATCTTGGGTGCTTTACTCCCCATTTACATTTCTAGCTTGGGTGCTTTACTCCCCATTTACATTTCTATCTTGGGTGCTTTACTCCCCATTTACATTTTTATCTTGGGTGCTTTACTCCCCATTTACATTTTTATCTTGGGTGCTTTACTCCCCATTTACATTTCTATCCTGGGTGCTTTACTCCCCATTTACATGTCTATCTTGGGTGTTTTACTCCCCATTTACCTTCTATCCTTGGGTGTTTTATCCCCCATGTACCTTTATCCCGGGTGTTTTATTCCCCGTTTACCAGATATTCCTGGGTTTACCTAACATCATGGTGTTTTACCCCCATTTACTTTTTTTTTCTCCCTGAGGTCGTGTTTTACTCGCGTCTTACCTTGTGGGCAAAATTTATTTACTTGGCATCATGGGTGTTTTATCCCCATTTGCGTTTTTCTCCTGAGCTCGTGTTTTACCCGCGTCTTACCTTGCGGACAATTTCTAATTTACTTGGCACCTATCAACAATTATGTGTCGTGTCTACCCGACGTTCTTCCAGATATGACATGTCTTCTTCCCTAGTGCAATTCCTCGATGGGTCGTCCCCTGTGACGTTGTTTCGTCTGTATCCGTGCATTTGTCATTTTCATCATACGCATCATATCAGATTCATATCATATTTAGCATTATAGTTCGTTTTGTTTTGTCCATATCATTGCATAGCACTGCGTCTAAAGGCAAAATTTTCGGTTATCTGTATTTAAATCCCTCCACCATGATTTCACGAGTCTCCGTTGCTCAAATCACCCGGTGAAGTTATTTAAATAGGGGCAACTGTAATACCCCAAATTTTTCCCTAAGATTTGTCGTCGCATTTCATTGCATTTTTATTGCATTTAATCAATTAATAACAAATTTGTGTAGTCGTTTGACTTTTTGCAGGTAAATATCATATGGCATGCATTTTTTTTCTAAAAAGTAAAAATGGTACAATTGGCAAGAGGACATGTGTAAGGAGTTGTGAGTGTGAGAGGTTGAGAGTTCGAATCTCACCTTTGTCACTTTTTGTTTTTTTATTATTTTTACTCTAAATTTTTCTATCTTTCATTAAAAAATAACAAAAATAGTTTTTTATTATTATTTAATTATTATTTTCGTATTTTAATTAAATCATTTTTTAAAATATTATTTTTTTCACCTTTTTCTAAATTATTCATAAAAATATCCAAAAAATCATAAAATAAAAAATATTGGAAAAAATTTTGTTCTTTTTATAATATTTTTGATTTTAGGAATCAATAGGATTATTAGTTTTTATTTTAAGTTTATTTTAATTATTTTAAATTATTTAAATTTTATTTTTTCTTAACTAATTATTTAGTTTGGGCTTTAAAATGGGCTTTAGGGACATTATTGACAATTTGGTGTTAACCCTAATTTGTTCCCTATATATACATGTGTTGCTTTGTTGAAAAAGGGGGAGAATGAAAAAAACCTAAGAGGAGTGAGTACCGTTTACCGTTATTTCTTTTCCTTCATCTATTACTGTTGTTTCTTTTTCTTCATCGTTTACCGTTATTTCTTTTCCTTCATCTATTACTGTTGTTTCTTTTTCTTCATCTTTTACCGTTATTTCTTTTTCTTCATCTATTACCGTTATTTCTTTTTCTTCATCTATTACCGTTATTTCTTTTTCTTTATCTATTACTGTTACGTTTATATATTTATAATTTTTAAATTGTTAGAGTTTATATATATATATATAAGATTAATTTTTGATCGAATTATATCGATACGATGTTTGCACATTTGTGTGCATGACGCGTGACATTTGTGTTAGTTCGATCTGGTTGCGATGATCGCATTTTTGTGTGAGCAATAATACTGTTTTTTTGCTTAATTTCTTTTTCTTTGCGATAAATTTTGTTTCGTCCGATTTAGATCTGGTTGCGCTGAGCGCATTTCTGTGTTAGCAACATTGTTGGGTTATTTGGCACATTTAAAATTCATTATTGCTTTATTATTATTATTATTATTATTATTATTATTATTAGTAGTAGTAGTAGTATTATTATTATCATTATTTATTATTATTATTATTATTATTATTAGTATTATTATTATCATTATTTATTATTATTATCATTATTATTATTATTATTACTATTATTATTATTATTATTATTATTAATTTATTAAAACTTGTTATAATATAAAAATCTGTTTTTTAAAATAAATAACATTAACATCTTTTCCAAATTAATATGAAAACCTATTATTTTTAAGAAAAACTTTTTTTTAGATAAATTTAAAATAATAACTAAAATCTTTTTTTAAAATAATAACTAGAACCGTTTTTTTAAAAATATATAATAATAACATTAAACCTTTTTTTTAAAAAAAATAAAACCTTTTTGTTAGATAATTAAATTAAGACTATTTTTGAAAAGTTTTTTTTAATAATATTAAAACCTCTTTTTTTAACTTAAATCAAAAGCTTTTTTATATATCACAAATAAACAACAAAGAATATCTATAACTTTCGCACTTCCGTTTCATAACTTGTCTGATTACTGTCTGACTCTGTCTACTAACCTTGTGTATTCAATGTGCAGCTTGTTACGTTGCTATTAGCTATTTTAATGTGTTTTCAATTCAAGTTGTATTATAATTGTATCTGTTTCTCATTTGTAACTTCGCGAACAAATTATCGCGTTTACCTTTCTGCACTTTAATTTCTGCTGTTTGTATGGTTTAAATTTGCGCATTTGCATCGTTAATTTGTTCCATTGCATTCCTCCGAAGGATTAGGTCTAGCCGTTTGGCCGCCACGCCAATAGTCCTCAAAACTTCAAACCCTTACAAACCCTAACTTTTCACAAATGTCTCGCCGTGGACAAAAAAATTACAAAACTACCCCTAGCTTTAGGTCAAAGAGTCGCCGCACTCATTTTAGGGTTTCCCGCCGCGGAATCCCTAACCTAACCCTAATTCACTTAACAATTTACAACGTAGATATTGGAGTTTCTACACTCCGCGTAAGCGTGTCCCTAAGATACGTTTATTCCCCATTGAAACCTTGGCCACAGTCAAGACGTTTCTAACCTCCCTTTTGAGGGGAACTACAGTTACTCTGATTCCATTCCCGTAAGGATATGTAGGCACAAGATGCGATGTCTTGCCGAGTAAACTTAGAATTAACCCCTAGGTCTTTTTTAATTTTCAATCCTTTGTATATACCCTAAAGCAAAATAATTAATGAAATAAATAAAAAAAATAAACAAAAGGTTCCCGTAGAGTACTACGGAAGTTTAGGGTGCTAATACCTTCCCTAAATTTAACCAAACCCCGAACCTTAGATCTCTCCCTTTTAGGTTTTTCCTTTCTTTAACCTTTCCTTCAGATAAATCAAAGACCGGTTGTAAATGAATTAAGATTCAAGTTAATCAATAGCTTGATATCCAAATTTCACCGCAACACCTAACAATATTGACTAATGCATGTTAGAAGAAACTTCGACTACAATACGTATTACTCGCGAACAGACTTCGACCATACTAGAGTTCGATTCAACATCTCACAAATCTCCACCTTGGATCTAACTCTATAACATAAAGAAACTAGCTTTCTTCATGCAACTTTGTTAACTGCATACAGTGGAAAAACTTGTAACTGGGAAACGTCTTGGTGATCATATCAGCAGCATTATGATTTGTCGAAACCTTCAGTACTTGGACTTCTCCACGCTCGATTACCCCTCTGATGAAATGCAGCCTCACATCAATGTGTTTGGTTCGCTCATGATAGGTTGAATTCTTCGACAGGTGTATTGCACTTTGACTATCACATTTAACAGTGATAACTCGACCTTGAAGTTTTAGCTCCTTTGCAAAACCTTCAAGCCACAATGCTTCCTGCACTGCTTCAGTTAGGGCAATATATTCCAGTTCAGTGGTTGATAAGGCAACGACCTTCTGAAGTGTTGCTTTCCAACTGATTGTTGTCCCAAACATAGTGAACACATATCCAGAGATAGCTTTTCTGGAATCCATACAACCTGCATAATCAGAGTCGGCATATCCTTCGATTGCTGCTTTACTATCTTCACCCAAGGCTCCACCATAAATTAGGACTCTATTCAGAGGCCCATTTATGTACCTTAAAATTCACTTCAATGCTTTCCAGTGAGCCTTTCCAGGATTCGCCATGTACCTGCTTACAAGACTTACTGCATATGTTATGTCGGGTCTAGTACAGACCATAACATACATCAAAGAACCTACTATGTTAGCATATGGAATGCTATTCATATAAGTTCTTTCAACATTAGTGTTGGGACACTGATCTATACTCAGCTTAAATTGAGGGTTTGTCAGAGTCACAAAAGGTGTTGAATTTGACATACTGAACTTTTCGAGAACCTTATGTATGTATGCCTCTTGAGATAAGCATAATTTCGATTGCTTTCTATCTCTCCGGATGTCAATCCCAAGAATCCTGGACGCAACTCCCAGATCCTTCATGTCGAACTCTTTATTGAGTTCAGCCTTCACCCTCATTACCTCTTCGACGTTGTTGCTTGCTATTAGAATATCATCCATATAAAGCAACAAAATAACAAATGAATTACCTGGTCGAAATCTGAAGTAAACACAGTGGTCGAACTGACTTCTGATGAAACTTATGTGTGCCATGAACTTGTCGAATCTCCTATTCCACTGTTGAGAAGATAGTTTCAGTCCATATAAATATATATTCAGTTTGCACATATAATCTTCCTTCCCCCTTTCAACATACCCTTCAGGTTACCTCATCAGGATTGTTTCATCTAGATCACCATACAAGAATGCAGTCTTCACATCCATTTGTTCCATTTCAAGGTCGAACTGGGCCACTATGGCAAGCAACATTCGAATGAATATGTGTTTTACAACAAGAGAGAACACATCATTGAAGTCGATACCTTTTTTCTGAGTGAATCCCCTAGAAATCAATCTTGTCTTGTATCTCTTCGACGCCACTCCTTCGATTCCTTCCTTAACTTTGAAAATCCATTTACAGCTGACTAACCTGGCTCCAATAGGTGTAATACCCCAAATTTTACCCTTACATTTTAGTCAGTCATTTCGCATAGCATCTCATATGTGCATTTTCTAACCACTAACAAGTCCTGAAGGTGTTTGTTTTGCAGGAAATACCCCAGGGGCGTTTTGGTCATTTTGAAGCATAATCCGTAATTTTGGGACCTAATGAGGTTTTACTCCTGAGGCGTTTATTTACGTGGGTTTGATATCAATTTGGTTTGGAAAATCTGATCTGTGGAACGGGGTTTAACAAGAAATCATTCTTTTATCTTCCTGTTCATCTTTAGAGGGACAACAGTGAAAACTTCTACTGATTGATGGAGTTTATTCGTGTTGAAGTTATTAAGATTTGGATCGAATTAATTCAAGGATATTTGTCTGATGAGATTTAATCGGATGTTGAGATGTTGGCAAATTAAATCATGAAAAGGAAATAGGAAAATGATTTTAATAAATATGTGAAGTTCATTCATAATATTTTATTATTATTTGTAAAAAGCATTTGGATAGAAATTTGAATAATATTTCATCATGATTTATAAAAGGGAAATAATTTGGATAAAAAATGTATTATTGAATTATTTCATAATATTTTTTTATTACAAGTTACAGAGAAATAAAGATGGCATATCCTAAATCCTAAGTCCTAGAACTTCTAAGTGCCTTCATGATGTCCCTTGAGCTTCTCCGCAAAGTCTCCGATTCACCTGCACATCAAAACAGAACAAACAGATAGAAAAGAATGTTAGAGTTTGTTTTCGACACTCTCAGAACAGTGTCATCATCGAGTGCCGGGAGTGGCACAACCGAAGCTGCGTCCTACCCCCCGTTACCGATCCGCGCCGTTGGCGTCAGATCAGGTAACACCTGTTCTTATCGTTACGGGACATCCGAGAGATGGAAGTGATAAAAGAAGCGGGACTGATTCATTTTGCCGCGATTGGATTTCCAAACTGATACGAGAGTAAGGCAACATAGTCAATCTGAATTCAGACCCGGATGCCGGCAGGTCAGAGTCATTTTGTTTTCGAAGTTTCCAATACCTGAAAGTCCACGGCAGTATCAGTACAAATTGATGACAGAAACTCAAAAACAAGACAGTTCATAAGATGCCACAAGTAAATGGAAATTCAAACTGAAATGCAAGCCAAAACTGCATCAAACTGCATCAATTCTGAACCACATAGGCAAGTTCATGAAAACCAAGTTCAAACAGAACAAGAAAAGTGAAATGAAGCTAAGGCTGCATCAAATTGCGTCAAAATAGTTCAGAACGAAAACTAATACCAAACTGAACGTCAAAAGTGACCAAGCTGCCCCAAATGAACTCATAAATTCATAAAGGAACTCCAAGTATCAATGAATAACCACAAACAATAGTGCTGTCGAAAGCATTATGGTAAAGCCAAGCTGCGAAAAAAAATTCGAGCCAAGGGACAAAAGGCACAAGTCTAACATCTGCAAAAAGAGAATCAAAGCAACAGTTAGTATTTCCAATAATAAGAGGATCACTTCCAAGCCATAACAGTTTGTGGCATTTCCAAACCAAATAAGAAGGTCACATTGGAAAATTAGAAATGCAGGGCATAGGCTCAGTTATGAACATCATAGCCCAACAATATATACATCAGTCCAAATACCAGCCTACATACCAAGTGAGAATCAACGGCAACTGCATCGATGAAAAGGGGACATACGCATCATAATCACAGTTCAGCACCAGAAAATAAGAACTAAGTTCAGCACCAGAAAATAAGAATTAAGTTCAGGCCTGGAAAGAAGAATTAAAATCGTGTGCAAAAGAGCTAAATTCAATGCAAGAACATCACAACAGTCCAACAGAAAGCCAAGGAAGCAAGATGCCTCTAAAGCAATCCGCTTTCAGTTCAACCGATGACAGTTCGAACCTAAAAACACCACAGAAAAAATTAAACATTCAGTCCATCGTGAAAAGCCATTATCGAAAACAAAACTCGTGTCCAAACATACCATATCAGAAATAAAACAGGTCACAAAACCATATCAGTTCGCAAGCCCGGAAACCCTGTTCAAAAGAACACAGCACTGTCAAAAGCAACCAAGCATCGAAACCAACCAATCTCGAAGGCAACCGAGGCCTCATCAAGAGGTTCCCTCATCAGGCTCAGACAATGCTGTCATCACCGCCGTATACCTTTCCCGGCAATTCTGACTCGACCAAGGCCGTGGTATCAGCCCTCTCTGAAAGAAGAAGAGGAAAAGCTAACTGCATCAAAAATTGCCAAATCGAAAACGAATCAGTTCAGATGAAATCAAACAAATTCACGATAGAAAACGAATCAATCAAAACCAATCAGTAGGGGCAAGTAACGTTCAATCAAGGAACTCTGGAAATAGAAAGCTTCGAATCAAATCAGAAATTATGTCAGCTGGGAATCAAAAACCCCAATCAGGTTCTAAAAGAGGAAACAAGATCCAAATCGTATCAGAAAGCATCCCATTGGAACTCAATCAGTATCTGAAAAACCAAACAAAATCAAATTAAACAAAATCATTCGAAATCAGATCTCAGCCAAGAGTAACGTAAATCCAACAACATCCAAGGCCCAAAAAGAAAAGATATAAAGGAACAATTTCACCTGTGAGAAAACCCTAACGGGTAGCCACGAGAGAGGAACGAACGAAATCGCGAAAGCCCCAGAGGAACGAAAAAGTCACATGCAAAACCCTAACGGCCGAGACTCAGAGGAACCAATACCCTCATCATCGTCTTCGTAAGAAGTAGCAGCGAACATCATCGACGGCGACAACAAACATCACCGAACAATCAATATCATTCGCGAATCACACCGAACTGAGAAGATCGCCATCGCCGTTCGTAGCGCCGGCGGGCAATCAACTCTCAGCCTCAGCTTTACATCATCGGCTAAAGACAAATGTAAACCCTCACGCGTTAACTCACATGTTTCTTATTTTTCAGGTGTTGTAGAAGAAGACGCATAGCGATCGCGAGAGAGATGAGAAGAAGAAGACGTGAATGGCGCCGCAAGGAACATTAGGGTTCCCAGAACCCTAAATGTTTTTAGTTAAACCACTAACCGGGTTGGGTCCGGGTGTGATGACCGGCCCAACCCCTTTTTTTTATTTCTCTTATTTTGTTTTTTTAAAATTATTTTTCTGTTTTTTTTTAAGTTGTTTTTACCATTTTTATTTTTATAAATAAAAAAAGGCTGTTTTAAAAAATCTTTGTTGTGTAAATATTATAAAAAATCTCAAAAACCTTTTTATAATAAAATTAGAAAAAACTCTTTTTTAAAATAAAAATAAGACTCTTTTTTAAAAAAACATTTTTTAATTAAAATTAAATCCTTTCTTTTGCAAGTTAATATTAAACTCTTTTAAAAACTTAAATCAAGATTTTTCTATTTAATAAAACAATAGTAAAAATCTCAGATTTGCATCTTTTTCCTCATTGTCTCATAATTCATTTGATTGCCGCCTCACTCTGCCCACTAATGTCGTTTGTTCATTTGCAGCTCATTACGTTTACCATTACTTATTTCATCTTATTTTTCACTCAGAGTTTATTATCATATTGCATATGCTTCTCCATTGTAACCTCGCGAACCCTAATAATCGCGTTTACCTTTTCGCACTTTAATTTCTGCTGTTTGCATGATTCAATTATCTCACGCGTTTACCATTATTTCTGTCACATTACACACACATCCGAAGGTTAGGTCTAGCTTTTGGTCGCCGCGCCAATAGTCCTCAACCTCAAACCCTTACAATCTTACAAACCGTAATTTTCACAAATGCCTCGCCGCAGGCAAAATTACAATTTTACCCCTAGCATTAGGTCAAAGAGCCGTCGCGCTCATTTTAGGGTTTCCCGCCGTGTTATCCCTAACCTAACCCTAATTACAACTTAACATTTCAACGTAGAGATTTGGAGTTTCTACACTCCACGTAAGCGTGTCCTTAAGATGCGTTTATTCCCCTTGGGACCTTGACCACTGTCAAGAAGTTTCTAACCTCCCTTTTGAGGGGAACTACGATTACTCTGATTCCACTCCCGTAAGGATACGTAGGCACAAGATGCGATGTCTTGCCGAGTAAACTTAGAATTAACCCCTTAGGTCTCTTTTCTCACTTTTAATCCCTTTGTACATATACCTTAAGCAAATAAATAAAGTAAATAGTAAACATTTGAACAAAAGGTTCCCGTAGAGTACTACGGAAGTTTAGGGTGCTAATACCTTCCCTAAATTTAACCAACCCCCGAACCCTAGATCTTTCCCGCATTGTGTTTACGATGCAAAATAGGTTTTCCTCTTTTGACCTTTTCCTTCGGATAAATCAAAGAGCGGTTGTGAATTGAATTGCGATTCAAACTCATTAATAGTTTGTGATCCTATTTCCACCGCAACAGAAAATGGCGACTTCACTGGGGACTTTCTAAACTTTTGAGGGTACCCCTAATTTGTTCATGTTTATTACTATTTGCTTTATTATTCATTTGCATGTATATATTTGTGCTTTGATTGTGGGACTGTTCCTTGTGCTGTGAGATAAGTCCTACGCCCGGACTAGTGACATTATTATAGGATGGGGATATATTCGATGAGGCTTATAGGGAGTTGAATCCCGACCAAGCTGATTCGAGAATCACCGCTCAGTTGAGACCTTTTCGAAAATGGTTCGGTTGAACGAGTAATCGTAAAAACTTTTTCCATGGTCGATTGGAGTCTGTGATATTGGGGACCGTAGTACCTTAACACCACCTTGGCCTTATTTAGGACGTAGTGCGGGAGCTATGTGGGAGTAATCCTGCAACGGCTGCTACGCGATACTACACTCAAAAGAGGTTCTCTTGAGAATATTATTCACCCCCGAGTCAGTCGGAAGGTTGATAATATCCGAAAGATGGGCTGATGACTTTGGGCACTTTGTAGAACCTTGTTCGGCAGGTACAACTAACCTATAGTACACTCCTTTTGGGATGGGTAGACCTTGACTCCGCTCACGTTCCTTTAACCTAGGACTTTGTGTGTTTTCATGCATTGCATCCATAAAGCATCTCATTGCATTGTATTTCATGGAGTTCAAATGTCATTTATGGATATCGCGGGATACCATAAATAAATAAAAATAAAATGAAAAAACAAGAAAAAGATTTCTTTGGTACCCCACGACATTCGTAAATGTTCGAATTCCATGAAATCTTCTTTTGCATTCACATTTTAGCATCATACTTTTGCATTGCATGTGTCTCCCGATTTCTCATACTCGGTTCTCTCACCCTCCAGTTTTGTCACCCTGAGTTCTCTGCATCAATACGACCCTTCAAAAGAATGGAATATCAAAATCAAGAGATCAACCGTGTCAGCCACGAATTCGAAGATCTTCAAGGAAGCATAGGGCAGATTTTGGAGATGTTACGAGCTCTTAGTGTGAAGGTGGATGCTCAGTCTACTGTTGTTTCTAAGACTAATACCGTTACGGAACCTCAACCAGCTGTTACTGTCAAGAATGTACCTCCTCACGGTCTTCAATCCGGTTTGGTGCCTCCCAGTGCTCGACCAGTTCGACGAGCTACCCCTCCAAAGTGCAAAACTCCTAACTCCGACCATGGTAAAGGACCTACACGTTCAAAGAACCGCAAAAAGGCTACTCCTCAACCTTTACAATATCAGCAGAGTTATGTTCAAGGTTATCCGTTTCTGTATGTTCAACAACCCTATGTAGCTACTGTTGCACCTCCTTTCAATCAGCAGTTTCCTGCATGCCAGCCTGTACAGTCAGCTCCGGTATATCAAGCACCGACTTATCAACAACCTTCCGGTTATCCGCCCATGCAAGTTCCTGTCAACAGTCAACGAGCGCCCAACGCTCCTGTTCTCCAGCAATCACAGGATCAGGTTCCTTATCCCGTAAGAGCCAGTATAAGCCTTGTCCTCCAATTCCGATGACTTTCACTAAGTTATACCCCCTTTTAGTACAACAAGGTCTGATTACCACCAGTGCTTTGGGTCCTCCACCTAATCCATTATCTGCAAGTTACGACGCTACCGCTCATTGTTTATTTCATGAGGGTGCGCCCGACCATGATCTAGAAAATTGCTATGCTCTTAAGAAAGTTGTCAGAAATTTGCTAGAAACAAAGAAGTTGTCTTTTAGCGATGCTCAGCTGAAGATCGAGACTCCTCTCGGGGTCCCTCACTTGTCGAGTTCGAATTCTGCAAAGCATGCGACTCCTGTGGCAAATCAGTCGAATCCAGTAATTATTCAAAGGGCTAGATCGCTTCATTCCAGTAACCCTCAAGATGATATGACCGGGATCAACAAAGGATCCGGGAAATTTGTTTTGAAGCAACGACTGAAAACTGTTGAAGATGTGACCAGCATAACTGGGGCAAGCCATGACGACTCACAATGATCGTAAACCATACGTCCTTTCCATTGAGGCTCCGCCAGAGGAAACTGTTACTCTTGAATGCAAGATTTCATAAACATTTAGAAGGATTTTTTCGACAGTTCATTTGTTTATTTATATGTATTTCTCTTTGATTAAGCATATTTAGCATGCATGAACTTGTTTATCTTTGATTAATGCAACGCATATGTTTGTCTTGAATAAATCCATTCGTTTCACTCATTCGAAAAATATTTTCATAAATTATAATGCCAACTTTACCCGATCTCTTGTTCTGATGGAGAATTGGGAGGAGGATGACGAACCTAAAACGTCAGATTTCTTGTCGTGTGCTTTCAACTAAAACCTGTTGATGATGTAAGGCATTGTTTCAAATCCCATACACTGGAGATATAAGGATGATAATCCCTCGTTAACCTCTTTGAGCCTTGAAGTAGGAGTTTTTCTTTCTTTTAGGAACCTTCATCCTAACCTGGGGCAGGGTAGGTCTCAGTTAAGTCGATCGAGCGCTTAGATCCTCAAAAAGGAAGAGCAAACCTTCGAGAATTTATCCTTAGCATCTTAAGAAGTCCAATACAATGACTATCCCTCGGTTACCTAAGGAGTGGGGCAGTCACGAGCCTTTCAAAAGATTTACACGACTTGTGCATAAAAGAATATTCAAAAAAATAAGAGCCCGCTAAGTCAAAACCTATGAAGGAGACTTAGGCAAAACTGGGGCATCCCGCTGGACTCCAAAGTCAAATCAAAAGATGTTGTCCAGGCAAAAGTTAGGGAATAAGAGCAACAAACCAATAGTTTTTTAGGATCCCTATAAAGAACAAAGTCGTTGTGACCAATTGCCATTAGAAATAGGTGAGTGACTGCCATGTCCAAAGCCTTGATAAGTTCTCGACCATAGCAAATCCGCTTGAGATATGAGCGTTCGTATCCGATTAACTGACATAGGATTGGAGAACATCACGAAGAAGGGGTGGGTACAAATATAACTTTGAGCCTATATCCTTTTGTTTCTTAAACCATGAACCGAGCCACAATACAACCTTTAAAAGACCTAATTGAAGTAGGACTTCGGTTGAAAGCATACTCGACAAGATCACGTTTCCTGACTCCTACGAGCTATGCTCAGAAAAAAATTCATGTTGGCATTATAATTAAAACTTATATCCTGACTAGTGATTTCGGTCACAAGTTATCGCGATATCTTTTTTCAAAACAAAAATTCAGGACAAATATATGTGTACATTGACAAGCTCAGGATATGCATTTCAGGCATGACAACTTTGCTTGATATCTTAGAGATTTACATATGAACATAACCCGTGGAACTTGAAGATCCTGCTGAACAGGGGCAGGAAGCTTCCCAATTCGCTTACCAACGCGAGTCTGACATTCTTAAGAGTTATTTCCCAAAGATTTCGTCGTAACACGATTAATTTGTGCCAGTTACGTCGAGACCTGACAAATCTCTCAAAGAGTTTGAGAACAGTGGGGCAACCAGACTCCGTGTTCTCTATAAAATCCTCTTGAGATGACCCTACCTCATAACACAAATATCCTGGGGCACCGTGTCTTTTAAAAAGGAAACAAATGGCGACTACTACAAGATCCTTCAAGATCAAAACTATGTGGTTTCACAACTTTTCCTCATACACCCAATGGATTTTTACTCGCAGCGGCCTTCATTCCCCAATGAATCTCAGTGTTGCAACAGGCTCCTAAACTATTGCCTCTTCATAGTCCCCAGAGAGACTATAAGCTGACAACTTTTTTCTTGGGTAACTCAAAGTGGCCCTCAGGTTTTCTTCTCCCCATGTGAAGACATGATACTGTGCACCCCAAGCAGATTACCTTCTCCCCAGAGAAGTCAGAATTCTGAAACCAGATGTGGTCCTACATTTTTTCCCATGATTGACGTATTGGTTGCAGAGAACGCAGGGTATCTCCGTCGAGATGTCTATTTCATCTCTCGTCCCGTCTCTAGTCTGTTTCGTCAGCATACGCAGGGGCATAAGCATCACATGCCTATTTCATACACATACTCATTGCATACTCATTTCATAACATCTTGCATATTTAACTACATAGACATTAACATACATTCATAATAACATATTCATTAACATACGCGTTAACATGCACAGGTTCATTGTGTCTCCATCATTGGTCGTTACCCGCCGAGTAACTGGGGTTTGTCCATTCTCTCCAAATAGATTGTCAGCCCTAAGCATAAAATACTTACTTGTTTCTAGTTTCCCCACGGAGCTCGATCCTCGTGGATGACGGTTACTTCAGCTATCTTTCCTTACCAGGATAAGATATTTACCCTTCGAGATCGTTTCCCTCGATGGAGTCTTGATTACCAGTCTTCTTTCTAGCTCGATCCTAGATTGAATCTCAGTTTTGTCGGTCGTCGAGTCCAATCGGACGTGCATTTATTTTGCACCATCTAAAGATGTTCACCATACCATGGCAGATACGCGACTGTTCCTCGCCCGAGAAGTTTACCACTGTACCCGGATGTGCATTTATTTTGCACTATCTTTCAAGAAAATCAACTACAATCCTTTACAGATACACGACAGTTCACGCCTGGAAAATCTATCAGTACAACACTTTACAAACCTACATGTTACAACATTGGTACAACACTTTACATCTTACAACATCAGTATACGACATTTCTCACCTAAGAAGCCGATCCTATCTTCGTTATGACTCGCAGCAAATGGCCATCTCCATGGAGCAGTTGGGCTTCCATTTTCTCTGTTGTCTTGAAGTATAGGGAGGTTTTGAACCAAATCGTATTCAGGAGAGCACGATCTTGAAGTACGGGGAGGTTTGAGCGGAATCATATTCAGGAGAGCACGATTCTGAAATATGAAGAAGTTCATTTATCCTTTAGTAAAAGAAGGAGCGGAATCATATTCAGGAGAGCACGATTCTGAAGTATGAGGAAGTTCAGTTAGCCCTTTTCATATTCAGGAGAGCACGATTCTGAAGTATGAAGAATTTCATTTACAAGAAAGAGCCGAATCATATTCAGGAGAGCACGATTCTGAAGTATGAGGAAGTTCAGTTAGCCCTTTTCATATTCAGGAGAGCACGATTCTGAAGTATGAAGAATGTCATTTACACGAAAGAGCCGAATCATATTCAGGAGAGCACGATTCTGACGTATGAGGAAGTTCAGTTAGCCCTTTTCATATTCAGGAGAGCACGATTCTGAAGTATGGAGAATTTCATTTACACGAAAGAGCCAAATCATATTCAGGAGAGCACGATTCTGAAGTATGAGGAAGTTCAATTTACCCTTTTTCATATTCAGGAGAGCACGATTCTGAAGTATGAGGAAGTTCAATTTACCCTTTTTCATATTCAGGAGAGCACGATTCTGAAGTATGAGGAAGTTCAGTTTACCCTTTTTCATATTCAGGAGAGCACGATTCTGAAGTATGAGGAAGTTCAGTTTACCCTTTTCATGTTCAAGAGAGCACGATCTTGAAGCATGAAGAAATTTATCCTTCAGTAAGAGAAGAATCAGAATCGTATTCCAAGCGCCGACCTTAAATGCGAGAAGATTTATTTATCAGATAAGCAGCAGCCTCTTTATTTGAGTGCTTATCCATTTTGGCATATAAGTCCCTTCCAACGATGAGTGACAATTCTCCCTCAAGAAGCTTATCAGGGTATTTCCCATTAAAGTCCATTTATTTTGGCATACAGCGGTCTTTACCTTGTATATTTGCTACGGAGTTCCGAAAAGTCCGTTTGATCCTGTCACGAGGGATAGTTTACAGAAGCTTGGATGTTATTCTTTGCTCAATGCTCCAGCAGTCTGTAATCGATCTTGCAAGCTGTGTAGATCCTGTTATTATTAAACATTCCCAAGTGGAGGCCGTCTCATAGGTTCCATCTCCATTTAGGATCTTGTTCTAACCACTCAAAGTCCATTTATTTTGGCATACAGCCGGTCTTTACCCTGTATATTTACGGATTCCCGAAAAGTCCGTTTGATCCTGTCACGAGAGATAGTTTACAGAAGCGTGGATGTTATTCTTTGCTCAATGCTCCAGCATTCTGTAATCGATCTTGCAATCGTACGTGATCCAGTTTTAGATTCCCCAGTGGAGGCCGTCTCATAGGTACCATCTCCAGTTGAGAATCTTGTTTTCTAAAAAAGACAATTGGTCGTGTTTGCTCCAGTTGACCATCATTTTTAGAAGTCCCCAGTGTTGTACTGTGTCCCAGCGCGTCGTTTTCCCCAGTGAGTTCTTCTCGTAGCGTCTGTCCCTGTGTCGTCGTATTCGTCATCATTTTCATTCCAGCATATGCATCATATCATATTCATGGCATCATCTGCATTAAGCTGTCCTCGCTTTGTCCATAGCATTGCATATCGTCGCATATAAGGGCAAAAATTTTCGGTTATCTATATTTAAATCTCTCCACCACGATTCTTCGAGTCTCTGTCACTCAAATCGTCTGGTGTAGCCATTTAAATAGGGGCAACTGTAATACCCCAAATTTTACCCTTATATTTTAGTCAGTCATTTCGCATAGCATCTCATATGTGCATTTGCTAACCACTAACAAGTCCTGAAGGTGTTTGTTTTGCAGGAAATACCCCAGGGGCGTTTTGGTCATTTTGAAGCATAATCCGTAATTTTGGGACCTAATGAGGTTTTACTCCTGAGGCGTTTATTTACGTGGGTTTGATATCAATTTGGTTTGGAAAATCTGATCTGTGGAACGGGGTTTAACAAGAAATCATTCTTTTATCTTCCTGTTCATCTTTAGAGGGACAACAGTGAAAACTTCTACTGATTGATGGAGTTTATTCGTGTTGAAGTTATTAAGATTTGGATCGAATTAATTCAAGGATATTTGTCTGATGAGATTTAATCGGATGTTGAGATGTTGGCAAATTAAATCATGAAAAGGAAATAGGAAAATGATTTTAATAAATATGTGAAGTTCATTCATAATATTTTATTATTATTTGTAAAGAGCATTTGGATAGAAATTTGAATAATATTTCATCATGATTTATAAAAGGGAAATAATTTGGATAAAAAATGTATTATTGAATTATTTCATAATATTTTTTTATTACAATTTACAGAGAAATAAAGATGGCATATCCTAAATCCTAAGTCCTAGAACTTCTAAGTGCCTTCATGATGTCCCTTGAGCTTCTCCGCAAAGTCTCCGATTCACCTGCACATCAAAACAGAACAAACAGATAGAAAAGAATGTTAGAGTTTGTTTTCGACACTCTCAGAACAGTGTCATCATCGAGTGCCGGAGTGGCACAACCGAAGCTGCGTCCTACCCCCCGTTACCGATCCGCGCCGTTGGCGTCAGATCAGGTAACACCTGTTCTTATCGTTACGGGACATCCGAGAGATGGAAGTGATAAAAGAAGCGGGACTGATTCGTTTTGCCGCGATTGGATTTCCAAACTGATACGAGAGTAAGGCAACATAGTCAATCTGAATTCAGACCCGGATGCCGGCAGGTCAGAGTCATTTTGTTTTCGAAGTTTCCAATACCTGAAAGTCCACGGCAGTATCAGTACAAATTGATGACAGAAACTCAAAAACAAGACAGTTCATAAGATGCCACAAGTAAATGGAAATTCAAACTGAAATGCAAGCCAAAACTGCATCAAACTGCATCAATTCTGAACCACATAGGCAAGTTCATGAAAACCAAGTTCAAACAGAACAAGAAAAGTGAAATGAAGCTAAGGCTGCATCAAATTGCGTCAAAATAGTTCAGAATGAAAACTAATACCAAACTGAACGTCAAAAGTGACCAAGCTGCCCCGAATGAACTCATAAATTCATAAAGGAACTCCAAGTATCAATGAATAACCACAAACAATAGTGCTGTCGAAAGCATTATGGTAAAGCCAAGCTGCGAAAAAAAATTCGAGCCAAGGGACAAAAGGCACCAAGTCTAACATCTGCAAAAAGAGAATCAAAGCAACAGTTAGTATTTCCAATAATAAGAGGATCACTTCCAAGCCATAATAGTTTGTGGCATTTCCAAACCAAATAAGAAGGTCACATTGGAAAATTGGAAATGCAGGGCATAGGCTCAGTTATGAACATCATAGCCCAACAATATATACATCAGTCCAAATACCAGCCTACACCAAGTGAGAATCAACGGCAACTGCATCGATGAAAAGGGGACATACGCATCATAATCACAGTTCAGCACCAGAAAATAAGAACTAAGTTCAGCACCAGAAAATAAGAATTAAGTTCAGGCCTGGAAAGAAGAATTAAAATCGTGTGCAAAAGAGCTAAATTCAATGCAAGAACATCACAACAGTCCAACAGAAAGCCAAGGAAGCAAGATGCCTCTAAAGCAATCCGCTTTCAGTTCAACCGATGACAGTTCGAACCTAAAAACACCACAGAAAAATTAAACATTCAGTCCATCGTGAAAAGCCATTATCGAAAACAAAACTCGTGTCCAAACATACCATATCAGAAATAAAACAGGTCACAAAACCATATCAGTTCGCAAGCCCGGAAACCCTGTTCAAAAGAACACAGCACTGTCAAAAGCAACCAAGCATCGAAACCAACCAATCTCGAAGGCAACCGAGGCCTCATCAAAGAGGTTCCCTCATCAGGCTCAGACAATGCTGTCATCACCGCCGTATACCTTTCCCGGCAATTCTGACTCGACCAAGGCCGTGGTATCAGCCCTCTCTGAAAGAAGAAGAGGAAAAGCTAACTGCATCAAAAATTGCCAAATCGAAAACGAATCAGTTCAGATGAAATCAAACAAATTCACGATAGAAAACGAATCAATCAAAACCAATCAGTAGGGGCAAGTAACGTTCAATCAAGGAACTCTGGAAATAGAAAGCTTCGAATCAAATCAGAAATTATGTCAGCTGGGAATCAAAAACCCCAATCAGGTTCTAAAAGAGGAAACAAGATCCAAATCGTATCAGAAAGCATCCCATTGGAACTCAATCAGTATCTGAAAAACCAAACAAAATCAAATCAAACAAAATCATTCGAAATCAGATCTCAGCCAAGAGTAACGTAAATCCAACAACATCCAAGGCCCAAAAAGAAAAGATATAAAGGAACAATTTCACCTGTGAGAAAACCCTAACGGGTAGCCACGAGAGAGGAACGAACGAAATCGCGAAAGCCCCAGAGGAACGAAAAAGTCACATGCAAAACCCTAACGGCCGAGACTCAGAGGAACCAATACCCTCATCATCGTCTTCGTAAGAAGTAGCAGCGAACATCATCGACGGCGACAACAAACATCACCGAACAATCAATATCATTCGCGAATCACACCGAACTGAGAAGATCGCCATCGCCGTTCGTAGCGCCGGCGGGCAATCAACTCTCAGCCTCAGCTTTACATCATCGGCTAAAGACAAATGTAAACCCTCACGCGTTAACTCACATGTTTCTTATTTTTCAGGTGTTGTAGAAGAAGACGCATAGCGATCGCGAGAGAGATGAGAAGAAGAAGACGTGAATGGCGCCGCAAGGAACATTAGGGTTCCCAGAACCCTAAATGTTTTTTAGTTAAACCACTAACCGGGTTGGGTCCGGGTGTGATGACCGGCCCAACCCCTTTTTTTTATTTCTCTTATTTTGTTTTTTTAAAATTATTTTTCTGTTTTTTTTTAAGTTGTTTTTTACCATTTTTATTTTTATAAATAAAAAAAGGCTGTTTTAAAAAATCTTTGTTGTGTAAATATTATAAAAAATCTCAAAAACCTTTTTATAATAAAATTAGAAAAAACTCTTTTTTAAAATAAAAATAAGACTCTTTTTAAAAAAAACATTTTTTAATTAAAATTAAATCCTTTCTTTTGCAAGTTAATATTAAACTCTTTTAAAAACTTAAATCAAGATTTTTCTATTTAATAAAACAATAGTAAAAATCTCAGATTTGCATCTTTTTCCTCATTGTCTCATAATTCATTTGATTGCCGCCTCACTCTGCCCACTAATATCGTTTGTTCATTTTGCAGCTCATTACGTTTACCATTACTTATTTCATCTTATTTTTCACTCAGAGTTTATTATCATATTGCATATGCTTCTCCATTGTAACCTCGCGAACCCTAATAATCGCGTTTACCTTTTCGCACTTTAATTTCTGCTGTTTGCATGATTCAATTATCTCACGCGTTTACCATTATTTCTGTCACATTACACACACATCCGAAGGTTAGGTCTAGCTTTTGGTCGCCGCGCCAATAGTCCTCAACCTCAAACCCTTACAATCTTACAAACCGTAATTTTCACAAATGCCTCGCCGCAGGCAAAATTACAATTTTACCCCTAGCATTAGGTCAAAGAGCCGCCGCGCTCATTTTAGGGTTTCCCGCCGTGTTATCCCTAACCTAACCCTAATTACAACTTAACATTTCAACGTAGAGATTTGGAGTTTCTACACTCCACGTAAGCGTGTCCTTAAGATGCGTTTATTCCCCTTGGGACCTTGACCACTGTCAAGAAGTTTCTAACCTCCCTTTTGAGGGGAACTACGATTACTCTGATTCCACTCCCGTAAGGATACGTAGGCACAAGATGCGATGTCTTGCCGAGTAAACTTAGAATTAACCCCTTAGGTCTCTTTTCTCACTTTTAATCCCTTTGTACATATACCTTAAGCAAATAAATAAAGTAAATAGTAAACATTTGAACAAAAGGTTCCCGTAGAGTACTACGGAAGTTTAGGGTGCTAATACCTTCCCTAAATTTAACCAACCCCCGAACCCTAGATCTTTCCCCGCATTGTGTTTACGATGCAAAATAGGTTTTCCCTCTTTTGACCTTTTCCTTCGGATAAATCAAAGAGCGGTTGTGAATTGAATTGCGATTCAAACTCATTAATAGTTTGTGATCCTATTTCCACCGCAACAGAAAATGGCGACTTCACTGGGGACTTTCTAAACTTTTGAGGGTACCCCTAATTTGTTCATGTTTATTACTATTTGCTTTATTATTCATTTGCATGTATATATTTGTGCTTTGATTGTGGGACTGTTCCTTGTGCTGTGAGATAAGTCCTACGCCCGGACTAGTGACATTATTATAGGATGGGGATATATTCGATGAGGCTTATAGGGAGTTGAATCCCGACCAAGCTGATTCGAGAATCACCGCTCAGTTGAGACCTTTTCGAAAATGGTTCGGTTGAACGAGTAATCGTAAAAACTTTTTCCATGGTCGATTGGAGTCTGTGATATTGGGGACCGTAGTACCTTAACACCACCTTGGCCTTATTTAGGACGTAGTGCGGGAGCTATGTGGGAGTAATCCTGCAACGGCTGCTACGCGATACTACACTCAAAAGAGGTTCTCTTGAGAATATTATTCACCCCCGAGTCAGTCGGAAGGTTGATAATATCCGAAAGATGGGCTGATGACTTTGGGCACTTTGTAGAACCTTGTTCGGCAGGTACAACTAACCTATAGTACACTCCTTTTGGGATGGGTAGACCTTGACTCCGCTCACGTTCCTTTAACCTAGGACTTTGTGTGTTTTCATGCATTGCATCCATAAAGCATCTCATTGCATTGTATTTCATGGAGTTCAAATGTCATTTATGGATATCGCGGGATACCATAAATAAAAAAAAATAAAATGAAAAAACAAGAAAAAGATTTCTTTGGTACCCCACGACATTCGTAAATGTTCGAATTCCATGAAATCTTCTTTTGCATTCACATTTTAGCATCATACTTTTGCATTGCATGTGTCTCCCGATTTCTCATACTCGGTTCTCTCACCCTCCAGTTTTGTCACCCTGAGTTCTCTGCATCAATACGACCCTTCAAAAGAATGGAAGATCAAAATCAAGAGATCAACCGTGTCAGCCACGAATTCGAAGATCTTCAAGGAAGCATAGGGCAGATTTTGGAGATGTTACGAGCTCTTAGTGTGAAGGTGGATGCTCAGTCTACTGTTGTTTCTAAGACTAATACCGTTACGGAACCTCAACCAGCTGTTACTGTCAAGAATGTACCTCCTCACGGTCTTCAATCCGGTTTGGTGCCTCCCAGTGCTCGACCAGTTCGACGAGCTACCCCTCCAAAGTGCAAAACTCCTAACTCCGACCATGGTAAAGGACCTACACGTTCAAAGAACCGCAAAAAGGCTACTCCTCAACCTTTACAATATCAGCAGAGTTATGTTCAAGGTTATCCGTTTCTGTATGTTCAACAACCCTATGTAGCTACTGTTGCACCTCCTTTCAATCAGCAGTTTCCTGCATGCCAGCCTGTACAGTCAGCTCCGGTATATCAAGCACCGACTTATCAACAACCTTCCGGTTATCCGCCCATGCAAGTTCCTGTCAACAGTCAACGAGCGCCCAACGCTCCTGTTCTCCAGCAATCACAGGATCAGGTTCCTTATCCCCGTAAGAGCCAGTATAAGCCTTGTCCTCCAATTCCGATGACTTTCACTAAGTTATACCCCCTTTTAGTACAACAAGGTCTGATTACCACCAGTGCTTTGGGTCCTCCACCTAATCCATTATCTGCAAGTTACGACGCTACCGCTCATTGTTTATTTCATGAGGGTGCGCCCGACCATGATCTAGAAAATTGCTATGCTCTTAAGAAAGTTGTCAGAAATTTGCTAGAAACAAAGAAGCTGTCTTTTAGCGATGCTCAGCTGAAGATCGAGACTCCTCTCGGGGTCCCTCACTTGTCGAGTTCGAATTCTGCAAAGCATGCGACTCCTGTGGCAAATCAGTCGAATCCAGTAATTATTCAAAGGGCTAGATCGCTTCATTTCAGTAACCCTCAAGATGATATGACCGGGATCAACAAAGGATCCGGGAAATTTGTTTTGAAGCAACGACTGAAAACTGTTGAAGATGTGACCAGCATAACTGGGGCAAGCCATGACGACTCACAGTGATCGTAAACCATACGTCCTTTCCATTGAGGCTCCGCCAGAGGAAACTGTTACTCTTGAATGCAAGATTTCATAAACATTTAGAAGGATTTTTTTCGACAGTTCATTTGTTTATTTATATGTATTTCTCTTTGATTAAGCATATTTAGCATGCATGAACTTGTTTATCTTTGATTAATGCAACGCATATGTTTGTCTTGAATAAATCCATTCGTTTCACTCATTCGAAAAAATATTTTTCATAAATTATAATGCCAACTTTACCCGATCTCTTGTTCTGATGGAGAATTGGGAGGAGGATGACGAACCTAAAACGTCAGATTTCTTGTCGTGTGCTTTCAACTAAAACCTGTTGATGATGTAAGGCATTGTTTCAAATCCCATACACTGGAGATATAAGGATGATAATCCCTCGTTAACCTCTTTGAGCCTTGAAGTAGGAGTTTTTCTTTCTTTTAGGAACCTTCATCCTAACCTGGGGCAGGGTAGGTCTCAGTTAAGTCGATCGAGCGCTTAGATCCTCAAAAAGGAAGAGCAAACCTTCGAGAATTTATCCTTAGCATCTTAAGAAGTCCAATACAATGACTATCCCTCGGTTACCTAAGGAGTGGGGCAGTCACGAGCCTTTCAAAAGATTTACACGACTTGTGCATAAAAGAATATTCAAAAAAATAAGAGCCCGCTAAGTCAAAACCTATGAAGGAGACTTAGGCAAAACTGGGGCATCCCGCTGGACTCCAAAGTCAAATCAAAAGATGTTGTCCAGGCAAAAGTTAGGGAATAAGAGCAACAAACCAATAGTTTTTTAGGATCCCTATAAAGAACAAAGTCGTGTGACCAATTGCCATTAGAAATAGGTGAGTGACTGCCATGTCCAAAGCCTTGATAAGTTCTCGACCATAGCAAATCCGCTTGAGATATGAGCGTTCGTATCCGATTAACTGACATAGGATTGGAGAACATCACGAAGAAGGGGTGGGTACAAATATAACTTTGAGCCTATATCCTTTTGTTTCTTAAACCATGAACCGAGCCACAATACAACCTTTAAAAGACCTAATTGAAGTAGGACTTCGGTTGAAAGCATACTCGACAAGATCACGTTTCCTGACTCCTACGAGCTATGCTCAGAAAAAAATTCATGTTGGCATTATAATTAAAACTTATATCCTGACTAGTGATTTCGGTCACAAGTTATCGCGATATCTTTTTTCAAAACAAAAATTCAGGACAAATATATGTGTACATTGACAAGCTCAGGATATGCATTTCAGGCATGACAACTTTGCTTGATATCTTAGAGATTTACATATGAACATAACCCGTGGAACTTGAAGATCCTGCTGAACAGGGGCAGGCAGCTTCCCAATTCGCTTACCAACGCGAGTCTGACATTCTTAAGAGCTATTTCCCAAAGATTTCGTCGTAACACGATTAATTTGTGCCAGTTACGTCGAGACCTGACAAATCTCTCAAAGAGTTTGAGAACAGTGGGGCAACCAGACTCCGTGTTCTCTATAAAATCCTCTTGAGATGACCCTACCTCATAACACAAATATCCTGGGGCACCGTGTCTTTTAAAAAGGAAACAAATAGCGACTACTACAAGATCCTTCAAGATCAAAACTATGTGGTTTCACAACTTTTCCTCATACACCCAATGGATTTTACTCGCAGCGGCCTTCATTCCCCAATGAATCTCAGTGTTGCAACAGGCTCCTAAACTATTGCCTCTTCATAGTCCCCAGAGAGACTATAAGCTGACAACTTTTTTCTTGGGTAACTCAAAAGTGGCCCTCAGGTTTTCTTCTCCCCATGTGAAGACATGATACTGTGCACCCCAAGCAGATTACCTTCTCCCCAGAGAAGTCAGAATTCTGAAACCAGATGTGGTCCTACCATTTTTTCCCATGATTGACGTATTGGTTGCAGAGAACGCAGGGTATCTCCGTCGAGATGTCTATTTCATCTCTCGTCCCGTCTCTAGTCTGTTTCGTCAGCATACGCAGGGGCATAAGCATCACATGCCTATTTCATACACATACTCATTGCATACTCATTTCATAACATCTTGCATATTTAACTACATAGACATTAACATACATTCATAATAACATATTCATTAACATACGCGTTAACATGCACAGGTTCATTGTGTCTCCATCATTGGTCGTTACCGCCGAGTAACTGGGGTTTGTCCATTCTCTCCAAATAGATTGTCAGCCCTAAGCATAAAATACTTACTTGTTTCCAGTTTCCCCACGGAGCTCGATCCTCGTGGATGACGGTTACTTCAGCTATCTTTCCTTACCAGGATAAGATATTTACCCTTCGAGATCGTTTCCCTCGATGGAGTCTTGATTACCAGTCTTCTTTCTAGCTCGATCCTAGATTGAATCTCAGTTTTGTCGGTCGTCGAGTCCAATCGGACGTGCATTTATTTTGCACCATCTAAAGATGTTCACCATACCATGGCAGATACGCGACTGTTCTCGCCCGAGAAGTTTACCACTGTACCCGGATGTGCATTTATTTTGCACTATCTTTCAAGAAAATCAACTACAATCCTTTACAGATACACGACAGTTCACGCCTGGAAACTCTATCAGTACAACACTTTACAAACCTACATGTTACAACATTGGTACAACACTTTACATCTTACAACATCAGTATACGACATTTCTCACCTAAGAAGCCGATCCTATCTTCGTTATGACTCGCAGCAAATGGCCATCTCCATGGAGCAGTTGGGCTTCCATTTTCTCTGTTGTCTTGAAGTATAGGGAGGTTTTGAACCAAATCGTATTCAGGAGAGCACGATCTTGAAGTACGGGGAGGTTTGAGCGGAATCATATTCAGGAGAGCACGATTCTGAAATATGAAGAAGTTCATTTATCCTTTAGTAAAAGAAGGAGCGGAATCATATTCAGGAGAGCACGATTCTGAAGTATGAGGAAGTTCAGTTAGCCCTTTTCATATTCAGGAGAGCACGATTCTGAAGTATGAAGAATTTCATTTACAAGAAAGAGCCGAATCATATTCAGGAGAGCACGATTCTGAAGTATGAGGAAGTTCAGTTAGCCCTTTTCATATTCAGGAGAGCACGATTCTGAAGTATGAAGAATGTCATTTACACGAAAGAGCCGAATCATATTCAGGAGAGCACGATTCTGACGTATGAGGAAGTTCAGTTAGCCCTTTTCATATTCAGGAGAGCACGATTCTGAAGTATGGAGAATTTCATTTACACGAAAGAGCCAAATCATATTCAGGAGAGCACGATTCTGAAGTATGAGGAAGTTCAATTTACCCTTTTTCATATTCAGGAGAGCACGATTCTGATGTATGAGGAAGTTCAGTTTACCCTTTTTCATATTCAGGAGAGCACGATTCTGAAGTATGAGGAAGTTCAGTTTACCCTTTTCATGTTCAAGAGAGCACGATCTTGAAGCATGAAGAAATTTATCCTTCAGTAAGAGAAGAATCAGAATCGTATTCCAGGCGCCGACCTTAAATGCGAGAAGATTTATTTATCAAATAAGCAGCAGCCTCTTTATTTGAGTGCTTATCCATTTTGGCATATAAGTCCCTTCCAACGATGAGTGACAATTCTCCCTCAAGAAGCTTATCAGGGTATTTCCCATTAAAGTCCATTTATTTTGGCATACAGCCGGTCTTTACCCTGTATATTTGCTACGGAGTTCCGAAAAGTCCGTTTGATCCTGTCACGAGGGATAGTTTACAGAAGCTTGGATGTTATTCTTTGCTCAATGCTCCAGCAGTCTGTAATCGATCTTGCAAGCTGTGTAGATCCTGTTATTATTAAACATTCCCAAGTGGAGGCCGTCTCATAGGTGCCATCTCCATTTAGGATCTTGTTCTAACCACTCAAAGTCCATTTATTTTGGCATACAGCCGGTCTTTACCCTGTATATTTACGGATTCCCGAAAAGTCCGTTTGATCCTGTCACGAGAGATAGTTTACAGAAGCGTGGATGTTATTCTTTGCTCAATGCTCCAGCATTCTGTAATCGATCTTGCAATCGTACGTGATCCAGTTTTAGATTCCCCAGTGGAGGCCGTCTCATAGGTACCATCTCCAGTTGAGAATCTCGTTTTCTAAAAAAGACAATTGGTCGTGTTTGCTCCAGTTGACCATCATTTTTAGAAGTCCCCAGTGTTGTACTGTGTCCCAGCGCGTCGTTTTCCCCAGTGAGTTCTTCTCGTAGCGTCTGTCCCTGTGTCGTCGTATTCGTCATCATTTTCATTCCAGCATATGCATCATATCATATTCATGGCATCATCTGCATTAAGCTGTCCTCGCTTTGTCCATAGCATTGCATATCGTCGCATATAAGGGCAAAATTTTCGGTTATCTATATTTAAATCTCTCCACCATGATTCTTCGAGTCTCTGTCACTCAAATCGTCTGGTGTAGCCATTTAAATAGGGGCAACTGTAATACCCCAAATTTTACCCTTATATTTTAGTCAGTCATTTCGCATAGCATCTCATATGTGCATTTGCTAACCACTAACAAGTCCTGAAGGTGTTTGTTTTGCAGGAAATACCCCAAGGGCGTTTTGGTCATTTTGAAGCATAATCCGTAATTTTGGGACCTAATGAGGTTTTACTCCTGAGGCGTTTATTTACGTGGGTTTGATATCAATTTGGTTTGGAAAATCTGATCTGTGGAACGGGGTTTAACAAGAAATCATTCTTTTATCTTCCTGTTCATCTTTAGAGGGACAACAGTGAAAACTTCTACTGATTGATGGAGTTTATTCGTGTTGAAGTTATTAAGATTTGGATCGAATTAATTCAAGGATATTTGTCTGATGAGATTTAATCGGATGTTGAGATGTTGGCAAATTAAATCATGAAAAGGAAATAGGAAAATGATTTTAATAAATATGTGAAGTTCATTCATAATATTTTATTATTATTTGTAAAGAGCATTTGGATAGAAATTTGAATAATATTTCATCATGATTTATAAAAGGGAAATAATTTGGATAAAAAATGTATTATTGAATTATTTCATAATATTTTTTTCTTACAAGTTACAGAGAAATAAAGATGGCATATCCTAAATCCTAAGTCCTAGAACTTCTAAGTGCCTTCATGATGTCCCTTGAGCTTCTCCGCAAAGTCTCCGATTCACCTGCACATCAAAACAGAACAAACAGATAGAAAAGAATGTTAGAGTTTGTTTTCGACACTCTCAGAACAGTGTCATCATCGAGTGCCGGGAGTGGCACAACCGAAGCTGCGTCCTACCCCCCGTTACCGATCCGCGCCGTTGGCGTCAGATCAGGTAACACCTGTTCTTATCGTTACGGGACATCCGAGAGATGGAAGTGATAAAAGAAGCGGGACTGATTCGTTTTGCCGCGATTGGATTTCCAAACTGATACGAGAGTAAGGCAACATAGTCAATCTGAATTCAGACCCGGATGCCGGCAGGTCAGAGTCATTTTGTTTTCGAAGTTTCCAATACCTGAAAGTCCACGACAGTATCAGTACAAATTGATGACAGAAACTCAAAAACAAGACAGTTCATAAGATGCCACAAGTAAATGGAAATTCAAACTGAAATGCAAGCCAAAACTGCATCAAACTGCATCAATTCTGAACCACATAGGCAAGTTCATGAAAACCAAGTTCAAACAGAACAAGAAAAGTGAAATGAAGCTAAGGCTGCATCAAATTGCGTCAAAATAGTTCAGAATGAAAACTAATACCAAACTGAACGTCAAAAGTGACCAAGCTGCCCCAAATGAACTCATAAATTCATAAAGGAACTCCAAGTATCAATGAATAACCACAAACAATAGTGCTGTCGAAAGCATTATGGTAAAGCCAAGCTGCGAAAAAAAATTCGAGCCAAGGGACAAAAGGCACCAAGTCTAACATCTGCAAAAAGAGAATCAAAGCAACAGTTAGTATTTCCAATAATAAGAGGATCACTTCCAAGCCATAATAGTTTGTGGCATTTCCAAACCAAATAAGAAGGTCACATTGGAAAATTGGAAATGCAGGGCATAGGCTCAGTTATGAACATCATAGCCCAACAATATATACATCAGTCCAAATACCAGCCTACACCAAGTGAGAATCAACGGCAACTGCATCGATGAAAAGGGGACATACGCATCATAATCACAGTTCAGCACCAGAAAATAAGAACTAAGTTCAGCACCAGAAAATAAGAATTAAGTTCAGGCCTGGAAAGAAGAATTAAAATCGTGTGCAAAAGAGCTAAATTCAATGCAAGAACATCACAACAGTCCAACAGAAAGCCAAGGAAGCAAGATGCCTCTAAAGCAATCCGCTTTCAGTTCAACCGATGACAGTTCGAACCTAAAAACACCACAGAAAAATTAAACATTCAGTCCATCGTGAAAAGCCATTATCGAAAACAAAACTCGTGTCCAAACATACCATATCAGAAATAAAACAGGTCACAAAACCATATCAGTTCGCAAGCCCGGAAACCCTGTTCAAAAGAACACAGCACTGTCAAAAGCAACCAAGCATCGAAACCAACCAATCTCGAAGGCAACCGAGGCCTCATCAAAGAGGTTCCCTCATCAGGCTCAGACAATGCTGTCATCACCGCCGTATACCTTTCCCGGCAATTCTGACTCGACCAAGGCCGTGGTATCAGCCCTCTCTGAAAGAAGAAGAGGAAAAGCTAACTGCATCAAAAATTGCCAAATCGAAAACGAATCAGTTCAGATGAAATCAAACAAATTCACGATAGAAAACGAATCAATCAAAACCAATCAGTAGGGGCAAGTAACGTTCAATCAAGGAACTCTGGAAATAGAAAGCTTCGAATCAAATCAGAAATTATGTCAGCTGGGAATCAAAAACCCCAATCAGGTTCTAAAAGAGGAAACAAGATCCAAATCGTATCAGAAAGCATCCCATTGGAACTCAATCAGTATCTGAAAAACCAAACAAAATCAAATCAAACAAAATCATTCGAAATCAGATCTCAGCCAAGAGTAACGTAAATCCAACAACATCCAAGGCCCAAAAAGAAAAGATATAAAGGAACAATTTCACCTGTGAGAAAACCCTAACGGGTAGCCACGAGAGAGGAACGAACGAAATCGCGAAAGCCCCAGAGGAACGAAAAAGTCACATGCAAAACCCTAACGGCCGAGACTCAGAGGAACCAATACCCTCATCATCGTCTTCGTAAGAAGTAGCAGCGAACATCATCGACGGCGACAACAAACATCACCGAACAATCAATATCATTCGCGAATCACACCGAACTGAGAAGATCGCCATCGCCGTTCGTAGCGCCGGCGGGCAATCAACTCTCAGCCTCAGCTTTACATCATCGGCTAAAGACAAATGTAAACCCTCACGCGTTAACTCACATGTTTCTTATTTTTCAGGTGTTGTAGAAGAAGACGCATAGCGATCGCGAGAGAGATGAGAAGAAGAAGACGTGAATGGCGCCGCAAGGAACATTAGGGTTCCCAGAACCCTAAATGTTTTTTAGTTAAACCACTAACCGGGTTGGGTCCGGGTGTGATGACCGGCCCAACCCCTTTTTTTTATTTCTCTTATTTTGTTTTTTTAAAATTATTTTTCTGTTTTTTTTTAAGTTGTTTTTTACCATTTTTATTTTTATAAATAAAAAAAGGCTGTTTTAAAAAATCTTTGTTGTGTAAATATTATAAAAAATCTCAAAAACCTTTTTATAATAAAATTAGAAAAAACTCTTTTTTAAAATAAAAATAAGACTCTTTTTAAAAAAAACATTTTTTAATTAAAATTAAATCCTTTCTTTTGCAAGTTAATATTAAACTCTTTTAAAAACTTAAATCAAGATTTTTCTATTTAATAAAACAATAGTAAAAATCTCAGATTTGCATCTTTTTCCTCATTGTCTCATAATTCATTTGATTGCCGCCTCACTCTGCCCACTAATGTTGTTTGTTCATTTTGCAGCTCATTACGTTTACCATTACTTATTTCATCTTATTTTTCACTCAGAGTTTATTATCATATTGCATATGCTTCTCCATTGTAACCTCGCGAACCCTAATAATCGCGTTTACCTTTTCGCACTTTAATTTCTGTTGTTTGCATGATTCAATTATCTCACGCGTTTACCATTATTTCTGTCACATTACACACACATCCGAAGGTTAGGTCTAGCTTTTGGTCGTCGCGCCAATAGTCCTCAACCTCAAACCCTTACAATCTTACAAACCCTAATTTTCACAAATGCCTCGCCGCAGGCAAAATTACAATTTTACCCCTAGCATTAGGTCAAAGAGCCGCCACGCTCATTTTAGGGTTTCCCGCCGTGTTATCCCTAACCTAACCCTAATTACAACTTAACATTTCAACGTAGAGATTTGGAGTTTCTACACTCCACGTAAGCGTGTCCTTAAGATGCGTTTATTCCCCTTGGGACCTTGACCGCTGTCAAGAAGTTTCTAACCTCCCTTTTGAGGGGAACTACGATTACTCTGATTCCACTCCCGTAAGGATACGTAGGCACAAGATGCGATGTCTTGCCGAGTAAACTTAGAATTAACCCCTTAGGTCTCTTTTCTCACTTTTAATCCCTTTGTACATATACCTTAAGCAAATAAATAAAGTAAATAGTAAACATTTGAACAAAAGGTTCCCGTAGAGTACTACGGAAGTTTAGGGTGCTAATACCTTCCCTAAATTTAACCAACCCCCGAACCCTAGATCTTTCCCCGCATTGTGTTTACGATGCAAAATAGGTTTTCCCTCTTTTGACCTTTTCCTTCGGATAAATCAAAGAGCGGTTGTGAATTGAATTGCGATTCAAACTCATTAATAGTTTGTGATCCTATTTCCACCGCAACAATAGGTTTCTTGATCAATTCCCAGGTGTTGTTATCATGAAGAGATTTCATCTTATCATCCATGGCCTTCAGTCATTCAGTCTTTTTTCGACTCCTCATAACTTCCTTATAGTCTCTAGGTTCTTCGTCTAGAACCTCACTTGCAGAGATTAAGGCATAAGCTATAAGATCTGCATACCCAAGTCTCTGAGGCGACTTGATGACTCTACTCGACCTGTCTCTTGCTAGCAGGTAGTCATTATCAGTCTCCTCATCTTCGACAACATCTTCTGCGTCTTCTTTGACTTTATTTGGGGTACGCAATCCAGCATTAACATGCATTTCAGAGCTCTAGGTTTGACCTTGTCTTACCTAATATGAGCATAGGCCACACAACCAAATACTCTCAGTCTGTCGAGACTAGGTGGATGTCCCGACCAAACTTCTTTAGGTGTCTTCATTCCCAAGGCAGTCGAGGGACATCTATTTATCAGGTAAGCTGCTGTCAAAACAGCTTCCGCCCAAAACACCTTTTTCAATCTAGTACTAACCAACATGCATCTAACCTTTTCAAGAATTGTTTGATTGAATCTCTCAGCTAAGCCATTTTGTTAAGGAGTACCTGCTACAGTCTTGTGCCTTGCAATCCCAGACTCAACACAGTAACTGTTGAACGCTTCATTGCAGAATTCAAGGCCATTGTCGGTTCTCAACCTCTTAACCTTTCTGCATGTTGGAGTTTCGACCAGAATCTTCCAACTTTTAAAATTCTCAAAAGTTTCATCCTTCGTCTTCTGAATGAATACCCATAGCTTTCTGGAATAGTCATCAACGATGGATAGAAAATACCTTGCACCTGAGTGTGAAGGATTCCTTGCAGGCCCCCAAAGATCAACATGAATGTAATCCAAGGATCCATGTGTTCTTTTCTTGCCTTGGTTAAACTTCGCCCTACAAGATTTACCAAATACACAAGATTCACAAAATTCCAACTTTTCGACTTTGTCACCTCCTAGCAGGTTCTGCTTCAATTCGACCAGGCCTCTTTCGCTAACATGGCCCAATCTCATGTGCCATAATTTTGTCTTCGACATAGGTTTCGTGGATGCAACATTTGTCGAACCACTTACAACCTCAGCCTCAAGGGTATACAAGCCTTGTTTCTTCACACCTCTCAAGACTTCCTTCGACCCCTTCATGACTCTTAGGATACTTTTCTCTCCTTGAAAAATGTATCCTTTTCTATCAAATTTACCAAGAGAAATCAAATTTCTCTTCAAGTCAAGTACCCGTACCTGACTTCAGTCAATAACCTTATTGACTCATCATGGAGCTTGAATCTCACAGATCTAATACCTGCAATTTTGCAAGATTTGTTGTTTCCCAGCAGCACAGGTCCACCATCTTGATCACATAGCTCCTCGAACAATTCTCTGTTTGGAGTCATATGCCAAGTCCAACCTGAATCCATAATCCACTCTTTTCTCGAGTCGCCACTTGAAACCACAAGAATATCATATGAGTCGAAGTCATCTTGAACAATGGCTGCATTGCCATTACCTTCATGATCTTTCAGGCGTTCAGGGCACACCTTTCTTATGTGACTTTCCTTCTTACAGTGATAACATCGAATACTAGATGTTTCACCACTATAAGACTTCTGTTGACTTTTACCTTTCTTCTTGTCGAACTTACCATCCTTTCGCAAGAATTTTCCCTTAACGACCAAACCTTCACCCACCGTCGAAGGTTTATCCTCCTTTCGTTCGTTCAAGTCCTTAGAATACAAGGCTGATTGAACTTCTTAAAAGGTTAGGCACTCCCTTCCATACAAGAGAGTTTCTTTGAAGTGAGTGTGTGTTCTGGGCAAAGCACACACCAGCAACAGTGTTTGATCTTCATCATCGATCTTCACATCAATATTTTTAAGATCAAGAATCAGCTTGTTGAACATATCCAACTGCTCAGCCAACATTTTGTCTTCACTCATCTTAAATGA
The DNA here is from genome assembly GCA_963859935.3 of Lathyrus sativus. Taxonomy (NCBI): domain Eukaryota; kingdom Viridiplantae; phylum Streptophyta; class Magnoliopsida; order Fabales; family Fabaceae; genus Lathyrus; species Lathyrus sativus. Next base: position 412,638,485 of record OZ012737.1, read on the forward strand.
ATATAAAGCTTGCTTCAGGTAGAGTCGATTCACCAGAGATTTGGTCATGTACAAACTTTCAAGTTTCACCCATAATCCCGATGTTGTAGTCTCCTTTGATACTTGTCGAAGAACCTTATCACCAAGGCTCAATAATATTGCACTGTGGGCTTTCTCGATCATGCTCGTCTTTTCTTTTGTCGTTAACGCGGCGTCCATGGCTGCCTCACCCTTCAATGCTTCCAAACAACCCTTCTGAACCAATAAGGCTTTCATCTTCAAGTGCCACAGATCGAAATCGTTCACTCTAGTGAACTTTTCGATCTCATACTTTGTTGAAGGCATCTTCTTCATGCTCACCGCACCAATTTTTTGTGAATTGGATACCTTAAAGCTAAGTATAAACAGTTTCTTAATGATAAAGAAACACACAAGGGTTAGGGTTAATAAAGAAGAAAACAACAATGATTGGTTATTAAACTGCTATTCTTTCCTTTCTCTTAGAACAAGATTACAAGTATACAAGAATAACAAAATAACCTCTCTCTCTCTCTCTTGAAATTAGGATTTTATCTTCCTATTTTTCCTTATGACAAGATTGAGAAACTAGTATCCTATTTATAAAAAAAAATAGCACACTAACCTAATAAATTTTTTAACAATTGCAAATTACAAGCTAACTTAAACAATTGAGCTTACAAGCAATGCCCAATTCAACATGCTAACAACCCTAGCAATATTGACTAATGCATATTACAACAAACTTCGACTACAACACGCATTACTCGCGAATAAACTTTGACCATACTAGAGTTCGATCCAACATCTCACAGACGACACCTTCACCAATGATCATTGTAATTTTATTAAGACCATTGATGATGTCGTCCATACACCCTTATAAACCGAGTTGATATGGATACGCATACAAGATTTCCAATAGCCATAATTTTTACCGGTAAAGATAGGCGCTCTATTGCACGCCCTTTTAGGTTCAAGCAACATACAAACACCCACATAAACATAGTACAACGTGATTAAGCATGAATTACACCAAAACATCATGAACATAATATTTAGTTCAACTTCAACACAAAACCTAACCCACCAATGTTTTGATTTTCTTCCCCCAATGTTATACTAACTAATGGAGCTCACCTTAGAGATAAAGAAATTGAGATGGAGTTGATGATGATGAATCTATGGCTCCCATTTCCATGGGTTACTCCTCCATATATATTACCCATATATAAATCAGAATTTCCAGCGGAATGAAAACAAGTCATTCATATCTTCCAATCATGTGACCACATTTTCTTATCATTATCATCCCATTGTACTTTCGGCTTTGGTACGACGACACCTTCACCAATGGTCATTGTAATTTTATTAGGACCATTGATAATGACATCTTATACACCCTTATAAATCGAGTTGATATGGATACACATACAAGCTTTCAAATAGCCATAATTTTCACCGATAAAGATGGGCGCTTTATTGTACGCCCCTTTAGGTTCGGTAGCTATTTTCTAATAAGCAAATATTGAAGCACGAAATTAACCGGAGCTCGTGATACCACTTGTTAGACGAAAACGGCTTATCTAGAGAAGGGGGGGGGGGTGAATAGATCCCAACTTAAAAAAATTACTTTACAAAATCTATTTTGAAAATTTTAACGGCTAACAGAAGTGGCTCGGATCAAATCGTCTAAACCGAACCACTACCAAAAATATCGGATATGCGTATATGAAAACCAATTGATGATAATGATAAATAAAAAAAATCAATCAATGTGTTTACCAAATATCGTTTAAATGATATAACTAAAGACAAAAGTTATTTCCAATGACAAAATTTACAAAAATGAAACTGAGGCAAATTATCAAACATCTTGTGTGCAACCAATTTCGTGTAGAATTTTGTATGGTTTTGTTGATTTGAAAATCCAACCACAATCAAATAGATTGTGATCAATTCAACAAAAATCTTTTTCAAATGTTATCAAAAAGTGTAACCAAACATATTGATCGCACAATCGAAGAATTCAACAATTTGCAAATGAAAAATAAAAGATACACACACACACACACACACACACACACACACACACACACACACACACACACACACACACACACACACACACACACACACACACACACACACACACACACACACACACACACACACACACACACACACACACACACACACACACACACACACACACACACACACACACACACACACACACACACACACACACACACACACACACACACACACACACACACACACACACACACACACACACACACACACACACACACACACACACACACACACACACACACACACACACACACACACACACACACACACACACACACACACACACACACACACACACACACACACACACACACACACACACACACACACACACACACACACACACACACACACACACACACACACACACACACACACACACACATATATATATATATATATATATATATATATATATATATATATATATATATATATATATATATATATATATATATATATTACCCATATATAAATTAGGATTTCCAACAGAATGAAAATAGTCATTCATATCTTCCAATCATGTGACCACATTTTCTTATCATTATCATCCCATTGTACTTCCGGCTTTGGTACGACGACACCTTCACCAATAGTCATTGTAATTTTATTAGGACCATTGATGATGACGTCTTATACACCCTTATAAGTTGAGTTGATATGGACACGCATACAAGCTTTCCAATAGCCATAATTTTCACCGGTAAAGATGGACGCTCTATTGTATGCCCCTTTAGGTTCGGTAGCCGTTTTCTAATAAGCGAATATTGGAGCACGAAATTAACTGGAACTCGTGATGCCACTTGTTTGACGAAAGCAACTTATCTAGAGAAGGGGGTGAATATATTCCAACTTTAAAAAAATACTTTACAAAAACTATTTTGAAAAATTTTAACGGCTAACAGAAGTGGCCCAGATCAAATCGTCTAAATTGAACCACTATTAAAAACATTGTATATGTGTATATGAAAACCAATTGATGATAATGATAAACAAATCAATCAATGTGTTTACAAAAATCATTTAAATGATATAACTAAAGACAAAAGCTATTTGCAATGACAAAATTTACAAAAATGAAACTAAGGAAAATTATCAAACACCTTGTGTGCAACCAATTTCATTTAGAATTTTGTATGGTTTTGTTGATTTGAAAATCTAACCACAATCAAATAGATTGTGATCAATTCAACAAAAATCTTTTTCAAACATTATCAAAAAGTGTAACCAAACGTATTGATCGCACAATCGAAGAATTCAACAATTTGCAAATGAAAAATAAAAGATATATATATATATATATATATATATATATATATATATATATATATATATATATATATATATATATATATATATATATATATATATATATATATATATATATATATATATATATATATATATATATATATATATATATATATATATATATATATATATATATATATATATATATATATATATATATATATATATATATATATATATATATATATATATATATATATATATATATATATATATATATATATATATATATATATATATATATATATATATATATATATATATATATATATATCTTTTATTTTTCATTTGCAAATTGTTGAATTCTTCGATTGTGCGATCAATCTTTTGATAATTCTTTTATGATCTCGAAGGATATATATATCTTATGAGAATGCAATTTTTATGTGAGAACATGAGAATGAATATGAACCATTAGATTTAACAATAAATGGTGGAGATTATGTGTGGTTTTTTCTCTCTCATCCATTATTAAAATAAATGATAGAGGAGAGAGAAAAAAACCACACATAATCTCAACAATTCATTTTAAAATTTAATGGTTAAGATTCATTTTCATGTTCTCACATAAAAATGACATTCTCATATGATAAACAAAGATTTGTTTAGGCAGTTCCCCAATCGGCTTTCCTATGGGTACGTCTGCCCTTAATTCGAACTCGAATTGAGATACTGAAATTTAACCTTACTTGGCAAAAATCGTTTACAAGAGAAATATAGCAATGCAACCTTGCAAACTTTATGTTTGATGTTGATTTTAACATTTTCTCTTTCATTGATCTGAACTTGACCAAGTCACCCAACAATACCAATTTGAATCACCAAATCATACTACTCCTTTGCAAGAACCATCCATTCTTCAAAGCCTTCACTCGATCGAATCCAAATCGCAAATTGTTGTAACCCAGGATTTAGCAAAATAATCCATTGTCTCACGCTACTCTTTTACAAAAAACCTTCGCTCTTTAAATATTTCACTCGATCGGATCCAAATTGCATAATCTTATCCAGAACCTTCAAATCGTCAAATGATCTCGAAGGAAAACTCATCTCGATTTTCTTATTTGAAAGCCCAAAAGATTCTCAAAATAATTTACAATTTAAAAACCTAAATTGGATGTTATCAACTTTAATTCTAGTTGACACCCATTCAAAGAATCATTATGCGTAATTTAGTTGTGTATATGCATAGAACAAAGGTTAAAGATGAAGATAACTCTTTGTAAACTCGGTTTCATATGCGATTTTCCAAAAATCACTTAAAGACACGATGTATGCATGAAGTACACACACACACACACACACACACACACACACACACACACACACATATACATATATGTGTGTGTGTGTGTGTGTGCGCGCGCGCGTGTGTACATGTGTGTGTGTGCGTGTGTGTGTGTGTGAGAAATAGAAGCAAAAAGAATGCAATAGGTTTAGAAAATAATGCAAATTTTCAAGATTTTGAATGCATGTGCTGACCTATGAAATTCATGTATCGACACATATGATACATGTCGACCTGTATAGGCAGCACATCAAACAGAGATTACAGGCTTTAAAAATGACTTACATGTGTCGACCTGTAACTCGTATGTGTCGACTCATAGCATGTTTGTGTTGACACATAAACCTGTTTTTTTTATATAAAAACCAGTTTTTAATGCATGAGAACTTTTCTAAACTATTTCCAAAATATTGTTATGCTTCCTAATGCTAAGATGCACATTTAGACTCAAAGGATACCGTCTAATATACATAAACACTAAAGTACCCTAGTTTTGGATATCATACAAAACAATTATAATAAGAAGGGCACTAACAATTCCTGTTTACAAATTTGTGTTATTTACTGCCTCGTTTACTTTGCTTCATTCTAATCCTGATACTTTCATATGTGGGTTGAAATTGATGATCCACTTGAATTCCCATTAACATTTGATGTTCTGTTGGATATGGAGGTTGCTTTTAAGGTGAAGTGGCAACCCCCGATAGAAAAGTTGCTCTGTTGTCATGATTCTTCGCGATGAGTCAGTCATCAAACAACTAAAGGCTCACTGGAAATAAGGTCAGATATCCATTCACCACTTTGTTCATATGACATGTTTTTGTTTCATCACACTGCTACTGATCCTTTTCTACTTTTGACACCAAGGTAACAACATCTCAGCCACCTATAACACCACAATTGTTGAAGGTATTGTCACCGTTTCTTTGCGCAGTTCCTATTTGATTTTATACGTTTGCATGTTTAGATAAATAGCATGATGGATTTTGTTTTAATGTTGTTAAGATTAAAGAGAGTGTTGATGAGGCTAAATTTGATGTTGATGAAGATTGGGAAGTTGTTACAGTATCATTGTGCTTATTTTTTTTGTCTTATACAATTATTTATTATTATTTTTAATTTCTTAATTACGGAATCTAGAAATTACATCTAAGTATAACCCGTATCCAATCACACCGACTACAAAAAGACACAGTCTGGGTGGTTCAAGTGAATCAACCACCTTAGTCAACTTGTGTGACGGAGAACTCCCGTCAATCAAACATAAAAGAATTATTAAATTAGAAAAGAAAAATGAGTTGTTTAAGTTAACTATGTAGCTATCATTTAATGTAGTATTTTGCATTCAAACTATTAAGCACCTCAAATAAGTTTGTTTGCCGTATAACTTAACTTACATAGTCATATAGTAAATTCTTATTGAGCCCACCTTTATTACAACACTTCATTATCCAATTTTATTTTTCTCAAGTCTTTTCAAATGCAAACATTTTTCGCTTCTCAATTTCATTTATTTATTTTATTTTATTGCATTTTTTTTCTTTTAATTTTAAATTTCTACTTCTATTCTCAAATATGTATTATTTTTATGCGGAACAATTAATATTAGTTAAATATATATGTATAACACATTTTTTTCTATTTTATCATTCTTAACTTTTATTAATATTTTTGATAGTTTTTCCTTCGAAAATTTTTTTATCCCAATTTTGTATACATATAATGACAATACATAACATTAGTACTCGTACAAACGCACGGATATCCATTAGTTGACCAAAAAATTCTATCATGTATATTAGTTTATCTAACATATATTTTTGTTAAATATATTTTTATTCCATATTTTATATTTTTCTATAAAAAAACTTAGCATTTTTGCTGATAACATATATATTTTTATCCCATATTTTAATTTTTTATTCTTTCTGTGAAAAAAACTTAGCATTTTTTGCTAATGACATAGCAATTCAAATTCTGACACTATGAATTTTTAGTAATTATTTATTTATTTTTTATTATAAATCATTTTGAAAAAATATATTATAATATAAATTATTTTATAATATGAATAAATAATTAATATTACTTTTTTATTATACTTGTAATTTTTATTTCAATACAATTAATAAAAGATAGTTTTATAAAATTATTTATAATTTTTCTTTTTTATACCACAAGTTATTACTTAAAAAATAAAATAACGATATATAATAAAAAAAACAGAGGGAGTACCCTTTAGTCAACCAAAAAATACACAAATTTGTTTTATACAACAAATATTTGTGATTAGTTGATTAAAGTGTATTAAAAAAAATATTATCTTAAGCTTAGATGGTTAATATATTTTCTAACACATACCCGTCAAAATATGGTCAGATTCATTCAATGAGGGCTACGAAAATGATATTCTCCGCATAAAAAAAAGTATTTTATTCATTTAAAAACTATTTCTACAAAGTAACTTAAAATTTCTCATTGGCGATCAGTGGCATAAAAACCTTTCAGTTCTTTCTTTCCTTCACAATTGTGAAAATTTTCAGGTTTTCTCCTTCTCCCTCTAAAACCACTTTTCTTCTTCTTCGTTCTCTCGTTTTCTCTTTTAACTGTTTTATTTCACTAACCGTAGCATTTTTATCTTTTGCAGCTATGGTGGGAGGTGGTGGCAGTAATTCCGATATCTCCTTTGCCGGCACTTTCGCCAGTAGTGCTTTCTCTGCATGTTTCGCTGAGGTATATATATATGCATGTCGCTATATATATCCATTCCCTTTTCTTTAGGTTTTCGTTAGATTGGGAATTCTCTTTACTGTGTAATCTGTTTTTGTTATGGTCTTGTTGTGTAACACCTATGTATCACCTGACACATCTGAAAAGAGATGTGTATGTGTCAGCACTTTCACTGACATTTGTAATTACTTTTAATTTATTTTTTTTATTAAATTATTATCGGTGTCGCCGTGTTAGGATTGAATCATGTTTGAGGTGTCGGTACTTCACACTGTAAAACCTGTTTGCGATTTTGAATTTGACCATATTGTTTTTTGTTGTGTATTAATGGATCCTAGTTAATTGTGTTTTGACTGTGATGGACTTTGATTTGTGTGTTTTTAATGTTCTGGGAATTTGTGTTTTTGTTGTAGCATACGATGTTGACAGGTTGTTGTGATCTGAGAAAATTAAGTTAGTGTAACCTCGCGTGTCTTGTGTTGTATCAGACACTGGAAACATCTTTGACCTAAAGTGTTGGTGTTACATAGATCCGTAGTAGTGGATCAGGAAATTGGATGAACTAGTGAATGTGATTTTTTGTTGTTGTCTAAGTTGCATTTTTTTTATTTATATATTTTGATTATTACTACCCTTTTGCTTGCTCAGAATTAAGTTGAATATGAGTTGGTGTGCAAATCTGTTTTTGATGATAAGATTTTCATGAAGGTTGGATCGATTTGTGGTTGAGCGTATCCAATTGGTAGTGGTGAGTCTTAGTGCGTGTTTGGGTTGACGGTGAGTCTGGCAAAACCTAAATTTTGGACCTCAACAGAATTACAGTTCTGCTGTGGTTTTGTCAAACTCATAGGAAATGTTTTTGTTAAGTGCTCTTTTGTTATTAAAGGAGTTTGGTTTAAACTCATGGCTATTATTTTTCAAGACGTAACCTGGATTATGATTGTTCTATGCTCGATGATTTGTAGTTGCAGATCTTGGAATTGGATATTGGGATAAATTGATTGCTTTGTTGAAAGTCTTAAATTATCTGTTTGGGAGGAAAAAATTCTGAAAATGTTGTATTTGATATTCACTGACTGAATCAGTAGTGAAAATTTTAACTATGCTGTTTTGCATGTTCCATTCACTTGTTAGATGTTGTATTGTGGTGCTTTTTTCAAGAATTTGGTCCTAGTGTATATTGATAATTATATCCTCAAATTTATCTTTGATATAGATATGTACTATTCCTCTGGACACTGCCAAAGTTAGGCTTCAACTTCAAAAGCAAGCTGTAGCCGGTGACACGATAAACTTACCTAAATATAAGGGAATGCTGGGAACAGTTGGAACCATTGCCAGGGAAGAGGGTCTTTCAGCGCTCTGGAAGGGAATTGTGCCAGGGTTACACCGTCAATGTTTGTATGGAGGTTTAAGAATTGGGTTATACGAGCCTGTGAGTATTGACTGTGTCTCAGATTGTTCATTTATTTGAGTTCATATATCTACTTTTTAGCGTATGCAATCTTATAGTTTGAATTATTTGGGATTTTTAATAGGTTAAGAATTTGTATGTTGGGAAAGACCATGTTGGAGATACACCGTTGGTAAAAAAAATTCTCGCTGCATTAACAACTGGTAATTCCAATTATATTTCTTCTAAAGCTCTCAAAAGTCAATACATAATGTGTAATCATGATATTAAAACCCCCTTGAGTTTATCTTTATCAACAGGTGCTGTAGCAATTGCAGTGGCGAATCCTACCGATCTTGTCAAAGTTAGACTTCAAGCAGAAGGAAAATTGCCGCCTGGCGTGCCAAGGCGCTACACTGGATCATTGAATGCTTATTCAACAATTGTGAAACAGGTCTTTTCCTATAACCTTGTATGATTTTTGAAAAGATAAAGATGATTGTAGTCCTTTTTATGTTCCAAACTCATAGTTTGTCTTGTTTAATCTCTACCAAACAAACAGGAGGGAGTAAAAGCACTTTGGACTGGCATTGGCCCCAATGTTGCAAGAAATGCTATCATCAATGCTGCTGAGTTAGCCAGCTATGATCAAGTGAAAGAGGTAACATAAAAGATACTAAACTGTGTTTTTGAGTAAATATTTGTTATTACTCTTCTTTCATTATCTTAATAACCTGTTTTTTTCTACTGCAGACCATTTTGAAAATTCCAGGCTTCACTGATAACGTTGTCACACATCTTCTTTCTGGTCTTGGGGCGGGTTTTTTTGCAGTCTGTATTGGCTCCCCAGTTGATGTGGTAATTTATGAGAGTTTACTTGTGAATATGAATGTTTTATTGTGCACTTTTTATTGTCTCATCATGTTAACTATATATACTACATTCGGTTGCTTGGTGGGCTTCTAAACTATGTTGTTTTGCCTTTCCCCTAATTCAATATTTTGATTTTTCTTCTTCAGGTGAAGTCAAGAATGATGGGAGATTCTAGTTACAAAAGCACGATTGATTGTTTTGTCAAAACATTAAAAAATGATGTATGGATCTTTCTGCTATTGTTACTTTTTTCTCATCCTTATTTTTCTTTATTTAAGCATTAACTGTATAAAATAAAATATTTTACAGAAATGCACTTTATCTAATTGTAAATGATGGGTGCTTAGTGTATTATCCACAAGCATTGCAAGCTGAACAAACTTCACTTAAACTTTCAGTTTTTATGACGTCTTTATATGTTCTCATTTCTCTTTCTCACGCTTATATGCCAAAATAAAATTGATCAATTTCATTTCTATGTTGCATAATATGCTTTTTTTTTCCATTACATAACTCTCAATTAGAGAAATATTAAAAGTGGAGCGCTTGATTTACTTTCCTGTTCATATGGATTGTATTGTGATTCGCTTTCTTGTTCATAAATGATTGTATATGTATCTTGTGTGGTTTTATCTGTCATATCATTTATGTCATATGGTTGGTTTTGCAGGGACCTTTAGCCTTTTATAAGGGATTCATACCAAATTTTGGAAGGCTAGGATCTTGGAATGTGATCATGTTTTTAACTCTAGAACAGGTATGAGTTGAATACTTTGTGATAAGTCCAAAACATGCAACAAAAAAAAAGCAATTTTTGTGTTTAGTGTTAAGATGACTTAAATATTGATAATGGTTTGAGAAGCTTGTTAACAAGCTATTATCTGCTTAATTCAAATTTCAAACAATCATGATGGTGACATTTGTGTTAATTGACTATGTTCTTAATTCTTACGCACATTCTCACAATTAACCCACAAAGTTTGCTGTTTTAATTTCTATGTTTTTTGTTTTGACGCAGACTAAAAAGTTTGTTAAAAGTTTGGAATCAGCCTAAGCTCAACCAAGGAAGAGTAGAATTTCATGAGATTGGTCACGACTGGTGGTGCTAACAGAAATCACAGGAAAATAAAACCTTTCTTCTCTTGATTTTCCCTACTGGAATGTGTGGGCAGTTTTTGGCGGAGTAGAAATTAAGTATTAATAAATGTGTTAAACTTTTCATGTATGCTAGTTGTTAAAGTTTTGAATCACTGTTTTATTTCTTTGTAATTCTCTTGCAATTTTACTCTGAGCTGAATAATTGTTATGGGAAGTTTGACAAGAAACGCAACAATACTAAGTGGCAACATATATCATTTATAAATACTAATAATCATGCACTCTATGTTAGTAGTAACTTGGGTGATCATTTCCTGTTTGAGTAAAAACAGAGAATGGAGGGGCTGATAATAATTGAGGAGCAGAATGGTGTCATTGTTAAGCTGTGTGCATCTCGGAATCCAAATGAAGTGTTGTACAACTATCTGGTGGAACAATTTTTGTGACAGATCTCTGCGGACTCACGTGATGAAGGACAGCGTTTATAGGGTGTTGAAATAAGCTAGAGAGATGTTCAAGAAATTTTTCTGCAACTCCCCATTTTATACCTGGCATTCCCATATTTCAATAATACTCTAGTTGTCCGTGTGGGAAGTCAAGACTAAATCTTTGGACGAAATATTTGTAGTTGAAACAAAATATTCGATACTGACCATAATATCTAGTAGTGTATGCGAAATATCTGACACACCGGATATATGATAACATCTAGAATATTTGTATAGTACCGATTTTTTTTTAAAAATTCAGAAATTATCATATATTTAGTTAATTATTGAAAATATTGGTAGTTATAAAATAGTGTTGAATTGAATGGCTATGATTTTGTCGATTGTTTTAAACGATTGCACCGACCGTATTGTGTGGTACAAAATGACTCCAATGTTGCATAAAATAGGAGTCACTGAATGCTCATAGTGACCATAGCGAGTTCTAAATACAGTCTTCAGAATATCTTCTGACTTTACTCAAATCTGATGATAACCCGATATCAAATCATTCTTATTGAACACATAAGCACTAACATGAGGTCATTAGTTATCGGAAGGGGGTACTTAGTTCTTGCTAGTAACTTTATTCAGATGTCGATTCGATAATCAACACATAACATTATGCTACCATCCTTCTTTTTGACCAACTACATCGGTGCACCCCACAGTGAAACACTAGGCCATACAAACTTTTCTTTAAACAGACCCTGTAGTTGTTTCTTCAGCTCACTCAACTCTAAAGCAGACAATCTATAAGGTGTCATCGGCACAAGACTAGTATCAGATATTAAGATTGTGGTGAACTTAACCTCTCTCTGGCGGTAAATTACTAATATCATTTGGGAACACATCTGGAAATTCATGCACCACTGGAAGATCGTTGTAGCACCCCAAAATTGCCCTTTCGTTTTAACCGTAACTGGCTTATGTTTCTCTGCACTTTGCACATCATATCATTGGTTCTCGAGACATGAGATCAAGGTGTTTCTATGGCTCAGGGTTCTCTTTTATTGCAAGAGTTCAAACAACGAGCATCAGAGGCTCCGACATTTATTTTGCCCAGCGATCGAGCGGTCGATTTTATTTTATTCAACAGGTTATTTTCAGCTCAGGAGATGGTGTACAGACTACCTCAGGCATTCTCAGTTATAATATCCAAGGTCAACTTTCATAGGTTTAACGGAGCTCAGAACAGGTGGCAACGAATGATTATACCAGTTTCTGTAACGCCCCGATTCTGAATTTCCTTTATTTTGAGTCCTTTCTGATTTAATTGATTGAATTATTATTTTAAATGTGGAATTGCGTGTTAATATGTTATTTGTGCATATTGTGCTATTTTTGCCTACTTTGAGAGTATCGGGTAAAAATAGGTTGGAGGGTATTTTGGGCATTAGTGATTATGTTAAGTGGATATTTTATGTGAATTGATTAATTAGTGTGTGGAAAGAATTTGAGAGGAAAGAAAAGAGAAATGAGTATATGAGAGAAAAAGAGAAATTTAGTAAGATAGAAAAGAAAAACAAAAGGAAAGAAAGGAAGAGAAGAGAAAGAGGAGAGAAAGAAGAGAAAAACCTAGAACTTCAAGAAATCATCACCAAAGCTTTCGATTGTTCGGGTAAGGGTGTGAAACTTTATTATTCTATCAATGTGTATAATCATGTATGATTTTGTTGGATTGTTTTGGATTGTTGGTAGTTTTTCTACACTTTCCATTTTAGGTTGAATTTGGTTTAATCGATAGAAATCGTTGTCTAACGGTTAGAATCGTGATTAGATGGCGTAGATTAGTCGGTATAGGTTAGACTAAGGCTACTGGATATGAGTTGGAGTTCATCGGGTGTTTTCATCGGTGGTTTTGGATTCTGAACAGTGGGGAGAAGTGGAAATCGCAGACGCTCGCTAGCAGTTCGCTAGGCGAGCAGGTCGCGAATGATCGCTGGTAGTTCGCTAGGCGAGTGCGCAGCGAACGGTCCCAGACTTGGGACAAAATGGTATTGTGGTCTTTCGCTGGTAGCGAAGGGAGTAGCGAAGAGCTCGCTGGGGGTTCACTGTGGCGAACGAGGTAGCGAGCAATGTTTGGAAGTTCTGTTTGCACTCGCTAGCAGTTCGCTAGGCGAGGAGCTAGCGAACGCTCGCTAGCAGCTCGCTAGGCGAGCGTGTAGCGAACGTAGCAGGATGGATTTCCCTGTTGCTGGGTGCTGTCGTGGCTTGGGGTTTCGGTTGCGATCGACCCTTCTTTGATTTAGTAGTTTATATGCTGGGTTGTGTTGTGCTGTGGGTAGCCGTATGACGTGAATCCTAGATTATGAATTGTGGCCCCTTGGGCAATTATGTGCATGGTTTAGCCTGATTAAAAATCTATGATGTTAGTATGAATGAGTAGAATGCATGAGTATGTTTGTAAACATGTGTGCATTTTCAAGAGTGTCATGAGTCCTGTTGCATGTGAAGCATCATGGTATGCATTCTTGTGTCGATTGATTCCTCGGTGAATCTGCAGAACCTCGTGTGCCCTTGTGGAGTGTGAGCGATGGTTAATTATTGATTCCTCGGTGAATCTGCAGAACCTCGTGTGCCCTTGTGGGGTGTGAGCGATGGTTAATTATTGATCCCTCAGTGGATTTGCAGAACCTCGTATATAACGATGGTTATTTTGATTCCGCGTAGAATCTGCAGAACCTCGTGTGCCCATGTGGGGTGTGAGCGATGGTTATTTGGTTCTTCAATTGAACCTGCTGAAATGAGTCGGTACCGCATTTGCATCTGCATAGAGTCGTGTGTCGGTCTCTATGAGTTGCATGTTGACATCCTGCATGGTGTATGGTGAATGAACATAATTGTAAATGTTTATATGAATTGTTGATGATTGGCATGATTGGTATGCTTGAAGACACATGTATGTGTGAATATATGAATATGTATGTTTTGTGTGTTCATGAACCGATATAAACATTGTTGACGCATATTGTATATGCATGATGTTCTATTTGTAAATAGATAATGTGAATACATTGCGATGTACGGTATGACGAGGTGAGTTGTGGTGAGAATGTGAAAGACGTATATTGGGTATTATGTATGTATATATATATATATATATATATATATATATATATATATATATATATATATATATATATATATAATATATATATATATATATATATTATATATATATATATATATATATATATATATATATATATATATATATATATATATATATATATATATATATATATATATATATATATATATATATATATATATATATATATATATATATATATATATATATATATATATATATATATATATATATATATATATATATATATATATATATATATATATAATATATATATATATATATATATATATATATATATATATATATATATATATATATATATATATATATATATATATATATATATATATATATATATATATATATATATATATATATATATATATATATATATATATATATATATATATATATATATATATATATATATATATATATATATATATATATATATATATATATATATATATATATATATATATATATATATATATATATATATATATATATATATGTTTCTATGCATTGTTATTATGATATCGTTTCTCACCCTTCTGTTGTTTCTTTTAATGCTCTATGAGGCATTGCAGACTAGATTGCTGGAGGTATTTTTGTGAAGCGTGGCTTCTTCCCTTTTTGGTCGGTCGGCTCTGATATGTAGCACCTGGTAGAATAGGATTTATTTTGATTCTTTTGTGATACATCTGAGTATGTATCTGCTGTTGATATGTTTTGTAAAACATGATGAATGATAACTGTATATGTGATACATGTTTGGTGAATTATGAAATATTTGGATATTTCCGCCTTTGTTCTAAATATTTCTTGTGGGTGTTATCCCGTTGTTGCATATCTGTTGAGCAGGTGCTGTATGTGTTGGAATTTTTACGATAATGTGATATTTCCCTTTTATGCCATGTTGCAAATGTACTCTGATGAAATTTTAAAGTTATGCCTAAATGATTAATTGGATTATTTGGGGGCATAGAAAGGGGGGTGTTACAGTTTCTCTCAATTTGGCGCCATTTTTGGCAATTTTTGAATGTGGTAACCGATTACCACATATGGGTAATCGGTTACCCTGGATGAAATTTGTCAAGAAATTTGAATTTTCAGCATTGCAATTTTCCAATCATTTTCAACCATTGATCTCACATGATCATCCTTGGAAGGATCTAGAATTGATTCAATTTTTACCATTTCCCTCCAAATTTCAAATACTTCATTTCTAATTTCACTCCCAATTCCCTTTCCACATACTAATCCACACTTCAAACCACATTGTGTTCCTAACCTAGAGCTTATTTAAGTGGATTTGCTCCAAACCACACTCATTCACACCAATTCACTCTCATTTTTCATCTGAATTTCAGAATTTGCTCTCAAATTCTCTCCACTTTATCTCAACTTTTTCATTGCCAAGACCTCCATTAAATCTCTTTCCACTTGAGTTCATTGATTCTTCATTGGAATCCTTGAATTCTAGAGTTAAACCTCCTTCATTCATATCCATTATCTTTAATTCATCACTTAATTTTCGTTTGAATTTGGATCTAAATTTGGAAGTAAGATTTGAAGTGCTTTTGGATCAATTTTAGCTTGATTTTGCTTATTTTTCACTTTTACCATAAGGAAGCTCTTGGATCTTGAAGATTCTCTGGGTTTCTAGCTTTGATCTGTTAGTTTCAACTAAATCAACACATACCAAAGCAAATCTCAACTTTGAAGGTTGATAATTATAGATTCAATTCTGTTTTGAGCTTATTTGAATAATCACAATGTAGATCCAGGATTTTTGATGCTTTTTAATCCATTTTGTTGATTTTGATCTTGGTGATTTATGATCTCAGTGCTTGATTATGTTTACATGATGTTTGGTCACTGATATTTGGTGTTGAATTCGTGCTAAATTGATTACATGTTCAAGTGAGTGATTGGATAAGTTGTTTGTTGTTAAAAATTGATTTTGGAAGTTGTTTTTATGTTTTTGTCTTAGTGGTAACCGGTTACCACATACGGGTAACCGATTACCCTTCATAATTTTAACATTTCCAAGATTTTTCAACAGGTAACTGGTTACCTGATTATGGTAACCGATTACCACTGAGACAAATTGTGTGTTTCTTGCATTTTCTTGCTTGTTTGAGCTCCTTTTCACATATAAACTTCATGGATTGATATGATGCATTTATGTGGATTTTTTTTTTTTACATATTTCACCGTTCTTGAATGTTGGATCTTGATTCTTTGACGAATAGCTTTTGGTTTCCTTTTGAATGCATAATATGCATAATATGCCTTGTTTGCTTATATCTTAATTAATTGATTATCATTATTGATTATCTTGCTGGATATTTTGATGCATGTTTGATCTTGTTGATTCTTAATGATGCAATGTTATTGATCAATTATGTTTGATCGTTGAAGCATATTCATACTTGCATGATATCTACCTATGATTGATGCTTGCTTATGATAAATTGCATTATGTGTGCTTGCTGCCCTGCTTTTCACAGCTGTTCTTTTTCTAAAATTGCATGTTGTCTTTGCCTTGCTTGCTTGCTGTCTGCCTTTTTACACCTACTTTTATGCTGAAGCATGTGCTGTTATAGGCTGTCTTGCTTGTATGCTGGATTTGATTGCTGTTTTGTACATGGAGCATTGTTGTAGCCGCTCTTTTTACCTTGTTTCCTTGCATTTCGCTTTGCCTTTGCATGTTTCCTTATAGTTCTTATTCCAATTTAATTTCCAAATTAAATTTGGAGTAGGATAAACGTTAGGAGTTTAACCCATGCATGATAACAAGTAGGCTAGTCCCCTTTAACCTCAACCTTAGGTTCATCTCTTGCATGCTAACATTAGGATAGAATCTACTTTCGCATCCTAACCTCAGGACCACTTTGCATGACAATGTTAGGGCCGAGTTTCCCTTAGACCTTTTGCGCGTCTCCCTTCTCATCTCAAAACAATTCTAACTCATATAATAAAGACGATGAATGTTGTACTCTACGAGCCTTAAGTACGTGGGAAATGATGAGTGTGAGGTTTCTCCTCATTTGTCTAGAGTGTTTAGCGTATGCGCCTTGGGCGATATGCGACACATTTGCTCCTATGTTATAGTCTTTAGTGCAACGTGAATCTCAAAAAATTTTAATTCACTTCACTAAAACTCACAAACAAAAGTCAAACCTTTTTATCCTTCGGGATTGTTCTTCAACTCATTTTCAGAAAAGAGTATGTTACTTTTCCATTCTATCGCAAACAGGCATCGTCCCTAACTGCTGGAATGGAAACATAATGTCACTCGTAAAAAAACACTTAACTTACCTTTGGTTTCGTCTTTACCCGAACTACGTTTGCTATGATTTCTCATACTAGATGATGATACATAGGCACAAGACGACGATGTCTTGGCGAGAAAACTTCCCCCATCACCCGTAATTTTCTGAACTACGTTGACTCTGACTTTTTGATGCGTCCACAAGTGCACGGAAATATCGAAGTAATATAAAAGATTTGTTGAACCCACAGAGACCAATGTCAACCTACCGTTATCTATTGTCGCGGCGTAAAGCTAAGGCTAATGGAATTAGGAAAGTTAAATGCGAATGAAATTAAATACAACGAAAATAAAGATTATTGGTTTAAGGAAGAGCGGTAAAGGGATATCGGTATGTAATGCTTTAGTTTTCTGGGATTCGACAGGTCGCCGGTGCTTATTAGTCTTTGCAAACACTTTTCAGGAGAAAATACTCGTTTAAAGACCTTTGCCTCACGATGGTTGTTGACTCGGGTCATAATTCTAAGGCGGAATGCACGCTCTCGCAGTCCCATTCGGGGTTAAAACTATTTTTTGAAAACAAATAAATTCTGATTTCTTTTAAAGTGCTTTCGCTGTGTTTAAAATCAATGCCTAGTTCTTACTATCCGGTTTGAACCACAGCTTTCGCGTGCCGGTTCGAGCCTTAATAAATTTCCCACTGTCGTGGCAAAACTACTATAAATAATTTCTCGCTTTCGCGACGAAGGTTTATTTAGAAGATTTTGATTAAAAACTACGGCCAGAAAGGTGTTTGTAAAAGGAAAGGTGCACCGGGTATTATCGAATCCCATCCTACTAATTCGATTACATACCGATAAAACTAATTTAGCTAGACATGATAATTAATGCAAATGGAAATAAACATAAACAACACAATAATAAAATATGCGTTATGACGGAAACAAAATAAATATTCAATTAATAAAAACCTGTAAATCGTACTGATCTCGTATCCTCGAGTAGTCCTCCACAAATGTCGGCAGGATTCTACCTTGGTGAGAAGTAAAGGTACAGGAAGGAAGTAAAGCGGTACAAATGAAAATAAAAAGGAAAGGAAATGGGAAAATAATGCAAGAACTTAAATTCGGCTTCAATGGAAATTTCGGCAGCACTTCGATATGTCGAAGCCCCCCCTTAGTTCTGTGAATCTCTGGCCTATTTATAGGAGATATTTCCTTTCTCAACTTCCAGAGATCATGCATGAGTTATGGAGAAAATGGGAATAACTTCCAGTAGTGGGTAGTTGGTGGAGAAAGTGCAGGAAGAAATTAAGTTTGAGCGTGCTCGTGGCCACTTCTGATTTGAAATTCTGATATTTGGTTCATGACGGTCGTGACACTCTTGTAACGACCGTGTTGTACGTGACGGTCGTGAGGGTCTTGTGACGGTCGTGAAGGATTTGACGACCGTGAGAAAGCTATGACGAGCGTCACACGCACACAAATTTGTTTCTCTGCTACTTTCAGTTTTTCTTCTCTATTTATTTCTTTCTTCTTTCTTTTCCTTCCACTTCTTCTTCATTTCTTTATTTAATCCAAATTCTCCACAATCTGCAAAACAAAGTGAATTAACCGTATAATAGAACATAAATCAAGATAAATTAACAATAATCGCAAATAAATCCATGTAAATTGAGTCAAATAAACGATATACTTTCGCGTCATTAAATACCCCCATACTTAAACCATTGCTTGTCCTCAAGCAATCAACCAACATGGTAAAAAGAAATAAGCATAATTCGAAACAAAGACATGGTGAGACTCTAATCATACGTGGCTTCTAGGCTAATGTTAGATCAATAGGTACTAAATATCAATACCAAGGGTACCGTAGCGACACAATTTCAAAAACTCCCTATTTATGCAGACCAATCGGAATCATGCCATTATACTCAATCTATATCTCATGCTCTCTTTCACCCCATTTCATTCTAGTGCAATCACATTAAGCTCATTATCCTTACACATTCATGGCAAGTAAACCTGTTAGTGACTATGATCTCATTGTTGTTTCATTTTCTCTGCAAATATGCTTACGCATCGATTGAACCTAAAGAGTTTGTACCGTTGGGATAAGTGATCGGGTGAGGAGTACCTAACTTAGAAGGAACATGTCTTTTTATTCATAATATTTTTTTTTCTTTCTTAATTTCTTATTTTAAACCAGAGATCATACACTTATTTGCATCGGTTTCTTACTTAGTGTGTTTAGGATGGTGATGACTGCTTAAATAAACTACTTAGGGATTACTAAAAAGAACTGGAGCTTTAAGGTTTCGGCATAATGGGTACTCAAATTGATTTTGCATATTTAGGGGGTTAAGGGTGTCATTATGATATCGATTTTATCAAAACTTTCCCAAGTTTTTCTAACATAGCATGAAAAGCCTATATACTCTCAGAATACCATGTCATGAATCAAAGCGAATAATTGTTGGAGGTTAAGATTTTAAAAGTTTTGAAATTATGGGGAAATTTGAATAACAAGCGAAAACCACGCATAAAGACTTGACAGCACATGCAAAGACTTTGACATAATGTTAAAAACAAATAAAATTCCTAAAAGTATGAAATAAAATATAAAACAATAAATCAAACTAAAAGGTGATAAAATGAAAGCGGTAGAGTTCCTCCCCCACACTTAAACCAAACATTGTCCTTAATGTTTTAGTAAAAGGTGGAAAAAGGAAAGATAGAACCTGTATGAATGCTACTGCATGCTAAATCCTCTATGATCTTGCTCTTAATGTCCATGTCTTCGTTGATCACTTCTACTTCGGTGGCCGAAATTTTGAGGTACCTTCATTTGTGTAATTCTCGAACCAGCTCATCATGTTGCCCGCTTCCAGAGGAAGTACTCATCATCAGTGTCCTCACCAGCAGCAACACTCGTAGGAATGTCCGTGGGCATAGTTCATCTTCTCAGATCGTCATCTAGAGAGTTTTCGCCTAGATATAGCTAAAGCGTAACAAGCGATACATTTCTTTATTTTCTGTAAATTTAAACAAACAACTTAAAATAAAGACCTTGTGGGTTTCCTCCCATACATCGCTTTATTTAACGTCGATAGCTCGAAGGCCAAGGGGTGAAAGTACTCATGGTGGTTCTTTCAAGAATGGTTCCTCGATCAAACTTTGAATAGTCTTCGGTTTCCATGGCCACTTATCAAGCCATGTCTCATATCCCTCACCTTTTCTTTTCTTTCTTCTATAGGGTGGTTCATTGTTTTGAACTTGTGGTGGTGGTTCTGGATCTATCCTGAGTATCAGTTTTTCAAATTTAGGCTTAGTTATTTCATCCACCACCTCAAAAGTTAATCTTACCCTTTTAACAGTAATGATGACCCTAGTTTCATGGTCCTCGAATTTTCTTTTTTTATGAAGGACCTTAGACAAAGGTGCATTGGTGTGAATATTTTCCAATATCTCCATATGTGTTTTGGATTGGGAGTCTATCTTAGCTTCCACAACCAATTCTGAGAAAGAATTATGTGGGGTATAGGGAGGAGGAGCAACAATAGATGCTTCCTTCTCCACCTCTTCGAAAACCTCCCTTTCGGGTGGTGTCAGTGGATTTTTCTCAATATGTATGCCTTTCTCACCAAAACTCTCCTCAGACTCATTATCACTCTCCCTAGGATTTTCTATTTGTTCTTCATTAATGGTTGTTACAACATTCACATGTCCTTCTGGGAAGGGTCCTAGAGGTGTTTGTCTAAGCAGGGAGGTTTGAGTCTCCAAAGCCTTGCTGTGAATCACGAGGGAATCGACCGTAGCGCTCATCTGCTTAAGAGTTTCATTAATCTGGATATGTTGTTTTCTAAAGTCTTCATTTTGGAGAATTTGTGTCTCCACAAAGAGCTCCATCATATATTCTATCCTAGAGTGAGTAAACGTCGCATCGAGTTCTTCTAGTAATAGTTCAAGGTTGGATGTATCGAAATCTTGTGGTTCCTCA
Organism: Lathyrus sativus; assembly: GCA_963859935.3. Classification (NCBI taxonomy): domain Eukaryota; kingdom Viridiplantae; phylum Streptophyta; class Magnoliopsida; order Fabales; family Fabaceae; genus Lathyrus; species Lathyrus sativus. The sequence continues at coordinate 412,660,136 of OZ012737.1, forward strand.
AAATATTGGGAGTCGTCATTGTAGAGGGAATTTGGGTGAGAATGTGTCGTATTGAAATCTTCTAATAATATTTCGAGGTCAGATTTAAGCGCATCTTGTGGTTCCTCAAAATATTGGGGTTGGTAGTTGTTGCACCCTAAATTTTTACCCTTTAGATCCTCATCATCATTGTAGGATCATTTTCACTTGTTTAACTAACCTTAACCCATTTTCAGTTTATATTTGTTAAGATGTAGATGAATTAGGGTTCCGTACCGTCAAAATCGAAACTTCAGTGGTCCGATCAATCAATGTTTTGGATTGATTCAACTTCAAACAAGATCAAGAATACAACATTGGGTCAAGTATGAATCCAATTTGAGGTGGTCACCCGGGAATTGAGAACAATGCAATTCAAGGTACCCGATTAGGGTTTTCGACGAGAAAAAGTCAACTGTAGTTTGACTTTTGGTTTAAAGAGTATTTAAATGGTGTGATATTGGTCCATTAAGCTCCCATGGCTTAGTAAAGTCCATCCAAAGAGTTTCAAGTCCTCAGGGTGTCCGGATCATCAACGGTCGACTCGGTAGGCACCGATTGATCGAACGGTTGACCGAAAAGTCAACTATTCAACAATAAGGAATTTGACTTCAAGATGTGAATAAAAAATGTTCCTTATGTCATATTACACCTCCCCATAAAATTTCATGACCATTGGATCAAGGGTTAAGAAGTAATTGCAAAAATCGGGAATTAGAGTTTCGAAAGGGGCAAGACCATAGCTCCTCAACCACACATCCAAAGGAAGTGGTTCAAAGCTCATTGGAAAGCTCTTGACAAATCCTATAGAAGCCTAAAAGTGGTCCATGATCAAAAAATGCATAGAATTGGAGTAATAGCAAAATTCATTTTTGAAGGGGAAATAACTTAGAAAAATTCTAAGTTATTTAGCACTTTTAAGTGGTTTTTTCAGAAACTTTGAAGGGTTTTTCAACCTAGTTCCATCAATAATTTGGAAATTCACAAAACATGAAAGTTGTATATCTACTTAAGGGCTTTCCAAATTGTGGTAGAACTCCTCAATAGCTTGTTTTAGCAGGAAGTTATGCACCATAGAAGTTGGGCCTGTCACACTTGAAATCACTTTGTCAAGAATTCTCAAATTTGGACTTTCACAACTTAAGCTACTCTCAGACCTTGGATCTTGATCCAAACTGATAATATGAGGCATGAATGGAGAGAAAACCAGAAAAAGGATAGTTTTGGTGAACATAGCAAGTTGTTGCAACTTGACAATATAATAATCAAATGTAAGAAGGAGAGAGAAACTTTAATGCTAGGACTGTTGCAGCTGGCTTACTCTACCTTCATAGATCATCTCAATCACTTCATTTCCATCTCCACTTGAGTTTTCTGATCTCCTTTGAACATTGGAGCTGATAGGAGAAGATCTTGCAAGATTCATTTGAAAATCTCATGAAAATTCCCTCCAAAAGTGGTAAATTACCAAGGCTGCCCTCACTCTTGTTTGGCTATAAGTAGAGGCCTCTCCTATGAGTTTAAGTACACCAGAGCAATCTCAAAAAACCATAGAAAACATAGCTCTCATTCTCCTCTCATTCCTCAAGAAATTCAAAAACCTCAAAATCTCCATTTTCACCAAAAAGCTGTCTTGAGCAAAACTCTGCTCAAGACCAGTTCCATCATCTCTAAACCTCTAAAAATCATCCACACAATCCCTAAATATTGTATAGAATGTGTCTATACCTTCAAACCTCTCAAAAAATACCATTTTGCAAAAAGTCAACTTTCACACTAAGAAAGTTTGACCACCACACTCAAAACTTGCCAAATCCTTGCATAAGCTTGTTCTTGCTTTCCTAACCATCCACACACCTCACATATGTCATATTACAACTGTCTAAAGCATTGAAAATCAACTAGGAATCACCTGACTTCAACTGTCTTGAAATTTGGTTTTGTTGCTTCAAGAGGAAGTAAGCTTCATATCATTGCAAAGGAGGGAGTATCTCTGGGTTTCTTAGCTTGTTCAAGGCTGGTCAACAAGAGGTATGTGATATTCTAACCATCTACAAATCATACATTGTCATGTATTGTCATTATGTGGTGATTTGTGTGAAAACATACCATGGATGCCCTATTATGCTTCTTTGTCAAGAATCCTAGTTTCATGGTCATAATGCTTACTTTGTCAAGAATCCTAGTTTCATGGTCATAATGTTTACTTTGTCAAATATATTGTCATTTGTAAATGGTATATGGATGATAGATTGCAAGTTTGTGCCCTATTATCATGTTAGACTTATTTGTGAGTTTTTGGTCATTTGGTAGATTTAGGATCCAACCTTGAAAAAGTGATATGCTTGCCCTAGAACTATAAATATAGCTCATTAGTAAGATATGAAGATAACTTGTAAGCTGCTCATAGACCCCCCCTTGCCCTTGATTATGTGTGAGTCAATGTGGCCTTTTGTTTTCATTATGATGATTTCATGTTTGTCTTGCCTATCATTGTTATGAGGTGGTTTCTAAGTGGTTATGCTTGCTATGTCTTAAGTCTTTGGTCAATGATTGATTTTGTTCATAATGCTTGTGTTGGTGAAGATTGTGAGAAGTTTGAAGCTTAGTCATTAGGGCTGTCTTGTGAGACATGTTTGATTTTGCTGTCCAATTTGGTTCAATATGTCATTTTTTAGATTTAATGAGTTTTTTGCCTAACTTGAAGTTGTGAACTCATTTGCTTATCAATTTCAAGAATGCGTATGTTGTTGTGATGCTCAAAATCTGCCTAAGTATTCGATTTGCCATATCATGCCTCAAACTGTTGCATTATTCAAAATATCATGCGGTCAACATCTTATATTCTGTTCCAAGCATTGTTTACATGATTTGTGTGCATTAAATATCTAGCATATCCATTCAAAACTTGTGCATGATCTAATTTTCCCCAACTGTCATGGTTATGGCTTATTGTACATTCAAATTGCTGTTCTTGTATGACATAAGTTTCAAAATGCTAACTTCTGTTTTGGTAAAGATTTCACTCCTTTTCTGAGTTGCATCTCATCTGTTAGCATCATCATAATGTGTATATAACCTCCTTTTCATGAAAGAAATCATTGCCTTAAAATTGCCCTGTTGTGATGAATGTCTTGCATAGGCAGAATTTTCAAACTTTTGCACCAACACACCAATTTTCGTACTACTTGACACAAGCTCTTCCATGAACCTAAAACACTTTCATGATGATATTTCTGGTGTGTGCATATTGATTACTTGTGCTGTCCTGGCTTATTTTCACATTTCACATTCCAATCACACTTATCCACCAAATCTGCCACAACATGCTCAAGTTGTTTTTTCTGTGTCTATGTGTCGCTACTGCGAAAATCGGCGCCGGCTGAACAGAAGAGTCGCCACCGTGCGTTATTTATCCCACGGGAGGGAAAGGAAACGCTCAGAGTAAACCTCGCACAACACGGGAAAGGTATGGTCGTCGCAACCAAAACCTGGATTCGGGAGTCGGTTACGCAAGGGGAAGGTATTAGCACCCCTCACGTCCGTCGTACTCGACGGGATCCACGCTTGTCTTCGGATATGGATTGTTATTCTATCTACTCTACAGGTCAGGGGTTAAAAGAAAATAAAATGAAAAATAAAAAATAAAAATGACTCGGCAAAGTATCGCACTTTATGCCTACGTATTCCCGCCTGGAACGAGAAATCAGAGTCAACGTAGTTCGCCTACCTACGGGAAAGGAGGGGAAGGTTGCTCGCTAGGATATCGCATCCTATGCCTACGTACTTTCACACGGCATGAAAGATCAGAGCAAACGTAGTTCGGGCCACGTACGACACAAGTCTGCCTTGATTGATTTTATTCCTTCTGAAAAAGGGTTTTCTGATTAACAGTCCCAGCGGACAAAAATGACGTTTTGATGAGTTTACATTCTTTTACGGAAGAAGTGTCTTTTATTGTGTTTGAAATTTTATTGTATTTTCTGTTTGTTTTTGAGGAAGAAGAGATAGAACTCTAACCTATGGTTGCGAAGGGAAACGAACTAACCTAATGTTATCATGCATGGGTTAAGACCTAGTGTCTATCATGCTCCTCTCTTGCACAGAGAGAAACAGAGATCCTACGGGATAGGCAGAAACAGTAACAATATCAGATATATATAGTAAAACAGTAAAATGCATGGATGCAACAGTACAAGCGAGGCAAGGGAGTCCCACTCAACCTCGAACCTAGAAAACAATAGGCAAAAGTGAACAGACTTCACTTTCAACCCAACAGGGTAAACAACAAACAATACAGTCCGGAAAACCAATCAATACATCAACAATGAAATACATCAGCAAAAGAAACAGCATCAGCAGCTCTGAATCAACATCTGGCTTCAAGTAATTTCCAATCATTCATGAGCTTCAACAAGCATCAATCTCCATCTTCATGATCTTCAGGTAAGGGTTTTGATCATCAGTCTTCTATCTGCAATGGCTTTTCTTCAAGTCTCAGGCTCCAGGATGAACATCAGCCAACCAGATGAAGTGAATGAATGTTAGACAATTAATTACCTACCAAGGGTGGTTCATCAACTGTTAACATTAAACAGAAAGTTTTCTCTCAAAAGTTCTATCTTTCAAATACATTCACTGATCCTTCCAAAGGAAGAAGGTGGATATTTGAAAGAGACTTTGAATCATAGAGAAAGGATAGAGGCAAACAAAGCCATCTATGTTTGAGAAGCAAGCTTTCTAATCTAGAGCTCTGCCTAGCTCCTAAACCCTAGTCTCCTCAGCAGCTGCTAGCAAGAACCTCCTCTCCAACTCTGGCAGTTGATCTTCAATCTCTGGATCTCCAATGGTCTTCATCACCTCAAGTCCCCAGACAATCCCAATACCCAAGCAAGCAAGCAATAATCCCCAGAGGGCACACCACACCAGTCAATCAAATATACAGTATATTAATAGCAGTAGGGGAATCCTGACTTTTTCTAAGGGATCTAATAACTACCCATAGCCCCTATAGTCCCATAACTAAACTAGTCAAACCCTAAGTCCTAAGGGAAAAGAATCAAATCTCCTAAGTCATCACCTAAAACCCTAGTTTTATCCATGTTGTTCACACATACACTAAACACCTAAAATTAATTTCTAAAAATGGGAACTAAATTGAATCTACAAGTTTAATGTCTAAACTAAACAACCTAAAAAGAATGGATGAAAAATATTAAAGCATCTAATAGAACAAAAATTAACAAAATCATGCATGAAATGAAACTATTTAAAATGCTATTTATTTAGAAAATATGGGAAAAATATCAAATAAAAAAATAAAATGCAATTTTTATTTTTTATAATTTTCTAGACTCTTTAAAGAAAATAATGCAAAAATAATGAATTAAAAATATGCAATTTCTAATTTGTTATGAATTTTCAAAAATGAAATGTTGAAGTTCAAGTATACTACTTAAGAAACCCTAATTAAACTATCCTAAGTTCAATTATCTAAACTAATCAAATTTTATTCTAAAAATCTAGTAATAAATTCTGGGAATACTACAATTCAATATTAATCACCACAAAAAAGAATGGGCAAAAAATCTATTTCTAAGTGCAAGAACAAAAATCTACAAGATCATGTATGAAATAAAACCTTCAAAATATGCATTTATTTGTAAAATATGGAAAAAATGCGAAAAAAATGTAAAATGCAATTTTTATATTTTTTTAATTTTCTAGACATGTTACGGAAAATGTTAAAAAAAGAATGAGTTAAAAATATGCATTTTCCATTTAGTTATGAATTTTTGAAGTTTAATAAAATCTAGGCCGCTGGATTGAGGGACAAAGTCAAATATCCCAACATGAATCAATGGTAGAGATTATCTCTTCTACCTTGGACACTTAGGGTTTCTAAAAAACAGAATTCATGCAAGCAACTTCCACCCTCTCTAACTCTCTCATTTCTCCACCATTTTTCACGATCCAAAGATGAAAACTCATCTACTCTTCTCCCTCTACACAGCCATGGTACTAGAATTCTCTAACTCTCCCTCAAGAAAGAAATACGAAGGCTACAAGGGGTGGTCACCATTTTCGCACCTTAGTTTGCATGGTAATCAAATGGTCTCATATTAACCTATCATGTACTACATCTTATGGGGATTATCCTAAGCCTAATACCTAAGATTATAGTACACTAAATCGTGAGTTCTTGATCATTAAAGAATTGACACCATGGAAGCAAACCTCACAAACAGCCCTTAAACTCATCATACAACATCCCTAATTGGTCTCTATTAGATTTCTCCTAACAACATGCTTGAACTATGGATAAATAGAGAGTTTCATGAGAAAACGCATACCTTGCAAGTGATGATGGTGATGATGGTTCTCCTCCAATTCAGACCTTGCCAATTGCTTTGTATGGTCTTTGATGAATGTTGAAGCCTCTGGTTGCAGTAGTTCTTGTTCTATCTTCTTGAATCAACCTATTCAACTCTTCATGCAAGTTGGAGTGAAGTTGGAGATCTCATAATCCAGCCACGAATTCTTGAGCCTTTCCTTTGCCAAATGCTCAATGTTGATTATAGATGATGATGATGATCAGAATTGTAGTGATTGATGGTGTTTTAATGGAGTTTGGAATGAAAATGCAATTTTGGAGTGAAGGAATCAAAGTGTAGCATGCAAGCTTTTAGAATCACCAACCAATGCATGGAGTCACTCTAGGGCTTATATAGATGAGAATAGAAATGTGTGGAAGTTTGTAGAACCTTCCATGAAGTTTCTAGAATGTATCACGTAATGAGATTTTGAATTTGTCATCTTGAGTGAATCTCATGCCATCTCATGATAAACCATGCAATCTTACTTAAATTCTCCTCATATGGTATTATGACATGAAAATAAGGTCTTACAAACCTTTATGTAGCATTTTCTCATCTTTCCTTTTGATGCCTTAAAGTGCAAATAACAAATTTACAAAGAAACTCCAATTTTTAAGCCTAAACTCAAAAATGTGGCTAAACCATTGTTCTCAAAATGATGTTTCCAATCAAAATCATCTATCATATGCCCCATTTTGGATTTGTAGATCTCTCAAACCAAAATTCAATTCCAACTTTTTCAACTTATAAGCCATTTACAAGCCATTTTGACCATTTTAAAATATCCATGCTCCATGCATTTTCAAACTCTCACAACATCTTATCTAGCCTTAAAATCCCATTTTGAGCAACTTTGATGTTGGGAAGTTTTCCATTTGAAGCTTCCTTGTAGGAGTTTTGGGCATTGGCTAAAAATGACCTGTAATTCTAAATTACCAAAATACCCCTGTCTTGCACAAGCCATAAGTAGAGTTCCCTAAATCATATGAAGGAATACCATACCTTTTTGGAAAGGGGAGACAATGAGGAACAACTCTCTTGCTTGTTCAAAGTCCATTTGAATTATCCTTGAGGGCCAAAAGTTTGTCAGAAGACAGTCAACTTGCACAGACAAATTTCAGTGCCATCTGGTGACCCCTAACTTGCAAGAGCTATAACGTGAGTTCTAGAAATCTCCTTGATGTCTTCCACCACTCAAATTAAAGGTCTTGAGATCCTCTACAAGTTTCATGTTGGCCAAGGATCCATTTGAAGCTTGCATTTTGACTTATTTTGCTTGGAAGTTTGACCTAAACTAGGGAATTTTACCTAGAAACCCTAATTTAGAACCTCCTCTTCTCCTTGATTTCTCTTGATTTATTCTTAGCATAACAACATATCTTTATTCTTCATGTCAAATTATGAACCCCACATCTCTCCAATAGCCCTTAATGCCTTTCAATCAGTCAATTGACCTAGAGTTGACCCAGGGTTGACCCAGATGAAACCCTAGTTGACTGTCTTCAACTGCAATACTTGTGATCACACCAATGACTTGTCTCCTTCTCCAAATGACTTTCTAAGTCCTCCAAGATGTCTAGATACTCCCCGTGCCTTCAATTCACAGCTCATACTTTCCTTGATGATCCCCAGATACCCTCAGCCAGGAGATAGATTAACTGCTTGACCCATTGACTTGATAGCTTTCAAATTCTTTTCTGATGACTTGAATGAGATTGAATCAGGATAATAACCTCTTGATAGGCCTCTAGAGATGAGAATAATGATTGGTCCCCCTGTTGTATGACTTGCTATGCTTATGCTATGCCGATGAGTAACCTATGTACATGACTCTATATGCAAATGCTAATGACATTGAAACATAAACAAGTGAATAAGGTTGGGCAAATTTTAGGGTGCAACAGTTGCCCCTATTCAAGCGGCTTGGACCCGATTGGGTGAAGAGCCCGGAGCCTTCAGACATTCGCGGTACGAGACGGTTGAATACTAGGAACCCAGAAATTTGCCAACCGCAGAAATAAACTGCGCCACTGCTTGGGGAACGACATTCATCAGCTGAATCTGACTGTTACGGCATCCCACTGATCTCGTGCGACCGTGCTGGGGATTCTTCTCATCATCCTGAAAAAGATTGAATCATCGGAAACTTCGTCCTTTGCTTGTCCACGTCAGGACTCTATCTGCTGTCAACTCGGAAAAAACTTCAACAACTTTGCTGGGGACGGCTCGTCTGCCTTCTCGTCAGAGATAAATCGTCCACGTTAGGAATAAACTCTTCCACGTTAGGAATACCACCGTACACGTTAGGAATCACCTTTCCACGTAAGGAATACATCGCTTTTCCCCGTCAGGGGTGACTTTTCTCTGCTTTGTCAAACTCTTCCACGTAAGGAATACGTCTTCTTTTGCTTTGTCCACGTAAGGACTCTTTCTTTTTCCACGTTCAGGAATCACAAATTTTCCACGTAAGGAACCCCAATCTTTCCACGTGAGGAATACTATATCAATCTTTCTTTCCACGTTAGGAATGCTTCTTCTTTCCACGTAAGGAATACCGTTTCTTCTTTCCGTCCACGTCAGGACTAAACTTTCCACGTAAGGAAACTATCTTCTTCTTCCACGTTAGGAATAACTTCTTTGATCTGTTCGCGTCAGGACTAAACTCTTCCACGTCAGGAATAATCTCTTTCTTTCCACGTCAGGAATCAATCTTGATATGTCCGCGTGAGGACTTAATCTTTCCACGTAAGGAATAACCTTCTCTTTCCACGTCAGGAATCAACTTCTTTTCCATCTGTCCGCGTCAGGACTAAACTTTTCCACGTTAGGAATGCACTTATCTCCCCGTAAGGAATCTATCTCAATATGTCCGCGTAAGGACTCAATCTTTCCACGTAAGGAATGCCAACTTCTTTCCACGTAAGGAATAAATTCGTCTTCCCACGTAAGGAAACCATCTTCTTTCCACGTAAGGAAACATTGTCTTTCCACGTAAGGAGAACATCGTCCACGTTAGGACCCACCTTTCCACGTCAGGAACACCATCTTAATCTGTCCACGTAAGGACTCTAATCTTTCCACGTAAGGAATGATCTTGATCTGAATCTGTCCACGTCAGGACTAAACTTTCCACGTAAGGAATCTACCTTCTTTTCCACGTTAGGAATCTCCTCTTGATATGTCCGCGTAAGGACTCTAATCTTTCCACGTAAGGAATCAATCTTGATATGTCCGCGTGAGGACTCAAATCTTTCCACGTAAGGAATCTCCATCTTTCCACGTTAGGAACCTCCTCTTGATATGTCCGCGTAAGGACTCTAATCTTTCCACGTAAGGAATCAATCTTGATATGTCCGCGTGAGGACTCAAATCTTTCCACGTAAGGAATCTCCATCTTTCCACGTTAGGAACACAATCTTAATCTGTCCACGTAAGGACTCTAATCTTTCCACGTAAGGAATATGATCTTTTTCCACGTAATGAATACGTTATCAATCTGTCCATGTAAGGACTCTGGCTTGATATGTCCACGTAAGGACTCAATCTTTCCACGTAAGGAAACAACTTCGTTCCACGTCAGGACCCATGTTTCGTCTTGATTTGTCCACGTCAGGACTCAGGCGTCTTCGACCCGCTGGAGAAATACAACTTGTCCACGTCAGGACTCACTTCTTCATTGGTCCCGACCCACAAACTTCTTAGCACTGACGTGACAGCGACTTTGAGGCGGACTCTACTAGGGATATCTGGAAACCAAACTACCGGATGCCGGTTCTGATGCCCGGAGGCCACTTCTGAAATTCTGGTTCATGAAACCTTTTGATGACAAATAACTCTGCTTGGGAATAAAGAGAGACTTATCTTGGTAACTCTGTGGGGAATACTGCCGAAACTGACATTATCATTGAATATCTCATGCCGAGATCTTGAGTGTTTGGTAGTTCATTTGAGCAAGTGCTCTCCCCACCTGCTGGGATACAGGAACCGCTTCAGCAAAATAAATGCTGAAGATAATGCCAACTCCGCTGGGGATAGCCAGGTGCTACAGAATTATTCCAGCAAAATAAATGCTGTAAGAGTGAAGTCGACTCAGCTGGGAAATTAGGAACTTAAACCAAACACCTTGTTGAAGTAGCATCCTGCTGGGGAATATAACTCTGCTGGGGAATAGCAGATGTGCACAGTACGATTGGATTTCTGCTGGAGAGTGAACTGATATTACACAGTATCCCTGACAAAATAAATGACAGGACCCACCACCAACTCTGCTGGGGAGAGTCTTGATCTTCGAGTTCCACTGGGAGGAAAGAACACTTGCTGAAAAGAGAGAACTCCGCTTCGGGGATACTAACATGCCCAGCTTGCCCCTGAATCTGCAACAGTTCTGGAATGGACCCTACAGTCTTTATATCCTGACGACCAGACATGGACGGCTTCTACATTTCGGACCTCGAAGGGGTGTTTCAAGGACATAACTTTCGTGCTTCTAGGGTGACATGCCCCGGTCTCGCAAAAATCTTTTGTCTCTGATCGACTGTGTCGTGGAGCACTGCCCATAGCTATGAGAGATTTGCCAAATCTTGACCTGACTGCCCCGGATTTACTGATTCTAGGATGACCAACTCTACCTGAATTAATCAGTATAGCTTGTCCCAGTTCACGAAATATTTGGGCATTCTGCATTTTATCCTGATCATACCTTCCACTGTAGGAATCTTTCCTGTCGGCATGTGCTTACTCGCAGGTAACACAAGTTGTTCTGCATAAAAGATATATTAAACGCAATGCATATGACAGTTTCAAAACCCAAGTCTGTTCACTAAAACATTTTGTGACATGTAATGAATCAATTATCAAAATGTCAATATGAAAGCTGGTAAGAGGAACCCTTTTAGGAGTCAGAATCGACGAGATCTTTACTGACGTATGCCCTCGGACAAAACTTGTTTCAATTAGGACTTTTGCGGGTTGTAACGTGGTCAGGTTCACGGTTAACAAGGAAAGATATAGGCTCAAAATTTATTTCGACCCACCCATTCTTCGTGATGTTCTCCAATCCTATGTTCAGCTAATCTGACTTCAGCGTTCACCTATTAGAGGTGGAATGATAGGAGTGATGGTTCAGGATACCACGCGTTTTTCTTTTTTGAGTGACGGTCATTTGCTTTTCGTCTTTGGGTGCCTAGAATCACACGACTTTTGTCCTTTTCGATGATTTGTTCTTTTCTTTGACAATCCTTTTCGTCTTTCGTTTTTTTTCGTTCCCTAACTTTTGCCTGGACTGAGTATCTTTTGAGATTCTTTTGATTTTCCAGTCCAGCGGGATGCCCCTGTTTTTGCCTAAGTCATTTGTTTTCAAGTTTTGACTTAGCGGGCTCTTGATTCTTTTCACTTTTCGTTCTCTTTTTTTTTTTTTTTGAACAAGTCGTGTGACACTGGTTTGTCTGACTTCTTGTGGAGTAATATGACTGTTTCACTCTTTGTCGGCAAGGTTTAACCATTGCGGTTCTTTAGGCACGACTTATACAAGTGTGATTTATCCTCAACCGGACACTCTTTCTACGATTCGAACGCTTGGTCAAACTAACTGACACCTACCCTGCCCCGGGTTGAGATTTAGGTTTTTTTTCATTTTCAAAAGAAACTCCTACTACTGGCTCAAAGGGGTTATCAAGGGATTCTCTTCCTTATATCTCCGGTGTTTATGGATTGAAACAATGCCTGTATCTCATCAACAGGTTCTTTATCCAAAAGCATACGATCGGAATATTATTCGTCATCTGTTTTCGTCATCCTCCCCAGATTCCTGCTAAAACAAGCATTAAGCATTAAAGAAAAACAAAGAGTGAACACGACTGGATTAATTCAAAACATGCATATTCATTTCGTTTATTAATATCAATTGAAAAACAACAAGTTTTAAGAGCGAAATTTGCAATTACACAGAAAAGAAACTACAAATGCGAGGACATGAACAAGATAACATGAAAAATGTCGGCGTCTCGGAACTGGACTTCCTGCACTCTGACTTATTGGCGAGTCAACCATCCTCAGAAGCTATCATCAGGGGTAGTCTACTGCTGTCTCGATCTTCTTTCATCGGCCCGATCAAATCTGGGAAACTTTTTCATCACCCCGGTTTTCGCTTGTCGATGGCCTTGCACCGCCTTGGGAACCCTGTCGGAGAAGTTAATGACCCTGCTGTCGATTAAATCTTGGACGTTATGCTTGAACGCGTGGCAACCTTCAATATCATGTCCGGGAGCCCCGGAGTGGAATTCACAGTGCCTGCTCACATCATAGCCATCTGGCAGAGTGCCGGTTATTGGCGCCAGAGTTCTTTTCTCCACCAAGTTCAATCTTAGTAGTGTCTGTAACAAATCTGCGTACGTTGAGGGAGGCTTCTCAAACACCCTCCTTGGCTTTTTTTTCCCGAATTCTTTGCTGAGTCGTATACTGGCGTCTTGTAGGCTGCTGGCTTTGCTCGGACGTTTCCTTAGGCTCACGCGTTATCATCCTTAAGTTCAACCCTGGCATTGGCAACTGTTGTGGACATGGAGACTTAGCTTCCAGTGGCTCTGGGATATACCTCGATTCATCTGCAACCTCTGGCGGAGAAATGGGAATATCAGTCCCTGCAACTTTTATGCCCCCCGGTACAAACTCAATTATTTTCTCATCCAGCAAATCTTGAATCTTATGCTTAAAAGCTTTGCAGTTTGCAATGTTATGCCCCGGTACTCCGGAGTGGAAGGCACAATGGGCGTTCAGGTCATAGTCTGGTGGCGGCTGCCCTGTCAGTGGAACCAAAATGCGGGGCTCAACCAGTTGAAGTTGGAACAAGAGTTGCACCAGCTGATCATAATCCACAGGGATCTCATCAAATACTCTGTTAGAAAACCTCATTCTCTCACCCCACCTCCTTGAGTTATCCTGCAAAATCAATTGCGACTGCTGACGAGGAGACTCCTGAGCTTCGAACCGTGGAGAGGGTCTCTTAAGCCTATCCTGCGTGGGTAATGGTTCTTCAGACCCCTGAGGAACAGATAAGCCAGCCGCGTCTTCCAACATTTGCCCTCCTTCTCTCCTGAGTACGTTCCTTAATACTTCAGCCATCAACCCTATCTGTGCCTTCAGTCGGCAGTTCTCTTCTTCTAGCGTCTCTTGATTCGAGCGCAACTCTTGCACATCTTTCGTGAACTGCCCCAGCTGGCCTCGAACATCCGTTAATTCTGCTTGAACCTGTTTGATGGCTACCCCCACAAGTTGGCGTATGCGGCCTGGGAGAAAACCTTGATTCTCTAGCTGAGCAAAGTCGGCAGCCCTATCATCAGCCCTCGCAATCAGAGGCTGCACCATGTTCTGCAACTGTTTCTGACTCTCGGCCATGGCTTCCATTACCTGTATGAGCCACATTATATTGTCGTGCACCTCTTGCATCTCATTCGGATCCTGACTCATGACTTCCTTGCTGCTGCTTCTGGTTGAATGCTAGGGAATTCTTCAGTCGATAATCCTGGGGGACCTGAGAGATACAGGAGATGAGCTACAGTTTAATAATTACCTGTAATGCAATATGAATATGAATGCAATGCAATGTGTGTGTCTGTGCATTAGGGAAATTCATTCCCCGATTCTAGTGTGGAGGTGCCGGTGCAGTGACAGTGCTAGCAATACAAAGATCGGAGCTGAATCATAGAAAGCCTCATATATTGCTGAGAAAACTAATAGGCCAAGAATACAATATCACTGAGTACAATAAGAAGGCATGACCTCAACCAACAATCCTGGTGATGGTCAGCACTATGCAAATAAATCATACAAGCTACTACATGAAGTGATCAAATCCTCCCAGAAGTTTGGTACTCTTCTAGCAATTTCTTGGTCTCCGGATGACTTGATCGATCAAGCAGCCCTTCAACAAGTTGGTTTCTCTTCTTAAGAACACGGCGCACGTCTTCAGCAGTTTCTTCCCATGCCCCGTCTCCGAAGCGATCCTCTAGTTTACGCTTCTGAGACACGGCTTCATCTCTGCCTTTGATGGCCTTGTTCAGTGCGTTCTGGAGACTGTACCGGGTCATCACTTCTTCTTCACACTTCTTGATGCTGGACTTCAACTGCTCTTCGAGGTCGGAAATTTGCTGCTTCAACTTATCTTCCCTCTTCTTATTGTTGGTGAGCGTAGCATTCCAAGTCTTATTGCAAGAAGAGATCTCTCGGTGAGCGATGTCAAGCGCTTTCTTCTTGGATTCAAGCATGTCATGGGAGCTTCTGAACTCTTGCCCCAGACGTTCGCGCTTTTTCTTTTCCTCAGTCAACTCATCCCCTAATCTGTTCATTAGCTCAATCTGTTGTTGGAAAGCATACACGGCCTTGTTTTTCTCACTGCGTACCTGGGCTAACTCTTGCTCTAACCCTTCGTTGATCTTCATCAAGGCTTCTTTTTCTCTCACAATTTGCTCATAGACTTCCCTAGAAACAGTAGTTGGCTCCGCTACCGGAATAGGATCAAGAACTGGTGCATCTGAAAATGGCATCCGCAACCGACTTGCTCTCTCCTGGATCCAAACCCTGTAAGGTGCATAGGCTTGACAGTCATTCTTCCCTAACAACGACTTCCCTCTTTGGTTAATACGCGTCCAGGCATGCTGCAGCTTGGCCAATAACTCCCCCTTCACATCACCTGTGAAGTACAGAGATTCCTGTACTTCTTCCTCCTGAGGTGGATTCTTTAGCGCATATCCGAACTGACGAATGAATAGAGAAGGGTTGTAATTGATACACCCTTTTCTTCCTATCAGCGGTACATTAGGGTACCCAGAACAACTGAAGATGAGCTCAGATCCCAACAGGTCTCGATCAAACCACACAATGTCTTCGGAATATAGCCTCATCAGGCGCTCTGACCAACTGGCTGAGGTTGCACTGTCTACAAATGGTCCCTTCATGGGGAGATGACTTTTGAACCACATATTCAATAGAGGAGTACAGCAGTAAACAACTTTTCCCCTTCGGTTTTCGTTCTTGTAGTGCAATGAGTGGTAGAAGTCTCCGATCAACGTTGGCACTGGATTGCCGGCAGCGAATAGATGGAAAGCATCCAGGTCTACGAAGTTGGGTAAGTTAGGGAACAGCACAATCCCATAAATACAGAGAGCCAAAATAGCATTGAAAACCACCCAACATCCGCTCTTGGCATACTCCTGCGCTTTGCCAACCAAGAAATCAAGAGAGAAACCTGATACCCCAAGCCAAGAAGTCAATAACAGTTCTGCAGCGTCCATATGTAAGGCTTTGGCCAAGTCCTCCAACTTGGGCTCAGCAGCAGAGTGAATAAAGGGAACCTTGTTCTGCACCGGTAACTCAGTAAACTCCACATACTCCTCAATGGTAGGTCCTAGAGTGAAGTCAGCAAACGTAAAACATCTCAATGCGGGGTCATAGAACTGCATCAAGGTGTACAGCCCGTTCATCTCATCAGTAGTGGGCTTGCAGACTAATCTCAGTAATCTCCCGTGACTCATTCTGAAGCTTCTCCTAACCTCCTCATCGGCAAGAGATATCAGACCACGCAAAGAAGTAATATCAGGTGAAGGCAGCTTATACGCAACTGTTTTCCTCAAACCAGCCATACTCAATACTCAGAAGTTTGGGCACTAGAATCGGAGGATATGCAAATGCACCTGCAGCACAGACACACGTTAATGGGATGCAAGAGGTAATGGATATGCAGGCAATGCAATGCAAGTAACATGCAACAGGGACCAAAGCTGTAGCTGAATGGCCTGAACCCAATCAAGAAAGGTCTCAGATAGACCATCCAGAAGTCATCAAGCCCTGGTCTCAGATAGACCTAAAACAAAGCTCCAACACTGGTCTCTGACAGACCTCAAACCATAACTCCAACTGGTCTCTGGTAGACCTCAAATCATATCTCCAATTGGTCTCTGACAGACCTCAAGACTCTCCTACTGGTCTCTGACAGACCTCAGAACACATCTCCAAACGGTCTCTGACAGGCCTCCTAACTCTCCATAAATACCCAGGATCTCTGATCAAGAAATAACCGGTAGTCTGAAGGTCTAGTTGCCTGCATAACCCCAAACCCTCTCACAGGTGGATGTCCTAGTAACTGACAATGGTACGGCATCCTATGCGGTCGTCGGCGTCACAGACTTTCAGGGTTGATGATACGATTCCCAGAAGGAGTGGCATCATCAAATCCTGAAGAGGCCTCACTCAGCCAACTTCCAAATGATCGGTTCCCGGAGTCGACAATTCAGCTGACCAACAACCCCTTCGACCCAAAGGGTAGAAAAAGAAGCCAACCAGAAGAACCTCGTCCGAGTGTAGATTTCATGAGACACTAATGCAAGCAAAGCCGGCACGCGCCCACTACTTTCTACTCTAATTCTAGGTGCACTCAAGCCCAGGTCCGGCTTCTCACTCAATATCAGAACACCCGTCACACCCCAAGATACAGCAATAATAATCAATATATAATGCTGAAAATAAAAGGTCAGAAATATAAATCCATACAAAATCCTCGACGGGAAAACAAACGTTAGGATTGACTCTCTTAAGGGACGTTGGATCCCAAATGCATAAGAACTATCGCAGTCCTTAGCAGCCAGGGGACGTTGGGTCCCCAGCAGAGTCGCCAGCTGTCGCTACTGCGAAAATCGGCGCCGGCTGAACAGAAGAGTCGCCACCGTGCGTTATTTATCCCACGGGAGGGAAAGGAAACGCTCAGAGTAAACCTCGCACAACACGGGAAAGGTATGGTCGTCGCAACCAAAACCTGGATTCGGGAGTCGGTTACGCAAGGGGAAGGTATTAGCACCCCTCACGTCCGTCGTACTCGACGGGATCCACGCTTGTCTTCGGATATGGATTGTTATTCTATCTACTCTACAGGTCAGGGGTTAAAAGAAAATAAAATGAAAAATAAAAAATAAAAATGACTCGGCAAAGTATCGCACTTTATGCCTACGTATTCCCGCCTGGAACGAGAAATCAGAGTCAACGTAGTTCGCCTACCTACGGGAAAGGAGGGGAAGGTTGCTCGCTAGGATATCACATCCTATGCCTACGTACTTTCACACGGCATGAAAGATCAGAGCAAACGTAGTTCGGGCCACGTACGACACAAGTCTGCCTTGATTGATTTTATTCCTTCTGAAAAAGGGTTTTCTGATTAACAGTCCCAGCGGACAAAAATGACGTTTTGATGAGTTTACATTCTTTTACGGAAGAAGTGTCTTTTATTGTGTTTGAAATTTTATTGTATTTTCTGTTTGTTTTTGAGGAAGAAGAGATAGAACTCTAACCTATGGTTGCGAAGGGAAACGAACTAACCTAATGTTATCATGCATGGGTTAAGACCTAGTGTCTATCATGCTCCTCTCTTGCACAGAGAGAAACAGAGATCCTACGGGATAGGCAGAAACAGAAACAATATCAGATATATATAGTAAAACAGTAAAATGCATGGATGCAACAGTACAAGCGAGGCAAGGGAGTCCCACTCAACCTCGAACCTAGAAAACAATAGGCAAAAGTGAACAGACTTCACTTTCAACCCAACAGGGTAAACAACAAACAATACAGTCCGGAAAACCAATCAATACATCAACAATGAAATACATCAGCAAAAGAAACAGCATCAGCAGCTCTGAATCAACATCTGGCTTCAAGTAATTTCCAATCATTCATGAGCTTCAACAAGCATCAATCTCCATCTTCATGATCTTCAGGTAAGGGTTTTGATCATCAGTCTTCTATCTGCAATGGCTTTTCTTCAAGTCTCAGGCTCCAGGATGAACATCAGCCAACCAGATGAAGTGAATGAATGTTAGACAATTAATTACCTACCAAGGGTGGTTCATCAACTGTTAACATTAAACAGAAAGTTTTCTCTCAAAAGTTCTATCTTTCAAATACATTCACTGATCCTTCCAAAGGAAGAAGGTGGATATTTGAAAGAGACTTTGAATCATAGAGAAAGGATAGAGGCAAACAAAGCCATCTATGTTTGAGAAGCAAGCTTTCTAATCTAGAGCTCTGCCTAGCTCCTAAACCCTAGTCTCCTCAGCAGCTGCTAGCAAGAACCTCCTCTCCAACTCTGGCAGTTGATCTTCAATCTCTGGATCTCCAATGGTCTTCATCACCTCAAGTCCCCAGACAATCCCAATACCCAAGCAAGCAAGCAATAATCCCCAGAGGGCACACCACACCAGTCAATCAAATATACAGTATATTAATAGCAGTAGGGGAATCCTGACTTTTTCTAAGGGATCTAATAACTACCCATAGCCCCTATAGTCCCATAACTAAACTAGTCAAACCCTAAGTCCTAAGGGAAAAGAATCAAATCTCCTAAGTCATCACCTAAAACCCTAGTTTTATCCATGTTGTTCACACATACACTAAACACCTAAAATTAATTTCTAAAAATGGGAACTAAATTGAATCTACAAGTTTAATGTCTAAACTAAACAACCTAAAAAGAATGGATGAAAAATATTAAAGCATCTAATAGAACAAAAATTAACAAAATCATGCATGAAATGAAACTATTTAAAATGCTATTTATTTAGAAAATATGGGAAAAATATCAAATAAAAAAATAAAATGCAATTTTTATTTTTTATAATTTTCTAGACTCTTTAAAGAAAATAATGCAAAAAGAATGAATTAAAAATATGCAATTTCTAATTTGTTATGAATTTTCAAAAATGAAATGTTGAAGTTCAAGTATACTACTTAAAAACCCTAATTAAACTATCCTAAGTTCAATTATCTAAACTAATCAAATTTTATTCTAAAAATCTAGTAATAAATTCTGGGAATACTAAAATTCAATATTAATCACCACAAAAAAGAATGGGCAAAAAATCTATTTCTAAGTGCAAGAACAAAAATCTACAAGATCATGTATGAAATAAAACCTTCAAAATATGCATTTATTTGTAAAATATGGAAAAAATGCGAAAAAAATTTAAAATGCAATTTTTATATTTTTTTAATTTTCTAGACATGTTAAGGAAAATGTTAAAAAAAGAATGAGTTAAAAATATGCATTTTCCATTTAGTTATGAATTTTTGAAGTTTAATAAAATCTAGGCCGCTGGATTGAGGGACAAAGTCAAATATCCCAACATGAATCAATGGTAGAGATTATCTCTTCTACCTTGGACACTTAGGGTTTCTAAAAAACAGAATTCATGCAAGCAACTTCCACCCTCTCTAACTCTCTCATTTCTCCACCATTTTTCATGATCCAAAGATGAAAACTCATCTACTCTTCTCCCTCTACACAGCCATGGTACTAGAATTCTCTAACTCTCCCTCAAGAAAGAAATACGAAGGCTACAAGGGGTGGTCACCATTTTCGCACCTTAGTTTGCATGGTAATCAAATGGTCTCATATTAACCTATCATGTACTACATCTTATGGGGATTATCCTAAGCCTAATACCTAAGATTATAGTACACTAAATCGTGAGTTCTTGATCATTAAAGAATTGACACCATGGAAGCAAACCTCACAAACAGCCCTTAAACTCATCATACAACATCCCTAATTGGTCTCTATTAGATTTCTCCTAACAACATGCTTGAACTATGGATAAATAGAGAGTTTCATGAGAAAACGCATACCTTGCAAGTGATGATGGTGATGATGGTTCTCCTCCAATTCAGACCTTGTCAATTGCTTTGTATGGTCTTTGATGAATGTTGAAGCCTCTGGTTGCAGTAGTTCTTGTTCTATCTTCTTGAATCAACCTATTCAACTCTTCATGCAAGTTGGAGTGAAGTTGGAGATCTCATAATCCAGTCACGAATTCTTGAGCCTTTCCTTTGCCAAATGCTCAATGTTGATTATAGATGATGATGATGATCAGAATTGTAGTGATTGATGGTGTTTTAATGGAGTTTGGAATGAAAATGCAATTTTGGAGTGAAGGAATCAAAGTGTAGCATGCAAGCTTTTAGAATCACCAACCAATGCATGGAGTCACTCTAGGGCTTATATAGATGAGAATAGAAATGTGTGGAAGTTTGTAGAACCTTCCATGAAGTTTCTAGAATGTATCACGTAATGAGATTTTGAATTTGTCATCTTGAGTGAATCTCATGCCATCTCATGATAAACCATGCAATCTTACTTAAATTCTCCTCATATGGTATTATGACATGAAAATAAGGTCTTACAAACCTTTATGTAGCATTTTCTCATCTTTCCTTTTGATGCCTTAAAGTGCAAATAACAAATTTACAAAGAAACTCCAATTTTTAAGCCTAAACTCAAAAATGTGGCTAAACCATTGTTCTCAAAATGATGTTTCCAATCAAAATCATCTATCATATGCCCCATTTTGGATTTGTAGATCTCTCAAACCAAAATTCAATTCCAACTTTTTCAACTTATAAGCCATTTACAAGCCATTTTGACCATTTTAAAATATCCATGCTCCATGCATTTTCAAACTCTCACAACATCTTATCTAGCCTTAAAATCCCATTTTGAGCAACTTTGATGTTGGGAAGTTTTCCATTTGAAGCTTCCTTGTAGGAGTTTTGGGCATTGGCTAAAAATGACCTGTAATTCTAAATTACCAAAATACCCCTGTCTTGCACAAGCCATAAGTAGAGTTCCCTAAATCATATGAAGGAATACCATACCTTTTTGGAAAGGGGAGACAATGAGGAACAACTCTCTTGCTTGTTCAAAGTCCATTTGAATTATCCTTGAGGGCCAAAAGTTTGTCAGAAGACAGTCAACTTGCACAGACAAATTTCAGTGCCATCTGGTGACCCCTAACTTGCAAGAGCTATAACGTGAGTTCTAGAAATCTCCTTGATGTCTTCCACCACTCAAATTAAAGGTCTTGAGATCCTCTACAAGTTTCATGTTGGCCAAGGATCCATTTGAAGCTTGCATTTTGACTTATTTTGCTTGGAAGTTTGACCTAAACTAGGGAATTTTACCTAGAAACCCTAATTTAGAACCTCCTCTTCTCCTTGATTTCTCTTGATTTATTCTTAGCATAACAACATATCTTTATTCTTCATGTCAAATTATGAACCCCACATCTCTCCAATAGCCCTTAATGCCTTTCAATCAGTCAATTGACCTAGAGTTGACCCAGGGTTGACCCAGATGAAACCCTAGTTGACTGTCTTCAACTGCAATACTTGTGATCACACCAATGACTTGTCTCCTTCTCCAAATGACTTTCTAAGTCCTCCAAGATGTCTAGATACTCCCCGTGCCTTCAATTCACAGCTCATACTTTCCTTGATGATCCCCAGATACCCTCAGCCAGGAGATAGATTAACTGCTTGACCCATTGACTTGATAGCTTTCAAATTCTTTTCTGATGACTTGAATGAGATTGAATCAGGATAATAACCTCTTGATAGGCCTCTAGAGATGAGAATAATGATTGGTCCCCCTGTTGTATGACTTGCTATGCTTATGCTATGCCGATGAGTAACCTATGTATATGACTCTATATGCAAATGCTAATGACATTGAAACATAAACCAAGTGAATAAGGTTGGGCAAATTTTAGGGTGCAACAGTATGTACATGGTTTTAGAGTTGTAATTGACTCATATGTTGGATTCAAATATGTGTGGATGTTTGATTTGGTCTAAGGTTACCTATATTTGCATTTCACCACCTAATTGACTTTTGAGCCAAAACTGTTAAGACCACATACCAAAACCATGTTTACTTGCATAATGATCAATCTCAGAGTGGTAACTCATCTTGCTCTATACTTGTGGTGTGTGTATGTGTTGTTTTTTAATGAAATCTTTTTCTTGCATTTGAACTATGTTTGTATCCATGAGCTATCAAACTGTTTTGAAAAGAAAGAACACTTATGCACTTTTATGTTACCTATTGCCCCAAGTTTGTAAACTTGCATTGTAGTTGGTGTTTAAATGAATGATGTAGGCATCTTATGCTAGGTCTCATATTTGTGTCAAGAGCATATTGTTGTTACACCTTTTGCTGTTTTGGATGTTGTTGCATTGTCTGCCAATCATAGAAATTCATGTGCCACTTTTTGAACCAGGGCTGTTTTGAAGTAGTTTCTTGATAGAACACTCTCAATATCATGTTTATGTATTGCTCATGCTGTTTAATCACACTGTCCTCCACTGATCCAGTTTATGATTATCAAATGCACTTCACTCACTAATTTGCAGCTGTCATTGTTTTTTTAAATCCATGTTGCTTGTGAGCTTTCTTAAGGTTTAGACGCACTCTATATGTTATTTTGAGTATGTATGTGTGATTCCTTTACTCCAAATTGGCCTGTTTTATAATCTCACTATCTCACTTGCAATGTCTTGATTTTCATCTCATTTTCACATGACAGTTGGATTTTCACCTCATAAGTAGTTTGTTTGAATGCATGAACATGTTGTATATGATATTTGAATTGTGTTAGAGCTTTTTTCCTGATCATATCATGACTAGTTTGGTCACTGGCTTGGTAAATGCATTTTTCATCAAAAATTGCAACTACTATCGTGTTTTCATTTCAAAGCATCTTTTCAAAATTCTAGCTGGACCATCGTTTTCCTTGTTTAAAAACACCCAAGATTGATCTAAAGTTTGTTTGGTTTGGTTAAGAATTGGTTGAGTTTGATATCAAAACGCATTTGTGAAATTTGCCTTGTTCTTGCTTCATTTTTCCCAGCAATTCACAACACCACGCCATATATATTTATGGGGGTGGCTATATCAACGGATGTATAGCCACCCCAGTGGTAAGCAACTTATTCATTTCACGCCTTGCAAAGCCTAGACCTGGGTTCGATCCCGGAAGAGGATCAACCCTTTTGACCTTTTTTTTTTCTTTTTACCTTACACGCACGTGTTGGTCTGGAGGGCGGGGGTTCAACTCCCACCCCTTACATTTTCTTTTGATTTTCACTTATTTGATTTTTATTTTGCACATTAAAACTCATGAATTTCAAATAATCACAACTCTCTCATTTTTTACTCTTTTTGATCCATTCTTTTTGCATTGTGTTTGTTATATTGTCTATTTTTATATGATGTGGGAATATTACTTGTTGTTATAAATTGTGATGCATTTTGACCATATGGAATTTTGTTCCCTTATTGTGATCGTTATCCTGCTTACAGTTGAATCCCTTTGAGCATGCTTGAAATTTCTTATGAGATCTTTACTTCCCTTATTAGTTAACATGCTAGGGTACTCCCCTTTGGTGGTCACCATAATCTTGTTTTATTTTCCTCCTAAATTATGAGGGTTAAACTGATTTACCTATGTTCAATTATCATCTATGCATATTGTTGTTACATTTGCTATGCTTTGAACCTGTGACTTGCCTACTTTCAAATTATGATTTGTTTATGTGGTGGTTATCTTCATCATGTTTCAATCTTTGTTAAGATATGTCCTCAATCTTTGTTAAGATATGCTCCAATCTTTGTTAAGATGATTGATTATTGGTTGTAACCATTGGTATTATTTGAAGTATCTGCTTATTGTAATATGCATGTCTACTTGTCTTAATCTTATTTCATCTTGCTCATTTGTTCATTGCTTTGTTAAGTACTTATTTCCCCAAGTGATGGAACTTTTTAGTTCTCATCCAAGTGGTCTCTCTCTCACTCCTTTCAAAGGAAAAGTCTATCCATTGACCCTTGTGTCATGGTTAGCTCATTACCCTTCCTTGACTTTGTGAAGTCATCCTGAACCTTAGTATAAGCCTTAGACTTTGCCTTAAGTCTAAAAGACCCACCTTCACTAGGAGTGTTCTTCAACGTAGAACTTTAGGATAGAGTTTGGTTAACTCTATGTAAGAATCATGGATATGATTACTTACTCCCATTTCTTGAGTGTTTAACATAGATCTAGAGAGTTTTGTGAAACTCTATAAAAGCATTGTAATGTTTGTTCCCCTTGGAACCTTGATCATAATCAAGTGTTCTTCAACCCTAGTGAGGTGAACTACGATTGCTCTGATTCTATCCTAGTAAGGATACGTAGGCAGAGGACGCGATGTCTTTGCGAGCAAACTTAGAATTTATCTTTAGGTCTTTACCTATCATCCTTCACCCTTTACCCAATCCCAAACCTTAGCAAACATTTACCAAACTTAGCATGCAAGCAAACAAAAGGTTCATGTAGGATACTACAGATGTTTAGGATGTGAAATACCTACCCTATGCATAACCAACCCCCGATCCCCGAATCTCTTAGCGTTGTTGTTACATCGCGCAAAAGGTTCTTTCTTTCTTTAGACCTTTCCTTTGGATAAATTAAAGTCCGGTTGTAATCTAAGAATTAAATATTCAAGTTAATCAATAGCTTGGTATCACGATTCTCACCGCAACAGAAATGGCGACTTCACTGGGGAAAACATACTTATACTTGAGGGTTTAGCTTATTTTGTCTAATTGCATGCTATATTTGTAAATATTTTCTTAACATGTATATTTGTCAATATATTTGTTTAACTGTTGGATATTGGGTGCTTTGAGTGGTGAGACGGTCCTATACTCGGACTTGAGTGAAATTATGATAGGATGGTGGTATATTCAAGAAGGCTTATAGGGAGTTGATTCTCGACCAAGCTAACTTGAGAAACCACCGCTCAGTGTAGGCCCTCTTGAAAGTTTTAGTATTGTTGATCGAGTATTCGTGAAAACAATGCTACTTTCAACGAAGGAGCCCATGAAACTGTGGACTTTTAGAATACACTTTACCCCACTTTGTCCTTATTAGGACATAGTGCGATGGCTATAAGGAAGTATTTCCAAAATAGTTGATATGCGATACTACACTCATACGAGATTCTCTTGAGAATATTATCGATTACCAAGTGATTTGGGAAATTGGTAATATCCGAAAGATGGGTTGATGACTTTGGGAATTTTGTAGAACCCGTTCGGCAGGTACAATCAATCCATAGTACAATCTTTGGGGATGGGTAGACCTTTGGACTCATGCTTGTCCTTAAACCTAAGTTTGTGTTGTGAGCATATGCATTTGCTTGTATTTGTGCATCTTGCATTCATGATCATCATACCATCATATCATCATACGGTTTCATGGAACACAAACTTTGTTGTTTGTAAACATCAGAGGTCGTCATGAACAGTGAAAGAAAGAAAACTTTGAAGTACACTTACAAGGGTTTTAACCTAGATGACTTGAAAAGGTTGAGCACCTTAGTGACAAATCCAGAGGGGTTTCAAAGCCAGTATGGGAAGCTGTTGCTACTCTTGAAGATAAAGATGGATAGTGGACTCCTTTCTACTCTTCTCCAGTTTTACGATCCGCTCTACCACTGTTTCACATTCCCTGATTATCAGCTAGTGCCCACACTAGAAGAATATTCTCAGTTGGTTGGATTGCCCATTCTTGAAGATTCTCCTTTTCCAATTATGGAGAAGGACCCTAAAGAACAAGATATCGCCAAGGCTACACATTTAGGAGTGATTGATGTTAAAAAGAATCTGATTACAAAAGGAGGAGTTTTTGGTTTAAAAGCAGAATTCTTGGCTGAGAAAGCTCAGTATTATGCAGATCATTTAAGCATGGATGCATTCGAGGCTATCCTTGCCTTACTCATCTATGGTAAAATCGTGAGCGTAAGATTAATTAACTTAACTCAAAAAAACAAGAGTCGCCACCGCACTTTTATTTTATCCAAATAAAGGAAAGGAAAAAGAGCGAACAAAACCAAAGAGTTCTAAAATAAGAACACGAGACAGAGATCGGGGTAAGGGGGTTGGTTACGCAATGGGAAGGTGTTAGCACCCAAAACGTCTATAGTACTCTATAGGAGCCCTTTGAAATATTTACGCTTTTTGGTTTGAAAATGGTTTGTTTGAAAAGAGATTGGGGAGATGAGAAGAGAATTATTTTTTTAGATTTTTTGTGTTTGGAGAGACTTATCGTCTCATGCCTACGTACCCATAAAGTGCAATATGGAATCAAAACCTCGTAGTTCGTGGTACAAATGACAAAAATTTGTTGGTTTTGATTGATTTTAGATGTAAAGACAAGTCGTCATTTCAAGGAGAAAACTGCGACTATCCACCCACGAGTATTAAGAAAACATCTGCGTCACATAAAGATGGAGGATTTGCTTGGATTATCAACAAGACTATCACTCAGCATCAACGTGGAAAATGTCAAAGTCTTAATAATATGGGGAATAGGAGATTTACATCTCAACTATAGAAATGAATCATGTCTAAACTTTATGAAAAGTTTTAAAGTGAAAAAGTGCATAAAGGCACAAAAAGAGTTGATGAGTTTTTGTATTTTTTATGTCTTTTGAAATTAGTCAAAGCATGATTAACATTGATTAACTTTTATTAAAAAAACAAAGTTTAAAAATCACTTGACGAAAGTCAAGGTTTTATTGCGAAAGCGGTTTTGAAGTTTGAAACCAAGAAGGTTTTGAAAGAGGGAGAAAGTTTTGAAAATTTAAGAAGGGGAGGAGATGAAGTGACTATCCTAGAAACCAAAATAAGAGCTAGAGGTAAGAAAGATCTAACCGACTTATAGCACACTCCATAGCAAGCAAAAAAGAATTCCATCCGATTTAAAGCATAAGCTAATGAGCGAGCCAAATAAAGGCTAAGATCCACAATACTCCAAGCATAGGAATGAGAACCCTAATTCTAAGTCCAAAGGTCCATAAAGTCCAAGGTCTAAGAGTAGTCCAAGAGCATAACCACAAAGTTAATAGCACCAAAATTTTTTAGATGTTTCATCCTTTATTAGTGTTTTGAACAAAGTATGGTCCAAGTGGACAAAGAGAAAATGACATAGACATAAACAAAGATATGATATGAAATGATAAAATGGAAGCATAAAAGTGAGTAAGAAGAGAATATAAACAAAATTAAACAAGGATAATGTTAGTGAATTAGTGGTTAGTGGTTAGAACATGTGATCAATGATGATTAATTCTTGCACTTAGACCAAGATTAATGAAAATTCATTAGAGGATTGATAAAATCAAAGCCTCCTAACAATGATTTTCATAGGTATTGGAGTTAAGACAAGCAACTAAACATACTTGGACTTTTAAACGTAAGTTTGAGCCACGAATGATCATTTTCCGATTAAGGGACACTTTAGCGCTATGTTAAGCAATCGTAATCGGGTTTATGTAGAAACCACGACTATCTGAGGCCGGTCAATAAAATGTTAGTGTTAATGCATGTTAGAGAAGTGATATGTAAATCACTCTCCTAAAACATGCCACACAAAAATAAAAGAGGTAGTGATCTCATCATAATCAAGATTTTTAATCAATTAATCAAAGGTAATCTATCACTATTCCAAAGTATGGAGAATTATCTCAATGATTATTCATCCATAGATTTGAAATAATGAAGATTAAACAACCTTGATAATCAACCATCTATGATCCATAGATTTCATCGATCAAAAATAAAAAGAAGAAGAAAGAAAATAAAAATGAAAAGAAATCACAATTTGAATTTCGAATCGATTAAATTATCGTCAATATCAATCACCTCTCTTGGTGGATAAAAATCAACACCCAAAGTCCATTGATATTGATGAAATCTTATCAAATTCAAGATCCAAAACAACCAACACTTAATCAAAATATTTTCAAATAATTTTTTTTAAGAGATTTTTCAAAAATGAAATTAAAATAGAAATTTAATAATAAAAGAAAAATGTGGAAAAGTCCACACGGTTAAATTCTGAAAGAAATAAAAAGGAAAATAAAAAAATAAAAGAAAAATATAATTGAAAAGTAGAAAGAGAAAACGAAACAGAATCATCTTCTTCTTCTAGCTCTCACACGCGAAAACATTCACGGCCATGGATGCTTGCTTAAATCACAACGGCGGGACGCGAAAAATACGCGGTTGCAATCGAAATCAAGAGCTCTTCACAATGGTACCAACAATTCAAAGAATCACAACAAAAGGTAACGGATCGAAAATGACGGTGAAGCTCAATCTACCTTCAAACTCAGGTAAGAAATCAATCCAAACTTCTTCTTGCTTCTCTTCTTCTTCTGAACGAATCTCTGGTTGAATTGATCTGTGTTTGAGGTTGATTGAAGTTAATTTGGTGGAAGAAAGTATGAGAAGAGAATGTGAGCAAAAGGTTTTGTATTGAGGAATTGAGGAAGAAAATCAGCAGAGATTTTTTGGCTTGAAAAGCTTGAGAAAAATGAAGAGGTATGCACCCTATTTATAGATTGAGAGTGAGAAAAAATGATTTGCCGTTTTGCAATTTTCACTGCGTTTCAAATGAATTCATTGATGCAAGTTGCGTGACTCATACTGAGACTTTCTTTATGTCGTTTTGATTTTTCTTTGTAGCTCACGTGTTATTCACTTTTTGCAATTGGCTCATGGCTTAGAAACAACTTTAAAGCTTGTGGGGTCAGCTTGGAGTGTCACAGCTGGAATTATATTAACATGGCTTGGAAATATGGCTTAATATGAAGCTTCTCATGGGTACGTTTTGACTTGCTTGAATAAGTATCTCCAGTTGTAATATTACCCTGTTTTTTTTCAAATGATTTGAAGACTGCATTCGTATGCAGAAATTGAAAGGCGAGTTCCTGAATTACGCACGAGAGCATCCCGATCAGAATATCCGTGTTCAAGCTCCTCTGATGTGGAAACAGATTCATTGACAGAAGAGTCCAATCAAGGAAACTAACGCAAGAACAGTGTCGGCACGATTCACACAATCTGCAATAGCATTATCAAATTTTTGAGAATGCAAGAGGCGAGTGATAGCTGCTGCAACACGTGTACGTTGGCATTTGAATCTGAAGAAAGCTTGCATAAGGCGTCAAAGATCTGGTGCGAACCTCTCAACCTGTTATTCATGCTGCGGGAAAGTGTACGAGTGCATCAAAACAACAGCCAGACAACTAAATCTTTTCTCCAGCAAACTTTTCAGTACAGGCTTCAACACTTGGATCATTGTTGTTGCCTTTGATAGTGGATTTGGCAGGGTAACTGGTAGATTAAATGATGTTCGCCGACACAAATGATATATTCCTCCTGTGCTTTCTTTTTCCCAAAAAGAAAAATTTCCAACAAGTAAAATGAAGAAAACTTGCTAGGCTAGGCTGGCTAAAGAAAAGGAAATACAGCTCTAATCCTGCTATTTTATTCTCCAACAGTCAAACCAAATCCAAATTTGTAGTCTTTTTTCTTGTGATCAAGCTCGGCAGAAAGAATGAAGTTCAGACCCATGTTTAACCGCTCCTCCAAAAATGCAGCACAGACGCCATTGGAATCAACCTTTCCCCTAAGGCGGCACTGTCTAAGGATGTAGTCGTAACCAAAGCTAGCAGTGACGTCTCTTGACATGGAGTTGAAGTTACACATCAAGCCAGAGAAACCTTATCAGATACCTTCTGAACATAGCTTAGAAGGGCCATTCCAGTGCTGGCAATTTGTCCAGTGGCAACCATTTTATCAGTATTGTAGCGAGCAGCATAACCAACACCAGACTTCCGATGCTGACCAGTCCAAAATACCTCCCCACCCAATGATAAATGATTGGTGACACTCTGAATATAACTTGCTCCTAGCAAAGATCCATTTCCCAGTTGAATCTGAGTCCTATAATCCTTTCCCTTGTAATCAAAGTTGACAATCCCTTGTGACGCATGTGGCTCACTTGATAGCTGAGCATTGGCTTTTACAGTGAGATTCTCAGTCAAGTCATACTTGACCCTAGAAGTTACCCTGCCATCAGTCAAAGCTCTCCCTATAAGCAACATCTTAGGATGATCAATGACAGTTGCACCAAATTCATAGTTAGCAGTTGGAATTTTAATAATCTCCGCAGACTGAGAAGGAACCTCAGTAGGTCCCATCGAAACACTGTGATTGAGAGAGAAATTCTGATTAAGCATTTTGGTGAAATCAAAACGCATACCCTTGAAAAGCTCATGTTTCAACGACATCATAGCTTCGCGATGAAGCTCTTCGAAGGGAATGGGACAAGGGAGGTTAGAGTAATCGACTTTGACATCGACCTTCCTGTAGCATTCTCAGGCAGATGTTATATTGCTCATTTAAAACTGCATTTGCATCATTCATTGTGGATTGAATAGTATTTATCCCATAGAGCTTGTGTTTTTGATATTTCATTCATAAGGTTCTTGAACTTGGCACTGCAACCTCCTCCGCTTATGCGGTTCAAGGATGCAATAGCTCGGAGTGCACTTCGGATCATGTCTTCATTGCGATCTACTTCTTGCTTAACTGCATCTTGCTTTGGCTTAAAGTTGATAGTCTTTTGGAGAGGATCCACCAATGAATCCAACACTGCCAAGACTGCAGAAGGATACTTGTCGGCAAGTTTTGAAAGAATCAGGTGACAAGGCATTTTAACATCATAATGATCATCCAAACCAGATTTAAGATAAGGAACAATGAATGATGAGGGGTTCAGTTGATCAAGACAACCATCCAGCAATGTGTCTACACATTCAAAAGCTGCCTTCCTCAATTCAAGTCCATCATCCATAGTATGCTTGAAAGGGCCAAGATCAACTGTCCTTATCAGTTCTTGCTTTGCAATTGTTTGATCATAAAGAAGAAGCAATAGATCAGGAAGAAGCCCCTTGATGAGGTTTGGTTTATTGTGCGCAAATGTGCTCAAAGCCAAGACAGCAGCTCGCCTAACATGCCTGTCATTATCCCTGATAAGCATCAGAAATGATGATATTTCAAGGTATATTATCGCATCTATCTTCTCTGGACGTTCAACTATAAAGTACTTCACAGCTATAACAACGGTAGCCCGAGTAAATGCAGCTGGACTGCTTGTTTGCATATGCCCTGCCACTTTCTCTTTGAAACAGACAGAATATCTCCCATTGATGATACATGTTCATCCAAAACTGACTTGCCAGCAATGCCATTTTTCCTTTTCTATAGGTTCACCAAAAACTGGATCAACTGGAAGAACGATACCATCAATGTACTCCATCAAAAACTGTTCAAACTGATTCCTTTCCTTTTTTTTTATTTCCAGAAGATCGGTCTCTAGTTTAGGAATGCTTTCCAAATCACTGGATAATCTCTTGATCTCATCCTTGTATTCAGAAACTGCAGATTCATGCTTCTGCAAATCAACCTTCAATTGCTCAATCTCTGAGTTCTTTTCATTTATAAGACCTTTTAGATTGTCCCTATCTTGAACTAATCCTTTTCCTTTCTTAACTGCCATGGACAACTTGTCCCTAAGCATGCCAGTCTTTTCCTCTGATCGCCCAAGATCTTTCAGCAGAGAATTCCTTTCTTCTTTCAGTGCAATAACTTCCTTAGATACTACTTTTTAACTCATTTGACAGCTTATCCACATCAGATCTAATTAGCAAATCTTCTTCAAGTATGTCTTCGTACAACATTAAGCTCTGATCCCTGTCATACAGGAGACTTTGAATCTTTTCAAACAATGCGGAATCAATATGAGATGCTTTGGAGAGGGAACCATTCTGTCCTTTCAATTTTTGAAAACATAAGTCAATGATCATCAAAGTAGTGGAAGAGAATTGATCAATTCCTTCATCATTCATGTTTAGACCAGAAAAATCAATTAACATTTTCACTATCTGATCCTTCTCCAAAGAAAACTGATGGTTCTTGCCAACAAGCTCTCCATATTCAAACCTCAAATCTGCTAATTCAGCCTGAAGGTAATCTTTTTCCAGTGAGTCCACCAAAAGTGAAATACTCATCTGATCAATATGATTTATGGATGCATCCTTGATTGTAGAAAGTTCTTCCTGTAGAGCATAAATATTATTGTGGACCTTACGAAAAGAATCTATAAGCCAGTTCATTTGGGATTCCAGATCAGATGATGAAACAGACTCTGGTAGGTCTAATAGAGATAGAGAATCCTTCAACTTGCGTAGTTCCAGGAATGCGCCCTTAAGTTTATTTCTGTCGTCCACAAGCCATCTTAGTCTCTCTGGCAGATCAAGCATTTCGGGCTGATCAAGTTCAGCATGAGACAAGATTTCTTCTACTTGCTCAAAAATTGTATGATTTTGTTGTAATGAATTATTCAGGGATGCAACCGTATTTTCACTCCGGGCCAACTCTTCTTTAGTAAGTTCAACAACTTCTAGTGAAGCTGATTTCTCCTGCAATTCAATTAAACATTTCTCAAACTCAATCTGTTTTCGATGATCTTCCCTTGACTTGAATGCCACTGAAGCTTCAACAGAAACTCCAAACACATTGTCGTCGTCAAATCTACCAATGCAGGCCACCCGAAATATCTAACAGATGTATGCACTGAGTTTGCAGATAATACAAGCATTCTGTTTCCAGTTGTCACTTTCCAGGACAACAAATTTCCAGATCCCACTTGATTTGAATCAATCAACTTTTATCTGTCACCTTTATTCTGTTCATGGTTGCCAAGACAACAATTTTCCAGAGCCCGCTTGATTTGGATCGATCAACTTGTATCTGTTACTTCTGTAGCAGCTTCTGGATCATTTATATTGGAAGTTTGAAATGCTCATATGAGAACTTAAGCACAAATACCCAAGCCGAGAATTGTAAGAACTAGACTCGAACAACCCTTGTGGAGAAGCACAAAAACGTACAGCCCATACAACCGAAAGAATATCATGATTTTGTACCCGGTTTTGTTGCCAAATGTCTCTCAATCAATATATCCACAAACGAGCGAATCTTATTCCTTTGCTTAAAGTCTAGAAACTCACGAACAGTCATGCCTTTTTCTGCATCCGTAGTTTTCACATCCTCAGTAATAGAGACTGCAGGTTTCAAATACTTCTCCAAAATAGTTCTCGAGTTGCTAGATCTGGTCTCTGCCAGCCACTTCCCAATCAACCGATATACATCTGAAGCCTCTTCATTACTTTGAATATTTTGTGATATGTACATTCCAAGGTTGATAGCCATCTCATTTTTGACCTTGAGCGCGAAAAAAAAGCTTTGCTTCTTCAATCCTTCCAAGACAATATAAAGATGAGTGCTTCTCTTTGGTTCCAACACAAAGGGACTTAAACTCATGCAAAGCACCAGCTGCTTGAGAAAATCTAGATCCCTTTCGAAGTATGGTAGCAGACTGTAGAAGATGTTGCAACATATTATCTCTACAACTCAAAGTTTGAAGTAGAACTCGCCGAAATGGTATAAATGGTTCTAGAAAATTCGTATGTAGCTGCGTCCGTTGCAAAATTGAGCACCAATCCATATCCAGCCATGATAGCTACTGTTCAATGGAAGGAATCACAAGCTCAAGAAACACATTTCACTTCTGAACAAAGAACTTTCTACTATCATCTTGGCAAATTCTCCAGCGCAAATCCCAAGCCATGCCAAGATGATAAAGCATCTGGATTCTGATGATAGTCAAATAAATGTACTCGGTGCTCTCTTCTCTTGCATGAGAAACAAACCACACAAGCTCATGCTTTGAATCTCTCAGTTTTCTCTGGAAATCACTTAAATCACCTTCCTGGAGTGCCCTTAAACAACTGTGCAAATTTTGATTGAACTGGTCGCGTTTAATATTTTGAGTTGGAGGAAAACTAGTTCCAACACATGGTAAAGAGAAATCCCAGTTCCCAGCACGCCAGGCTGACTCAAACTGCAATTCAACAAATTCTTTGTCATGCTGAAGCTCTTCTTTTCTTGATATCAACCCTTGACAATACATGTCTAGCACATGTGTGCAACCAATTTGTTGCAATGATCTAATCAACCCTTTATAAGTTCTTCCCTGATTCATGTCAACCAACACTTATAAGGAAAATGAGGTACCGGAAAATGAGGTAACACATCAACCTTGTTGACAACTTCAAATGGTTTCTTTCCTCCAAGAGAAATGTCATGCACTTCCACGTATCTTAGAACTAACTTCCAATCATGCTTTGAATTTACTTGGAAATGGCACACTTGAATGAATATCAAACTTGACTTGCACAGACAAACTTTGAATCTTCGGTTAAAACTGAATCACTTTCAATATGTCTGAGTTAATATCTGGGAAAATAAATCCACAGATGAACACAACCTGGACTGATGAACCTTGATCATAATAGTCATGGACCAAACTTCTCATAGAACACTGCTTGATAAACCACTGGATTTCAATACAAGACAAATTGACATTGAACAATCTCATTTCCTGAGAAAATAACCCACCACCACGGGTAACTTATAGTTGAAGCAAACTCTTGATAGTTTGACCAAGATGAGGTCGAACGTCCATCTGATTTAAACTTGAATGAATGTCTTTGCCATTAATCTCCTTGCAAAACCCTAAACACACAGAGAAGAAGAAGAAACAAACAAATTGAAAAATATTTTTGGTATTTTGGTTAGAGGTTAGTAAACATAAAGCAAGTAGAAAACACAAGTGCGCTGAGAGAACCAAAAAGTACGATCTTGTTTGTGGAATGATATGCAAATGAAATGTGGGATCTTAGGGGTAAAAATTTGGGTATTACACCTCTCTTGTAAGAAGAGGAAGGCACTAGAAGAACCTTATGAGCCTCAGTCTAATCCTTGGAAGATAATTGTGGATAGACTCATCTTTGAGAAGACTCAGATGGAAAGAAAGACCGAGAAGCTCAATTTAAGGCTGCTTGGGGAACCTTGATAGGATTCATTTGGCTGTTGTTTATGTTTAAAACTCTTGTAAGGGGAAACAATATTTTGTAATCCATTTTGTTAATCAATGAAATGACGACTTCTGATGTTCGTAATGTCTGACTTCCATGACACCATTTGCATTTGCATTTCTTCTAACCATTCAAGGAAATTCAAATTTTTCTTTTTTGCAGACAACAACATGGTTACTGGGTAGGAAAAGAAACAACGCCAACTACTGGTTACTGAGTAGTTTAGCGGGAATAATAAACTTGAATGAAAGGGGTTACCAACTATCAGTTACTGGATAGGGTAAACAACATGTCAACTACCTGTTACTGGGTAGGACAAACTCGACTACCTGTCACTGGGTAGGAGAAGAAAATAAAGGTCAACTACCTGACACTGGGTAGGACAAACATGCT
The DNA here is from genome assembly GCA_963859935.3 of Lathyrus sativus. NCBI lineage: Eukaryota > Viridiplantae > Streptophyta > Magnoliopsida > Fabales > Fabaceae > Lathyrus > Lathyrus sativus. Next base: position 412,695,628 of record OZ012737.1, read on the forward strand.
CGACTACCTGTTACTGGGTAGGGGAAAGAGATATATCATCAGCTACTTGTTACTGAGCAGCTCCAAACACACAACAAACTTCTCAAATAAAGAGACAACCATTTGTTGGAAAAAGATATTAACAACTCTGTCGGGGATCTTTAAAAGAGATACGAGCAGGTTGAACCATGCAATAGAATTCTCATCGGGAGTTATTCCACAGAAATTCCAATTGACAGAAAAGCCAGTCAGATAAGGATCCATCACTTCACAATAAATTTCTCTGTTGAGGATGAGCCAGAGAAATGTTATTTATTGCGAAGGTAAATTTCTGGAGATTACACAAGCTGCTCAAATAAAGAGGCTTCCACATGAAGTTGCATAAGTAATTACCAAGAGAGTGTTATCAAAACACTACTGGGGAAATCAAATCTTCATCTTCTGATGGGGATCAATAACAGATTCTGCCGAGGAAAATAAATCCTCAAAAATACCATCTCGTCATCCCGGTTTCACAGCCCAGGGAAAACCAAAGTAACTGCTGCAAGAGACCAAAGTTCAATCCAGGAACAAACTGGAAAGAAACGGTCAAACAAGACTCGACCCAATGAGGAAATAACTCAACTGGGGAACAATTCCATCCAAATAAAAGCTGGGGAGGAAAGCTAGACAAAACATCTTCCACGAGGCATAAACTCAGTGGGGAATTAAAAATGATAGGTATTTTCTGCTTAGAGGTCGACACTCTAATGAAGAGAGGACACACGCATTCTGCGAGATAACAACATCGGGAAAAGGGAAATACCAACAAAAAATGCAGGATGCACAATGCAACAAAGACATGCTATGCTCAACCAAAATGAATGCGCATGCAATGAGTATGAATATGCTGATAAATCAGACAAAAATGGCAAACAGAGGGTGAACAAAACACCACAACATCACTGAAATACTCGGCTAATCTCTGTAAGTTAGAGATATCATTGGAGATCGTGCTGGGGATCAGCAACAGAAAATCTTCAACCATCAATAATTCAACAAAAGGGAACAACAATATGAACTCCGCTTTGAGAAGAAAAAGTTGGAGAAAACATAGCAACACAAATCTTCCAAACCTGGGGGAATAAGAAGTTAACATCATAGCAAAAAGTCAAACTGTGGGGGATTTTAAATCAACACCCAATCACAAGGTGAGAGAAAACCCGACAGGTGACTGCTATGTCAACACTTCTCAACATTGTTCTCTACTTGAGGAATAATCCAAAGCAAATGTGCATAACCTCCGCTAGGAATCATCAAAGACAAATCTCCGCCTGGGCAAAAACAATCAAGGAGAAGTGGTCTTCAAATTTCTCAACTGTCCGATCATAATCTGGTTGAATGAATAAAACATATCCATCATTTGAATCAAGACTTTGTTGTGGAAAACCGTTCAACACTCGTCTGGTTTATCCAAAGAAACAAAACTTTGCTACGGGGATATCAAAACTCTACTGAAGAGACTTCAATATAGCTCAAATGGGGAAACATCAACACAACTCTACTGGGGAGCTGCCAATAAATTCTACCAGAGAGGCAAGAAATAACCCTGCTGAAGAGAACACTTACGCTTTTCGCTTCAAGATTCTACCATTCTTGGGATTACTGTTGACATCCTTTCTTTTATTTTCACAAATCAAAGAAAAATGTTTTTATAATTTTCAAAATTTAAATCAATTATTCACATTTGTTTCAAAAATCATCATCAAAAATAAAATGAAATTCTATAAACCGAAACAAAATAAGAATTGCAAACAAAGGGACAAAGGCCCAAATTATATTGATAGAATGGTAGTCCGCAAATGGCGTAACTCCATGGATCATTACAAAGTTTGAAAAATGGTAAGTACAATGGAAAGTTCTACATTGAAATACAATGACCATTATTCTCCCTAACAACTTTGAATTCCAACTGTGCTTGAGACTTCAGCGGAGAATATCTGAAGTAAAACCTTTGATAGAAAATGTTGCTTCAAACGATCAAGACTGGCCAGATGCAGTTACTTGCCATAATCCCTAACTTTTGCCTAGATTGCCCTCTCGGGTTTTCAATCTACCGGGATGATTATTTCTGTTTTTGTCTCTAATTTTTGCCTGGACCGCCCTTTCGGGTTTTCAATCCACCGAGACGCTCATTTTTGCCTAAGCCGCCCTTTCAGGTTTTCAACTTAGCGAGCTGTTCTTTTATTTTTTAGGCGAAGTATTTCTTGACTGCATCGGCATTCACAGGACGAGTGAACTCTTCTCCATCCATAGTTGTAAGAATTAATGCACCGCCAGAGAAGGCTCTCTTAACAACATATGGGCCTTCATAATTAGGAGTCCACTTGCCCCTAGAATCAGTAGTAAAAGTCGAGATCTTTTTGAGCACGAGGTCACCTTCTCTGAACACACGGGGTCGAACCTTCTTATCAAATGCTTTCTTCATTCTTTGTTGATATAATTGGCCATGACACAAAGCTGTCATTCTTTTCTCTTCAATCAGATTCAACTGGTCGTATCTACTTTGACACCATTCAGCCTCAGCCAATTCAGTTTCCATCAAAACTCTCATGGAAGGGATTTCAACCTCTATCGGGAGCACTGCTTCCATGCCATAAACAAGAGAAAAAGGGGTTGCCCCTGTTGAAGTGCGAACGGATGTACGATACCCATGCAGAGCGAAAGGAAGCATATCATACCAATCCTTGTATGTAACAACCATCTTTTGAATAATCTTCTTAATGTTCTTATTAGCAGCTTCAACAACCCCATTCATCTTGGGTCTATAAGGAGAAGAATTATGATGCTCAATCTTAAACTCATCACATAATTCCTTCATCATCTTGTTATTTAAATTCGACCCATTATCAGTGATGATCTTGCTCGGAACACCATACCGACAGATGATTTGATTCTTGATAAACCGGACCACTACTTGCTTAGTCACATTTGCATATGATGCCGCTTCAACCCATTTGGTAAAATAGTCAATAGCCACCAATATGAAACAGTGTCCGTTTGACGCTTTAGGCTCAATCATTCCAATCATATCAATGCCCCACATTGAAAAAGGCCATGGAGAAGAGATAACATTGAGAGGAGTTGGAGGCACATGAATCTTGTCAGCATAAATCTGGCATTTATGGCACTTTTTCACATATTTACAACAGTCAGATTCCATTGTCAGCCAATAGTAACCTGCCCTTAACATCTTCTTAGCCATCGCGTGTCCATTGGCATGGGTGCCAAAGGATCCTTCATGGATTTCTTTCATCAACATATCTGCTTCGTGTCTGTCCACGCATCTGAGCAAGATCATGTCATAATTTCTCTTATACATCACATCATCATTCAAGAAGAAACTACCAGCCAATCTTCTCAAAGTTTTCTTATCCTTCTTGGATGCCCCAAGTGGGTACTCTTGATTCTGAAGAAAGCATTTAATATCATAATACCATGGTTTATCATCAATAACCTCTTCAACTACAAACACATGAGCTGGTCTATCAAGACGCATCACACTAATCTTTGGCACATCATTCCAATGATTTACCACAATCATGGAGGATAAAGTCGCTAAAGCATCTGCCATTTGATTCTCTGCTCTTGGTATATGGTGAAACTCAACTTTATTGAAGAAAGTTGACAACCTTCTTGCATAATCACGATAAGGAATCAAATCAGGTTGACGTGTCTCCCACTTCCCTTTAATCTGATTAATCACTAAAGTTGAATCTCCATATACATCCAGAATCTTGATTCTTAAATCGATAGCTTCTTCCAAGCCCATAATACACGCTTCATACTCAGCCGCATTATTTGTGCAATTGAAAACCAACCTTGCAGTGAAAGGAATATGAGAACCATGAGGAGTAACAATAATTGCACCAATACCTCTGCCATATTCATTAACCGCCCCATCAAAAATCAAACCCCAACGGGATCCAGGCTCAGGTCCTTTTTCATGTAATGGTTCCTCACAATCTTTAACCTTTAGATACATTACATCCTCATCAGGAAAGTCAAACTGAATAGGTTGATAATCATCAATTGGCTGGTGTGCCAAATGATCAGCCAAAACACTTCCTTTTATCGCCTTTTGAGTTCGATACTCGATATCATATTCTGATAACAACATTTGCCAACGAGCAATCCTCCCAGTTAAAGCAGGCTTTTCAAAGATATACTTGATTGGATCCATTTTAGATATCAACCAAGTTGTACAATTCAACATATACTGACGGAGGCGCTTGGCAGCCCAAGCTAGAGCACAACATGTCTTTTCAAGCATCGTGTACCGAGACTCACAATCAGTGAACTTCTTACTCAAATAATAAATGGCAAATTCTTTTCTCCCGGATTCATCTTGTTGACCCAGAACACAACCCATAGACTCTTCTAGCACGGTCAAATACATGATCAAAGGTCTTCCTTCTACGGGAGGAGACAAAATAGGAGGTTCAAGCAGATACTCTTTAATTCTTTCGAAAGCTTTCTGACAATCTTCTATCCAGACACAACCCTGATCTTTGCGGAGAAGTTTGAAAATCGGTGCACATGTGGCAGTCATATTGGAGATAAATCTAGAGATATAGTTCAAACGTCCCAAGAATCCTCTTACTTGTTTTTCTGTTCTGGGTGCAGGCATCTCCTGGATAGCTTTAACTTTACCAGGATCAACTTCAATGCCTTTCTGACTGACAATAAAGCCTAACAATTTTCTAGAACGAACACCAAAAGTGCATTTATTAGGATTCAGACGGAGCTTAAACTTTCTCAAACGTTGAAACAACTTCAATAAATTTTTAATATGATCTTCTTCAGTCTTCGACTTACAAATCATATCATCCACATAGACCTCAATTTCTTTATGCATCATATCATGGAACAGAGTGGTCATAGCTCTCTGGTACGTTGCACCAGCATTTTTTAAACCGAAGGGCATCACTCTGTAACAGAATGTTCCCCAGGGTGTAATGAATGTTGTTTTTTCCATATCCTCAGGTGCCATCTTTATTTGATTATAACCGGAAAATCCATCCATAAACGAAAAGATATTGAACTTAGCAGTATTATCTACCAACAAATCAATGTGTGGTAGTGGAAAATCATCTTTTGGACTTGCTTTATTCAAATCTCTATAGTCAACACACATTCGGACTTTTCCGTCTTTCTTTGGAACAGGCACGATATTGGCCACCCATTGAGGATATTCGACGGTCACAAGAAAACCAGCATCAATCTGCTTTTGAACCTCTTCTTTAATCTTCACTGCCATGTCAGGATGAGTTCTTCTCAATTTCTGCTTCACGGGTGAACATTCAGGCTTTAATGGAAAATGGTGCTCCACAATACCAGTATCAAGACCAGGCATGTCTTGATAGGACCAAGCAAACACGTCAACATATTCTCTAAGAAGCTCTACCATCCTCTTCTTAACATCTGACTGAAGCAGTGCCCCAATCTTGACTTCTTTCTTATCATCATCGGAACCCAGATTAACCAATTCCACCGGCTCTTCATGAGGCTGAATGGCCTTCTCCTCGTGCTCAAGCAATCGAGAAATCTCATCAGGAATTTCTTCAATATCCTCCTCTTCGCTTCAAACACAGGGAACTCAAAGTTGGGAGAGGGCATATGGTCATTGTTTCCAATGGGTTTAACAATCAATCTGCACAATGATTTTATGTTTGATTTTAGAATATGAACAAAAAAATGAAAATATTATGCAGATAAGAGTGATTATAACATTATTATACTTTTTTCGGTTTTTTATGTTACCATTTTTCAGAAGTAAAGCAAAAAAGGAAAACAACATATGGACAAACAGAAGAACATTTTATTGATGATGATAAAAGTTTGAAACAAAGCCCTCACAAATTCACTTTCACCTTGGGCAGAGTGAAAGGATTTTTTGAAAGAAACAAAAACAAATTACTTTGAAACATGAACAACAATAGGAACATCAACAGCGATCCAATTCTGGCATATCAATCCACGTGTCACAAAGTTGGGCATTTCTTCCTCTTGGTCATCTTCAAGAATTGCAGCTGTAGAATGATCTTTGCAATGGATGAACCCAGCACTTCGAAAGACTTCATGAATACTCTTCAGCTCATTTCAGGTTGAACCAGATGTAAAACCCAAACCAGCTCTATCTTTTTTCTCAGCAACTTCAATGATTCGGCCCCATCCATGAGTTTGGCCATTATCCACTACATGTTGTGCATCTTTTAGAGAAGACATGGACACCCCATCCTTCTTAACAGCTTTATCAACCACAGAAAGAGCCTGAAACGGAGTTCCAACATCCTCTTCTGCATCGATATAAGAAAAAGACGACAAACTGCTTACCAACATAGCCTGTTCTCCACCAACAACGACAAGTTTACCATTCTGCACGAATTTTAACTTTTGATGCAGCGTCGAAGTAACAGCTCCAGCTTCATGGATCCATGGGCGTCCTAGAAGACAACTGTAAGCAGGACGAATATCCATGACTTGAAAAGTGATCTGGAAAAAACACGGACCAATCTTGATAGGGAGATCAACCTCTCCAATCACGGTTTTCCTCGATCCATCAAAGGATTTCACAATGACCCCACTGAACCTCATAGGAGTACCTTGATAAGATAATCTGGACAAAGTAGATTTTGGCATCACATTCAACGATGACCCAGTATCAACCAGCACATTGGATAGAGCGTCTTCCTGGCAATTCATGGAAATATGGAGAGCCAAATTATGATTTCTTCCATGTTCGGTCAACTCTTCATCACAAAAACTCAGATTGTTACACGCAATGATATTGGCAACAATGCTATCAAACTGGTTAACAGTCACATCATGATCTACATAAGCTTGTTCCAATACTTTCTGCAACGATTCACGATGAGCCTCAGAGCTCATTAACAGAGATAGAACAGATATTTTTGACGGTGTATGCAACAATTGATCCACCACATTATATTCACTCTTCTTGATCAATTTCAATACCTCATCATTATCTTACTTCTGATTTACATCACTTGATTGACCAGACTCCACAGAAGTCTTCAACTGAATTTGCTTACTCCCAGTATCTTCACTTGTCTTTGAAGGCACATTATCAAATACTCGACCACTTCTGGTTACACGTCCGACATCAGCAATAGTCACAACTGAGGGAAGAGAAGGAATGGGAACCTCTTTTCCATCCTCCAACATAGTAGCATTGTATTTGTAGGGAACAGCTTTATCGGATTCATACGGCGTCGGGCCAGGCAAACGGATAACCAAAGGCGTCACAGCAGATTTCTGACTATTGTAAGAAATTACAACCCGCTCAGGAATATTGAAACGTGGGACTATGACATTCACCTCGTTCTCCACTTCATTTCTGTTTGCAGTAACCTGAATCAAATTCTCATCCATCATCTTTTGTAAGTCCCTTTTTACAATCACACACCCTCGAGGGTTCACAGAACAAATACAACAGGCGGCATAATCATGCTCAATATCATGGAACTCACTCAAAGTAGCATGCATTTCAACAAGCGATCTCCGAATCCAGCGAATGTCGAAAATACGGTATGTACCAGGACAACCATATACCATATTAACAGTTGCATTACCATGTTTAGGAAACGGATTTGATTGCACATTAGGGTTGGTATCTTCAAAAGACAGAATACCGCTTTTTACGAGCTTTGCAACTTCATGCTTCAGAGGATAACAATTTTCGATATCGTTTCCCGGGGCACCTTGGTGAAATGCGCAATGAGCATCTGGCTTATACCACCATGGAATTTCAGTTGGAACAGCCGGCGGATCACAAGGTTGAACCAAATTCTTCTTTATTAAAGCCGAAAATAACTCAGTATACGTCATTGGAATGGGATCAAATTGTGTTTTCCTCTGTGTACGACCTTGTTGAGTTGTCTTCTCTTGGAAACGTGGTTGATAACTTGCAGTAGCTTGAGCGGTAGGGGTGTTACTGATAACAGGCGTAACAGATGCTACTTGTTGCTGACGACGACTACCATTGTTGTTCACAACTCTGCGTCTTCTAGACCTTTCCTGAGATATAGCATTAGTTTCTCCCTCTTTTTTCTTAGGGAACCCAACACCAGGCTTTTTTGTACTTCCAGAATTTCCTTCTTTTATCAGACGTCCCTCACGGACAGCTTCCTCTAATCTCATCCCCATATTAACCATTTCCGTGAAATCACTAGGAGCGCTCGCAACCATTCTTTCATAGTAAAATGAACCCAGAGTCTTCAGAAAAATCTTGGTCATTTCTTTCTCTTCAAGCGGAGGGCTTATCTGAGCTGCAATCTCACGCCATCTTTGCGCATATTCTTTAAAAGTTTCTTTCTCTTTTTGAGACATTGCGCGAAGCTGATCACGGTCTGGCGCCATATCGAGATTATATTTATACTGACGAACAAAAGCTTCACAAAGATCGTTGAATGTCTTGATTTGTGTACTATCGAGTCCCATATACCACTTCAGCGCAGCACCAGTAAGACTATCTTGAAAATAGTGGATCAACAACTGATGGTTGTCAGTATAGGTAGACATCTTTCTAGCATACATAATCAAATGACTTTGCGGACAAGTGTTCCCTTTGTATTTTTCAAAATCCGGAACTTTGAACTTGGCGGGAATCTTCACATTTGGAACAAGGCAAAGCTCATGAGCATTCTTTCCAAATAACTCCTTTCCCCTTAAAGCCCTGATTTCTCTTTGCATTTCAGCAAACTGATCTTGAAAGTCATCTATTCGATCCATAACATCTAAACTCTCGCTCGGAGCAGTATGGAAAATTTGTTCTTCAGTATAAGGCATAGCGTGAGTTACAGGCGGTGGCACAGGTATGACAGTAGGAACAACCGGAACTTCAGCATTAGGAACAACATTAACCACAGGAGGTGGTACAGCCATGACAGCAGGGAGTCTGGAACCTTCGGGAATAGGAGGTCGATATCCCTCTAGCACATAATTGTTAGGCATGCCCCAAGGGAAACCAACAGAATTTGATATTGAGAAGTATTAATCGGGGCCACAGAAATGGGCGTTGATCCGATTTCAGAAATCACAGTTCCTTGGACAGGAGAAGGAGGAGGTAGTGGTGGCTGATTCTGAGCAGCCACCAGAGCTTCCATTGCGGCATTCAGTCTCTCCAAACCATCTTTCAGAGTTGATACCTCTTCACGGAGCTCACGGTTCTCTTGTTGCAACTGATCCATCTTTTTCTTAGAGTTAGCCCGGGTGTTGTAGTGATGCGACAGCTTGACTGAAGGAAGGCCAAAAGAAACAAATAAGACATCTGGAAAAGGCAACACACAATGCACGATGATGCGAATGCAAATGCAAAATGCAGGTGTTTCAACCAGTTTTCAAGGATCTTTAAGATATAAAGCAATTACAAACATCATAAAGAAAAATAACACTTTTTGAAATACTGATAAACATCTCATTTCATTGAATATTGGAAAGAGTTACACTTGGAAGTACAAAATACAATAATATCAAAATAAGAAAAAGCTAGGTCCTAAGGAACATCTGATGACGATCCAAGCTGATACTTCCTTCGGAGTCTCTTAATCTCTTTCTCATAGTTGTGCTTCATGGTGATCTTCTCTAGCACAAGCTGATCCATAATACCCTTCCAAGCACCAGAAGTAGGAGGATGTGATGATGGAGTAGTAGAGGAAAATAAATCCTCTGCATGCCTCTTCACAGCGCGCCGCTCAAGTAACTCTATCAAGTCATCTTTCTCCTTCATCTGTTTTTGCAATTCCATCTTCTCTTTGTCAGAAACTTGAAACTTACTTTCCCACATCTCTTTCTCTTCCTTCATCTTAGCCAAAGCATCTTGAAGTGTCTTCACATCATCAGAAGAAACAGGGAGTGGCGTAGAGAGTGGCGTAGAGATCACAGTAGTCAGAGGTTTCTCAATAGGATAAGGCATCCTAAGCTCCATAGCCCTCTTCTTCACCCAAAGTGTGTAAGGTTCTAAAGCAATGCAAACTTGTCTTCCCAGCTCCCCTCTACCCAACCTGTGAATCTTAGTCCAGGCATGAGCCATTTTTCTTCTCAAACCAAGAGAATCATCCCCTCCTTGAAAGAATAAACCCTCTAATAAAATATTCTTAGGCCTATCCTTCAGCATATAACCCAGCTGACGGCGAGCTAGACTCGGGTTGTAGTTAATTCCGCCTTGTATTCCAAGAAGAGGAACATTAGCGAATTCTCCACAACTATCAATAATCTGGACATTATCGTAAACCGAAGAAGACCAAGTGATATCAGTATGCGTAAGAGACATAATCCTTTGAGACCACCTTAAGCAATCCTTGTTTTTCCTAAAAGCAGATGTCTGAGGTAAGTGTGAAACGAACCAATTATACAGCAGAGGTAGACAACAAACAATGGTACCGTTTCCCTTAGAAGTCCTACTATGGATGGAAAAATAAGTATCACCAAGCAAAGTTGGAACAGGGTTCCCAATCAAGAAAATTCTAATCGCATTAACATCCACAAAGTTATCAATATTAGGAAACAAGACTAGTCCATAGATGAGTAAAGCAAATATAGCCTCAAACGCCAATGTGCGACCAATGTCAGCAAATAAAGTAGCCTTCTCAATCAAGAACTTAGCAGTCAAACCCTTGAGGCCTCCCTTAGTCTTTAGATTTGCATCAATATCTGACTTCGTCAAATGGGTAGCTACAGCAATATCTTGAGGCTTAAGAGCTTCCTCCAAACCAGTATACGGAACTTTATCAGAAACCGGTACACCCAACAAATAAGCATATTCTTCCAAGGTCGGCATGAGCTGATAATCGGGAAATGTGAAGCATCGGTAAATAGGATCATAGAACTGCATAAGGGTATTCAGAATTCCGTCTTCAATATTGGTAGAAAGAACAAATAAAAGTCTCCCATAACGAGATAAGAAGCCTGAACGATCATCTACCAAGGACACTAGCTTTCTCAACTCTGTAAGATCAGGAGCCCAAAAATCGTACTTCTGAGTGTTTCTCCTTCCAATATCCATAATCAACAATATCTGCGATGTTTGCAAAAGAAAATCTCTGAGATCCTTAAAAACCAGCTGAAACACAATGCTCATGAATGCATGAGTGCAAGATGCAACACCCACAAACAAGACATACAAAGCACACAGGTTCAAAGGTTCGGCACGAGCATGGAGCCAAAGGTAAGAACCAACCATCCCATAATGGTATGTACTATGGTTATATTATCACCTGTAGAACAAGGTTCTAAAAAGTTCCCAGAATCATAATTCTATCTTTTGGATATTATCGGCTTAAACGACTACTCGTCGGCCAACAATATTCTCAAGAGAAACTCATCTGAGTGTGGTATCGCGTAACGACCAATTCAAGTCTACACCTGAACAGCCACCGCACCACGTCCTAATAAGGCCAAGATGGGTTAAAGGGTTCTAAGGTCCTCAGCTTCTCAGGCTCCCAGTCGGAAAAAAGTAATATCAATTACGACTACTCGTAAGACATCAGTAATTTCCAAAGGGGCCTCCACCGAGCGGGGGATCTCAAGTCAGCTTAGTAAGGACTACTCCACGTAAGCCAACAAGACTATACCACCCTCCTATCATAAGTGCACTCAAGTCCGGGTTAGGACTTATCTCACCACACAGATTACCAGGCACCAAAACAGAACAAACAATAACAAACAAGTCAAACAGAAAGCGATAAATAAATCAAAGTAGGCGAAACCCACTAGGAACCGTTGGAGTCCCCAGCAGAGTCGCCACTTTTCTGTAGCGGTAAAATCGTGAGCGTAAGTTATTAATTAACTTAACTCAAAAAAACAAGAGTCGCCACCGCACTTTTATTTTATCCAAATAAAGGAAAGGAAAAAGAGCGAACAAAACCAAAGAGTTCTAAAATAAGAACACGAGACAGAGATCGGGGTAAGGGGGTTGGTTACGCAATGGGAAGGTGTTAGCACCCAAAACGTCTATAGTACTCTATAGGAGCCTTTTGAAATATTTACGCTTTTTGGTTTGAAAATGGTTTGTTTGAAAAGAGATTGGGGAGATGAGAAGAGAATTATTTTTTTAGATTTTTTGTGTTTGGAGAGACTTATCGTCTCATGCCTACGTACCCATAAAGTGCAATATGGAATCAAAACCCCGTAGTTCGTGGTACAAATGACAAAAATTTGTTGGTTTTGATTGATTTTAGATGTAAAGACAAGTCGTCATTTCAAGGAGAAAACTGCGACTATCCACCCACGAGTATTAAGACAACATCTGCGTCACATAAAGATGGAGGATTTGCTTGGATTATCAACAAGACTATCACTCAACATCAACGTGGAAAATTTCAAAGTCTTAATAATATGGGGAATAGGAGATTTACATCTCAACTATAGAAATGAATCATGTCTAAACTTTATGAAAAGTTTTAAAGTGAAAAAGTGCATAAAGGCACAAAAAGAGTTGATGAGTTTTTGTATTTTTTATGTCTTTTGAAATTAGTTAAAGCATGATTAACATTGATTAACTTTTATTAAAAAAACAAAGTTTAAAAATCACTTGACGAAAGTCAAGGTTTTATTGCGAAAGCGGTTTTGAAGTTTGAAACCAAGAAGGTTTTGAAAGAGGGAGAAAGTTTTGAAAATTTAAGAAGGGGAGGAGATGAAGTGACTATCCTAGAAACCAAAATAAGAGCTAGAGGTAAGAAAGATCTAACCGACTTATAGCACACTCCATAGCAAGCAAAAAAGAATTCCATCCGATTTAAAGCATAAGCTAATGAGCGAGCCAAATAAAGGCTAAGATCCACAATACTCCAAGCATAGGAATGAGAACCCTAATTCTAAGTCCAAAGGTCCATAAAGTCCAAGGTCTAAGAGTAGTCCAAGAGCATAACCACAAAGTTAATAGCACCAAAATTTTTTAGATGTTTCATCCTTTATTAGTGTTTTGAACAAAGTATGGTCCAAGTGGACAAAGAGAAAATGACATAGACATAAACAAAGATATGATATGAAATGATAAAATGGAAGCATAAAAGTGAGTAAGAAGAGAATATAAACAAAATTAAACAAGGATAATGTTAGTGAATTAGTGGTTAGTGGTTAGAACATGTGATCAATGATGATTAATTCTTGCACTTAGACCAAGATTAATGAAAATTCATTAGAGGATTGATAAAATCAAAGCCTCCTAACAATGATTTTCATAGGTATTGGAGTTAAGACAAGCAACTAAACATACTTGGACTTTTAAACGTAAGTTTGAGCCACGAATGATCATTTTCCGATTAAGGGACACTTTAGCGCTATGTTAAGCAATCGTAATCGGGTTTATGTAGAAACCACGACTATCTGAGGCCGGTCAATAAAATGTTAGTGTTAATGCATGTTAGAGAAGTGATATGTAAATCACTCTCCTAAAACATGCCACACAAAAAGAAAAGAGTAGTGATCTCATCATAATCAAGATTTTTAATCAATTAATCAAAGGTAATCTATCACTATTCCAAAGTATGGAGAATTATCTCAATGATTATTCATCCATAGATTTGAAATAATGAAGATTAAACAACCTTGATAATCAACCATCTATGATCCATAGATTTCATCGATCAAAAATAAAAAGAAGAAGAAAGAAAATAAAAATGAAAAGAAATCACAATTTGAATTTCGAATCGATTAAATTATCGTCAATATCAATCACCTCTCTTGGTGGATAAAAATCAACACCCAAAGTCCATTGATATTGATGAAATCTTATCAAATTCAAGATCCAAAACAACCAACACTTAATCAAAATATTTTCAAATAATTTTTTTTAAGAGATTTTTCAAAAATGAAATTAAAATAGAAATTTAATAATAAAAGAAAAATGTGGAAAAGTCCACACGGTTAAATTCTGAAAGAAATAAAAAGGAAAATAAAAAAATAAAAGAAAAATATAATTGAAAAGTAGAAAGAGAAAACGAAACAGAATCATCTTCTTCTTCTAGCTCTCACACGCGAAAACATTCACGGCCATGGATGCTTGCTTAAATCACAACGGCGGGACGCGAAAAATACGCGGTTGCAATCGAAATCAAGAGCTCTTCACAATGGTACCAACAATTCAAAGAATCACAACAAAAGGTAACGGATCGAAAATGACGGTGAAGCTCAATCTACCTTCAAACTCAGGTAAGAAATCAATCCAAACTTCTTCTTGCTTCTCTTCTTCTTCTGAACGAATCTCTGGTTGAATTGATCTGTGTTTGAGGTTGATTGAAGTTAATTTGGTGGAAGAAAGTATGAGAAGAGAATGTGAGCAAAAGGTTTTGTATTGAGGAATTGAGGAAGAAAATCAGCAGAGATTTTTGGCTTGAAAAGCTTGAGAAAAATGAAGAGGTATGCACCCTATTTATAGATTGAGAGTGAGAAAAAATGATTTGCCGTTTTGCAATTTTCACTGCGTTTCAAATGAATTCATTGATGCAAGTTGCGTGACTCATACTGAGACTTTCTTTATGTCGTTTTGATTTTTCTTTGTAGCTCACGTGTTATTCACTTTTTGCAATTGGCTCATGGCTTAGAAACAACTTTAAAGCTTGTGGGGTCAGCTTGGAGTGTCACAGCTGGAATTATATTAACATGGCTTGGAAATATGGCTTAATATGAAGCTTCTCATGGGTACATTTTGACTTGCTTGAATAAGTATCTCCAGTTGTAATATTACCCTGTTTTTTTTCAAATGATTTGAAGACTGCATTCGTATGCAGAAACTGAAAGGCGAGTTCCTGAATTAAGCACGAGAGCATCCCGATCAGAATATCCATGTTCAAGCTCCTCTGATGTGGAAACAGATTCATTGACAGAAGAGTCCAATCAAGGAAACTAACGCAAGAACAGTGTCGGCACGATTCACACAATCTGCAACAGCATTATCAAATTTTTGAGAATGCAAGAGGCGAGTGATAGCTGCTGCAACACGTGTACGTTGGCATTTGAATCTGAAGAAAGCTTGCATAAGGCGTCAAAGATCTGGTGCGAACCTCTCAACCTGTTATTCATGCTGCGGGAAAGTGTACGAGTGCATCAAAACAACAGCCAGACAACTAAATCTTTTCTCCAGCAAACTTTTCAGTACAGGCTTCAACACTTGGATCATTGTTGTTGCCTTTGATAGTGGAATTGGCAGGGTAACTGGTAGATTAAATGATGTTCGCCGACACAAATGATATATTCCTCCTGTGCTTTCTTTTTCCCAAAAAGAAAAATTTCCAACAAGTAAAATGAAGAAAACTTGCTAGGCTAGGCTGGCTAAAGAAAAGGAAATACAACTCTAATCCTGCTATTTTATTCTCCAACAGTCAAACCAAATCCAAATTTGTAGTCTTTTTTCTTGTGATCAAGCTCGACAGAAAGAATGAAGTTCAGACCCATGTTTAACCGCTCCTCCAAAAATGCAGCACAGACGCCATTGGAATCAACCTTTCCCCTAAGGCGGCACTGTCTAAGGATGTAGTCGTAACCAAAGCTAGCAGTGACGTCTCTTGACATGGAGTTGAAGTTACACATCAAGCCAGAGAAACCTTATCATATACCTTCTGAACATAGCTTAGAAGGGCCATTCCAGTGCTGGCAATTTGTCCAGTGGCAACCATTTTATCAGTATTGTAGCGAGCAGCATAACCAACACCAGACTTCCGATGCTGACCAGTCCAAAATACCTCCCCACCCAATGATAAATGATTGGTGACACTCTGAATATAACTTGCTCCTAGCAAAGATCCATTTCCCAGTTGAATCTGAGTCCTATAATCCTTTCCCTTGTAATCAAAGTTGACAATCCCTTGTGACGCATGTGGCTCACTTGATAGCTGAGCATTGGCTTTTACAGTGAGATTCTCAGTCAAGTCATACTTGACCCTAGAAGTTACCCTGCCATCAGTCAAAGCTCTCCCCATAAGCAACATCTTAGGATGATCAATGACAGTTGCACCAAATTCATAGTTAGCAGTTGGAATTTTAATAATCTCCGCAGACTGAGAAGGAACCTCAGTAGGTCCCATCGAAACACTGTGATTGAGAGAGAAATTCTGATTAAGCATTTTGGTGAAATCAAAACGCATACCCTTGAAAATCTCAGGTTTCAACGACATCATAGCTTCGCGATGAAGCTCTTCGAAGGGAATGGGACAAGGGAGGTTGGAGTAATCGACTTTGACATCGACCTTCCTGTAGCATTCTCAGGCAGATGTTATATTGCTCATTTAAAACTGCATTTGCATCATTCATTGTGGATTGAATAGTATTTATCCCATAGAGCTTGTGTTTTTGATATTTCATTCATAAGGTTCTTGAACTTGGCACTGCAACCTCCTCCGCTTATGCGGTTCAAGGATGCAATAGCTCGGAGTGCACTTCGGATCATGTCTTCATTGCGATCTACTTCTTGCTTAACTGCATCTTGCTTTGGACGTTCAACTATAAAGTACTTCACAGCTATAACAACGGTAGCCCGAGTAAATGCAGCTGGACTGCTTGTTTGCATATGCCCTGCCACTTTCTCTTTGAAACAGACAGAATATCTCCCATTGATGATACATGTTCATCCAAAACTGACTTGCCAGCAATGCCATTTTTCCTTTTCTATAGGTTCACCAAAAACTGGATCAACTGGAAGAACGATACCATCAATGTACTCCATCAAAAACTGTTCAAACTGATTCCTTTCCTTTTTTTTTATTTCCAGAAGATCGGTCTCTAGTTTAGGAATGCTTTCCAAATCACTGGATAATCTCTTGATCTCATCCTTGTATTCAGAAACTGCAGATTCATGCTTCTGCAAATCAACCTTCAACTGCTCAATCTCTGAGTTCTTTTCATTTATAAGACCTTTTAGATTGTCCCTATCTTGAACTAATCCTTTTCCTTTCTTAACTGCCATGGACAACTTGTCCCTAAGCATGCCAGTCTTTTCCTCTGATCGCCCAAGATCTTTCAGCAGAGAATTCCTTTCTTCTTTCAGTGCAATAACTTCCTCAGATACTACTTTTTAACTCATTTGACAGCTTATCCACATCAGATCTAATTAGCAAATCTTCTTCAAGTATGTCTTCGTACAACATTAAGCTCTGATCCCTGTCATACAGGAGACTTTGAATCTTTTCAAACAATGCGGAATCAATATGAGATGCTTTGGAGAGGGAACCATTTTGTCCTTTCAATTTTGAAAACATAAGTCAATGATCATCAAAGTAGTGGAAGAGAATTGATCAATTCCTTCATCATTCATGTTTAGACCATAAAAATCAATTAACATTTTCACTATCTGATCCTTCTCCAAAGAAAACTGATGGTTCTTGCCAACAAGCTCTCCATATTCAAACCTCAAATCTGCTAATTCAGCCTGAAGGTAATCTTTTTCCAGTGAGTCCACCAAAAGTGAAATACTCATCTGATCAATATGATTTATGGATGCATCCTTGATTGTAGAAAGTTCTTCCTGTAGAGCATAAATATTATTGTGGACCTTACGAAAAGAATCTATAAGCCAGTTCATTTGGGATTCCAGATCAGATGATGAAACAGACTCTGGTAGGTCTAATAGAGATAGAGAATCCTTCAACTTGCGTAGTTCCAGGAATGCGCCCTTAAGTTTATTTCTGTCGTCCACAAGCCATCTTAGTCTCTCTGGCAGATCAAGCATTTCGGGCTGATCAAGTTCGGCATGAGACAAGATTTCTTCTACTTTCTCAAAAATTGTATGATTTTGTTGTAATGAATTATTCAGGGATGCAACCGTATTTTCACTCCGGGCCAACTCTTCTTTAGTAAGTTCAACAACTTCTAGTGAAGCTGATTTCTCCTGCAATTCAATTAAACATTTCTCAAACTCAATCTGTTTTCGATGATCTTCCCTTGACTTGAATGCCACTGAAGCTTCAATAGAAACTCCAAACACATTGTCGTCGTCAAATCTACCAATGCAGGCCACCCGAAATATCTAACAGATGTATGCACTGAGTTTGCAGATAATACAAGCATTCTGTTTCCAGTTGTCACTTTCCAGGACAACAAATTTCCAGATCCCACTTGATTTGAATCAATCAACTTTTATCTGTCACCTTTATTCTGTTCATGGTTGCCAAGACAACAATTTTCCAGAGCCCGCTTGATTTGGATCGATCAACTTGTATCTGTTACTTCTGTAGCAGCTTCTGGATCATTTATATTGGAAGTTTGAAATGCTCATATGAGAACTTAAGCACAAATACCCAAGCCGAGAATTGTAAGAACCAGACTCGAACAACCCTTGTGGAGAAGCACAAAAACGTACAGCCCATACAACCGAAAGAATATCATGATTTTGTACCCGGTTTTGTTGCCAAATGTCTCTCAATCAATATATCCACAAACGAGCGAATCTTATTCCTTTGCTTAAAGTCTAGAAACTCACGAACAGTCATGCCTTTTTCTGCATCCGTAGTTTTCACATCCTCAGTAATAGAGACTGCAGGTTTCAAATACTTCTCCAAAATAGTTCTCGAGTTGCTAGATCTGGTCTCTGCCAGCCACTTCCCAATCAACCGATATACATCTGAAGCCTCTTCATTACTTTGAATATTTTGTGATATGTACATTCCAAGGTTGATAGCCATCTCATTTTTGACCTTGAGCGCGAAAAAAAGCTTTGCTTCTTCAATCCTTCCAAGACAATATAAAGATGAGTGCTTCTCTTTGGTTCCAACACAAAGGGACTTAAACTCATGCAAAGCACCAGCTGCTTGAGAAAATCTAGATCCCTTTCGAAGTATGGTAGCAGACTGTAGAAGATGTTGCAACATATTATCTCTACAACTCAAAGTTTGAAGTAGAACTCGCCGAAATGGTATAAATGGTTCTAGAAAATTCGTATGTAGCTGCGTCCGTTGCAAAATTGAGCACCAATCCATATCCAGCCATGATAGCTACTGTTCAATGGAAGGAATCACAAGCTCAAGAAACACATTTCACTTCTGAACAAAGAACTTTCTACTATCATCTTGGCAAATTCTCCAGCGCAAATCCCAAGCCATGCCAAGATGATAAAGCATCTGGATTCTGATGATAGTCAAATAAATGTACTCGGTGCTCTCTTCTCTTGCATGAGAAACAAACCACACAAGCTCATGCTTTGAATCTCTCAGTTTTCTCTGGAAATCACTTAAATCACCTTCCTGGAGTGCCCTTAAACAACTGTGCAAATTTTGATTGAACTGGTCGCGTTTAATATTTTGAGTTGGAGGAAAACTAGTTCCAACACATGGTAAAGAGAAATCCCAGTTCCCAGCACGCCAGGCTGACTCAAACTGCAATTCAACAAATTCTTTGTCATGCTGAAGCTCTTCTTTTCTTGATATCAACCCTTGACAATACATGTCTAGCACATGTGTGCAACCAATTTGTTGCAATGATCTAATCAACCCTTTATAAGTTCTTCCCTGATTCATGTCAACCAACACTTATAAGGAAAATGAGGTACCGGAAAATGAGGTAACACATCAACCTTGTTGACAACTTCAAATGGTTTCTTTCCTCCAAGAGAAATGTCATGCACTTCCACGTATCTTAGAACTAACTTCCAATCATGCTTTGAATTTACTTGGAAATGGCACACTTGAATGAATATCAAACTTGACTTGCACAGACAAACTTTGAATCTTCGGTTAAAACTGAATCACTTTCAATATGTCTGAGTTAATATCTGGGAAAATAAATCCACAGATGAACACAACCTGGACTGATGAACCTTGATCATAATAGTCATGGACCAAACTTCTCATAGAACACTGCTTGATAAACCACTGGATTTCAATACAAGACAAATTGACATTGAACAATCTCATTTCCTGAGAAAATAACCCACCACCACGGGTAACTTATAGTTGAAGCAAACTCTTGATAGTTTGACCAAGATGAGGTCGAACGTCCATCTGATTTAAACTTGAATGAATGTCTTTGCCATTAATCTCCTTGCAAAACCCTAAACACACAGAGAAGAAGAAGAAACAAACAAATTGAAAAATATTTTTGGTATTTTGGTTAGAGGTTAGTAAACATAAAGCAAGTAGAAAACACAAGTGCGCTGAGAGAACCAAAAAGTACGATCTTGTTTGTGGAATGATATGCAAATGAAATGTGGGATCTTAGGGGTAAAAATTTGGGTATTACACCTCTCTTGTAAGAAGAGGAAGGCACTAGAAGAACCTTATGAGCCTCAGTCTAATCCTTGGAAGATAATTGTGGATAGACTCATCTTTGAGAAGACTCAGATGGAAAGAAAGACCGAGAAGCTCAATTTAAGGCTGCTTGGGGAACCTTGATAGGATTCATTTGGCTGTTGTTTATGTTTAAAACTCTTGTAAGGGGAAACAATATTTTGTAATCCATTTTGTTAATCAATGAAATGACGACTTCTGATGTTCGTAATGTCTGACTTCCATGACACCATTTGCATTTGCATTTCTTCTAACCATTCAAGGAAATTCAAATTTTTCTTTTTTGCAGACAACAACATGGTAAGAAGAGACATGCTTCCGGTTCCAAATCTGAGATTAGGCCGTCTAAGGATGTTAATAAGACTTGTCCGAAATTCCGCTGCTTTCATAGTCAAATATGGAGACCTATTACCACTGATAAGTGCTCCGATCAACGAGCCCATGTTGCAAGCCTTGGTTGAGTTTTACTCTACAACCTACCACTGCTTCGTATTTCCAGACTTTCAGCTACTCCCAACCATCGAAGAGTATACTGATTATTTAAAAATTCCATGGACTTTTACGCTTCCTTATGGGAAACCAAAGAAGAGGGACTTGGCTAAAGCCTTACATATCAAACTGGAAGACTTACCACCGATGAGAGCAAAAGGAGGGTGGTACGGAATGGATGCCAGGCCTCTAATAGAGATGGCTGAATATCATTATGAAAGCAGAAACCTGGGCATTTTTGAATCGATTCTGGCATTTCTGATATATGGGCTGTATCTTTTTCCAAGCAGTTACGACTTCATCAGCGAAGAGGCGATCCGACTCTTCACCATCAAAAATCCGGTCAACATGATACTGGCTAATACTTATGTAGTCATTCACCGCTTCATTTTATATGATCGCGGGTAATTCTCATGCTGTCTTGCACTACTCGACCGATGGTTTACTTCTCTTCTGCCAAGGAATCATGTCCTTTGGAGGCTTCCTACCAAAAGTGCATGGGTTTCCAAACTCATCACTCTCAGGCACCATGACATCACATGGTATGACACCAGCCTCGGTGACCAAGTCATGATTCCTAGTTACGGAGATTTCCTCAACGTGCCTCTCATCGGGCCAGAAGGGGTTATCACCTACAACCTTATCCTTGCCCGGCGTCAATATGGGTATCCTACCGGACCAGAGCCCGAACCAAAACTGTTGAGGCCTTGCTTCTGCGAAACTGGTCGCAACCGAGAACTAGAAGCTAATGCTCAGTACGCTCAAAGAGATCCACACCTCCTGGGCCTAACTCCAATGGAGAATGCAAGTTGTTTAACTACCAGGGGGTACCTGCTATGGTCAAAAGAAATTTCCTTAACCATGTTCTACACTCATGATTATGAGATAACCATGGAGCCTGAGGTCCCCACAACTAGGGAAGAGCTAAAATACACTTTGATCAAAGCGCAAAGAGAGAACAAATACCTGTGGGAGATTATCCGCCAGGACCAAGTTCATGTCAGAGTCCAAGAAGGAGAAGGATCATCTTGTTAGAATGATCTTTGTTTCACCATTTCCCTGCTTTCCCTAAAAGGATTGAAATCCTATTTGTTGCATTTACTTTCATTTTCTTGTGAAGAAAGGTCTTGCTTTTAGCAAGGGCCACCCTATTGTAATAGATTTTCAGCTATCAAATGAAAAACACTTTTTAAGCATGTCGTTACATGTTGTTCTAAATTTTTGTTTGTAAACAAAAAAATTGTTTTTCCTTGAATGGTTTATGCATTCGCATTTGCATTTGCATTCACATGTCATCCTGCATCGGTCTTGTATTTGGGTTCCACAGCTCATCCTTTGTTCTTGTTCAGAGAGAGAGAAAAGAGAGAGGAGTCACGCTGAGTACTCACAGATACAACACACGGTCCCAAGCTCAAAAGAAGATGACAGATAACGACTAGAGGTTTGATCAAATGGATAACGACATCGAAGGAATCAAAGGAGACGTCATCCAGATCATGGAAGTCCTCAACATAATCAAAGCAAAAATGGACACGCAACCTACAGTAATTTCCGAAGTTGCCACAGTAGCGACCATTGTCACAGTAGCTCCTGTTACTTCAGCAGAGTTTCCATACGGCATGTCTCGAGATTTTGTGCCGCCATTCAACAATATGCAGTCTTCGAGTCTCAATCCCCTGTTCGACTCAACAATCAGAAATCCTATTTTCACTCAAGCGGGTGGACCTACCACAGTACGACCAGTTTTCGCCAATCAACAACCAATCTTTGATATACCCGACGGTTTTGAAGCCGAGGACGAAAAACATGAAAAATTAAGAGTGGAGATGGACATCATGGCCAAGAGGATGAGGGCCATTGAGGGAAGCCATGTCTTTGGATCTGACGCCAAGGATCTATGTCTAGTATCTGGATTGGTGTTCCCTCAGAAATTTAAAATGCCGGTCTTCGAAAAATATGAGGGGACCACTTGTCCTAAAATACACCTAATCATGTACTGTAGGCGGATGGCTCCGCATATTGAAAATGACAAACTGTTAGTACACTGTTTCCAAGATAGTCTTAAAAGAGCTTCGGCTAAGTGGTATCTCAGTTTAGATCAAACGAAGATCCATAGTTTCCAAGACCTTTCAAATGCTTTTATTCAACAGTACAAGTACAACATGGATCTAGCTCCCGACCGCCGTCAGCTTCTCAGCATGACGCAGAAAAATACTGAAACCTTTAAGGAGTATGCGCAAAGATGGCGCGGAACTGCAGCACAAGTAGAGCCTCCCCTTACTGAAAAGGAGTTGGCAGACTGGTTTGTGGATACAGTTCGACCAGAATTCTATGAACGATTAATCAACAGTGTTACAACAAATTTCTCTGATATTGTGGCAGTGGGGGTCAAGGTGGAAGCAGGTTTAAAGAGTGGAAAAGTGACCACTCCAAATATTACCTCAAGCGCCAGCACGACAAAGAAGCCAATCAGCAATTTCCACAAAAATAAAGAGGGAGAGGTGAGTGCAATCACATATGGGAAGAAAGCACAAAACTTTAGAAGCCATCGCCAACAGTACCATCCATCATATGTAGCAGCGGTGACTCCGATTTTTCAACCTTCATCATAGCATGGTCCCCAACCTGGGGCATCCAGCAATCAGCACCAGTATTAGCCTGGAAACCAACATTAATATCACTCCAATAATCAACAACGATACCAGCAGCCGCAAGGTCAACAGCCGCAGAACAGGGCTCAGAGGGCAAATTATCAAGCAAATAGGCTAAAAATTCAGCCTATTCCGATGAGCTACACCGACCTGTTTCCCATGTTAATAGAAAGAGGGCTAGTCAAAACAAGAAAATTAGGTGCTCCACCTAATCCACTCCCGTTCTATTACAATACAAATGCTCGCTGCCTATTTCATGAGAATGCTCCAGGCCACGATCTCGAAGGCTGCTTCGCCCTTCAACATCTAGTTCGTGAATTAAATGAAAAAAGAATTCTATCCTTCGAAGATAATCATCCCAACGTAAAGAGCAACCCTCTTCCAAATCATGGTGGAGTCAATGCCATTACTGAAGAAGGAGAGGGGTCAGAAGACAAGAAAGTTACCACTGTGGGTGAGATCAAAGTGCCATCAGCAGACCTACACAAACGCCTTGCTCAGGCATGGTCGCTCAAGACATCTCACGAAGATTGCAAAGAATGTATGCTGAAACCTGAGGGTTGTGACGCCGTGAAAAAAGACATCCAGGTAATGATTGAACAGGGAATGATAGAAATCACTCACCGGAAAAATAAGGAAGATGTGACAGTCATCGAACCGGTGTTTAACATGCCAGAAAAGTCCAACAAAAGAGCTGTATTCATGGATGATAACAACAACAACAACAAGAACGTCCGGCCAGTATTCCGCGACGATGCACCCCCGAAATTCGGGAGGGGACAGACCAGGTTTGAGCCGAGGGGAGGATCCAAGCCTCACCCAAGAGCTGTAACACCAAAATAAGACTATTCATGGTGCGAGGGGATTTTCAAAGAAAAGAAACCAGCAAGTGTGGCTAACATTGCCGGTGGAAACAAAATGACTCGGAGTGGTCGCATCTACCAACCTCGAACATATAATGTGGCTCCTCCACCATCAGTTTCTGTTCAAAAGGCTCTTGTTCCCCAGAAGCCTGTTCCAGAGGTAATCGCCACTAAAGAACCTTTAGTTAAAGGAAAATAAAGTATCAAGAACGATGAAGAAGAATTCTTGAGAATCATTAGACGAAGTGATTATAGGGTGGTGGACCAACTAAATCAAACACCCTCTAAGATCTCGATCATGGCTTTGCTTTTAAGCTCTCCGGCGCACCGCCAAGGGTTGCTCAAAATCCTGACACAGGCCCACGTTACTAAAGATATCACAGTGGGGCAGTTTGACTCCATTGTTGCAAATATCACTGCTTGTAACACATTGAGCTTTGACGACAACGATCTGACAACTGAGAAGCGTAAGCACAATCGTGCTCTACATATGTAGGTCAAATGTGAAGAGGATACAATGTCCCGAGTTCTTGTTGACACATGATCAACACTCAATGTAATGCCTAAAAGGACTTTGGCCAAGCTGGCGTATCAAGGTGCTACCATGAGACCAACTTCTCTCATAGTCAAGGCATTTGACGGATCCAGAAGAACCGTGATAGGAGAAGTCGATCTTCCTATCCTAATCGGACCATAAATCTTCGAAGTCACCTTCCAGGTGATGGACATTAATCCGGTCTACAGTTGCCTACTGGGAAGACCATGGATTCACACAACTGGCGCTGTCACTTCTACTCTCCACCAAAAAATGAAGTTTGTTATGGATGACCAGTTGGTCATTGTCCATGGAGAAGAAGACTTAATGGTGAGCAACTTGTCATCATTCCGGTATATTGAGGTTGATGAAGATTCTCTCGATACGGCCTTCCAAGCACTAGAAATAGCTCACGCTGTTCTAGTTGATGAATCAGACATAACCCGTGGGCCATCATTTACCTCTGCTCAAAGTATTAAGGCAACACTGAAAGCTGGAGTCCCCTTGGGATGGGGAGAGGTCATCAAAGTCAATGCTCGAGCCAAAAATGATCGACAAGGGTTGGGTTACAAACCAACTCTAGAGGGCGAGCTAGAAGAAAGCAACATGAAGAAAAAGTCTTTGAATGAGATATTCACTAGTGGCGGCGTGCAAGTCAATGCCATTATTGCTGAAGATAAAGATAGTAATCTAGATCATCTAATAACTAGGGGAGAAGCAGCGTTGCGCAACTGGGAGGCTGTGGAAGTTCCCATCTTTTTACCTTTAGAGTAATTCACTCTGCTTGTTAGCTTTGTGTTTTTCTTTATAAAAAAAAATCCTGGTCTTGCCCAAGGCTTGCGAATTATTTTGTATTGGGCCACTTTGCAAATTTGAAAATCATTAATGAAAAAGTGTTTTTGTTAAAACTCTTGCTTATTGTTTGCGCATCATTTTCACTTTTTTTGTTAAAAGAAAAATGACAATCTTTTTGAAATAAAAACAACCCTTCATCTGCATGTCTGTGGGTGTGTGTCTAATTGTTCCAAAATAAAACATGCAGAATACCTCCATCAACCACAGAATCCTATGATCCTTCGACTCCTTCTACTAGCGGTTCATCTGTTTTTCAAGCTGAAGAAGAGAATGATAAAGAGTTAGAGGTCCCAGAAGAGTTGAAGAGAATGGATAAATACGAAGATGTTTATCTCCAGCCCCACAAAGAGCAGACTGATGTCATCAACTTAGGGTCAGAGGAAGAAAAAAGAGAAGTCAAGATTGGGGCATCATTGAAGCCCGAGATCAAAGACAAGCTGATAGCAATCCTCAGAGATTATGTCGACATATTTGCTTGGTCTTACCAAGATATGCCAGGGTTGGATACTGACATTGTTATGCACAAGCTTCCCCTGAAGCCAGAGTGTCCTCCGGTCAAACAAAAGCTTCGTAGGTTAAGACCAGACATGGCTCTTAAAATCCGAGATGAGGTCAAAAAGCAAATTGACGCCGGCTTTTTAGCAGTATCCAAGTATCCAGAATGGGTGGCAAACATTGTACCAGTCCCGAAGAAGGATGGCAAGGTCAGGATGTGCGTCGATTACAGGGATTTAAACAAAGCAAGTCCAAAGGACGACTTCCTTCTACCACACATTGATACTCTGGTGGATAACACAACAAGCTTCACAGTATTCTCATTTATGGATAGATTTTCTGGTTATAATCAGATAAAGATGGATCTAGATGACATGGAGAAAACAACCTTCATCACACCCTGGGGCACCTATTGGTATAAGGTCATGCCTTTTGGTTTGAAGAACGCAGGGGCAACGCATCAGAGAGCTATGATCACACTCTTTCATAATATGATGCATAAAGAAATCGAAGTGTACGTGGATGATATGATCGCAAAATCCCAAAGTGAAGAAGACCACCTGGATCATCTGCTGACTCCGAAAGTATCAACTAAGGTTAAATCCAGCAAAATGCACCTTCGGAGTTCGCTCAGGCAAGCTACTTGGTTTCATCGTTAGTCAACGAGGAATCGAAGTAGACCCTGACAAGGTTAAGGCAATTCAGGAGATGCCTGCTCCCAAAACAGAGAAACAAGTCAGAGGCTTCCTCGGACGTCTGAATTACATTTCCAGATTCATCTCCAATCTGGCTCCTACCTGCACGCCGATCTTCAAGTTGTTACGAAGAGATCAGACAGTAGTATGGAATGAAAACTGCCAGGCCGCATTTGAGAAAATCAAACAGTACTTACAAGAACCTCCGGTGCTGATTCCTCCTGTACCCGGAAGGCCTTTGTTCATGTATATGACAATACTAGAAGATTCAATGCGCTGTGTCTTAGGTCAGACTGATGAGTCAGGAAAGAAAGAACACGCAATCTACTATCTGAATAAGAAGTTCACTGATTGCGAGAGTCGTTACTCTCCCCTGGAAAGAGCCTGTTGTGCGTTAGCATGGGCCGTCAAGCGTCTGAGGCAGTACATGATTTGTCACACCACAATGCTGATTTCTAAGATGGACCCCATCAAGTACATCTTTGAGAAACCAACTCAAACAGGAAGATTAGCCCGATGGCATATGCTCTTATCAGAGTATGATATCTAATATGTTGCTCATCAATCTATCAAAGGAGGTGTCTTGTCAGAACACCTCGCAGAGCATCCCATGGAGGATTATCAACTAATCAAGTTTGATTTTCCTGATGAAGATGTGATGTATATTCAGCGCACAAAACCAGAGCCTGGTCCGGAAGAAGGTCCTGAGCCTGGATCCCGCTGGGAAATGATGTTTGATGGAGCGTCAAACAAAAATGGACATGGTGTCGGAGCTGTTCTAAAAAATCCAACTGGAGGGTACACTGCCGTCACAACCCGTCTTTGTTTCTCATGTACAAACAACATAGCCGAGTATGAAGCCTGCATCTTAGGGTTGGAAGCTGCCATCAATCTTCGCATCAAAATCTTGGAAGTAATTGGTGATTCTGCTTTAGTGATCTACCAACTCAAAGGAGAATGGGAAACCAAGGATGAAAAGTTGATCCCTTACAAGACTCATATCTTGGAGATGGCAGAATATTTTGATGAAATTACCTTCAAGCATGTACCAAGAGCAGAAAATCACATTGCCGATGCACTAGCCATGATGGCATCAATGTGGAAGGTCTAGTTTGTCGATGAGGCACCTCTGATCTGCATCGAAAGAAGGACAGTACCCGTATACGTCATGACCATAGATGAAGAATCTGATGAGAAGCCGTGGTTTCACGATATCAAGAATTTTCTTCAAAATCAAGAGTATCCCGCTGACGCGTCCACAATTGACAAAAGAGCAATACGAAGGTTGTCATCTAAATTCTTCATCAGCAATGGTACCTTGTACAAAAGAAATCATGACATGGTTTTACTCAGATGTGTCGATAAAAATGAGGCGAACCTCATAATGACTGAAGTACACGAAGGAACCTTCGGCACCCATGCCAACGGTCACGCCATGGCTAAGAAAATCTTAAGAGCAGGCTACTTCTGGTTAACTTTGGAGACAGACTGCATACTCTTCGCTCGAAAGTGTCATAAATGTCAAGTCTATACCGATAAAGTGCATGTCCCTCCACATCCTCTCAATGTGATGACATCGCCTTGGCCTTTTGCAATGTGGGGCATAAATATGATCGGAGCCATAGAGCCAAAAGCTTCCAACGACCATCGCTTCATCCTTGTCGCAATTGATTACTTCACCAAATGGGTAGAAGCAGCGTTGTATACGAACGTGACCAAGCAAGTGGTTGCTCGTTTCATCAAAAAGGAGATCATCTGCCAATATGGTATCCCTAACCAGATCATCACTGACAATGGGTCGAATCTGAACAACAAAACGATGAAGGAACTTTGTGACGATTTCAAGATCAAACATCACAATTCGTCTCCTTACAGACCTAAGATGAATGGTGCAGTTGAAGCTGCAAACAAAAACATCAAAAAGATAATACAAAAGATGGTCATAACTTACAAAGATTGGCACGAGATGTTACCATTTGCTTTGCACGGATACCGAACATCAGTGCACACTTCGACAAGGGTAACTCCCTTTTCCTTAGTGTATGGGATGGACGCTGTGCTACCCATTGAAGTCAAAATACCTTCCTTGAAGATCTTGACGGAAGCAAAGCTTGATGAAGACGAATGGATAAAAGAAAGATTCGACTCATTGAACCTCATTGATGAGAAAAGAATGACGACCATGTGCCACAGTCAAATCTATCAACAAAGGATGATCAGAGCGTTCAACAAAAGGGTTCGTCCCGAAGAATATAGGGAAGGAGAGCTTGTGCTTATAAAAATCCTACCAGCTCAAAAGGATGTGCGTGGCAAGTGGATGCCCAACTACGATGGCTCTTTCATTGTGAAAATTGTCTTCTCTGGAGGATCTTTAATTCTTGAAACTATGGATAGCGAACAACTCAAGTATCCCATCAACTCAGACGCAGTGAGAAAATACTACGCCTGAAGCAAAATACCTAGAAAGGAGATTTCAGTGCTTCATCAAGATGAAAGCCCAATGTTTGAAAGCTGGCGAACACCGGGACATAGTCTTGTACAAGATATCAGAAGAAAGGTCAACGCCTGTCATTCTCGTTAAGAGCAGCGAAGCGAGTGAACTGACAGTTAGAGGAACCAGATTATTATGAGATTCTGTAACCTTTTTTGTTTGCCATTTTTCAAATATATAAAGTTCCCAAGGCTTTGCCCTTTGTAAAGTTCTTGTCCATTAATAAAATCAGACTTTTGGCCACATCATTGTTATGATCCTCTGTTTTTGTTATGCAATTTCACTTATTTGTTAATAAGAATTTTCATGAAAGCAAAGTGTTTTGAAAAATTTAAATTTTTGTTTTAAAAAAGGGAAACACGATTTGACAAAATGATTGAAAGTTCTAGAGGTAATCTGATGATATTACACAGTTCCCAAAGTTGTAGAAGTTTGCTGTTACCTTTAACCAAGCTAGATGCACCCAACAGCAATTCTGGCTCTTAAGCCAAGACCTCTTCTCTGCAGAATTACGAGGATATTATTGGGAAAGATCGTTATCTACGCCAAAGAAGGAAGTGTCGCCTGACTTGAAACATTTTGAAACTCAGCGTGACGAGTTCTCTCTATGCTTTCTTTGTTTTGCTTTCCTTTGTTCCTGCGGGTTGGTCTGCATTTCACATACAACATCATGCCAGCATACGCATTTGTTTGCATCTCGGTTTTGGTTTTGTTTGTTTGGATGTTGCCTTTGAGATCCTTTGGTCGTTACCATTATCTTTGATCTGTTGTAACAAGTTCGCTTCAAAGTTGACATCCTGGGGTTTCCTTATCTTCCCTGGGAAGCTAGTGGTAACTAGAAATGTCCAGTTTACACAAATGGGGGGAGGTTGTTACCAATATTCATCTTTGATTTGGTTGTCACTAATAATCTTTGAAGGACTAGTAGTCACTAGCACGTGCTCGGGACTAATTATGTTCGATACCTTGACTTGGTCGTAACCAACAATTTTCCAAAACCAGCTGCTACTGATTCTGTTATAAAGCGAACCAATTGTTATTGGAGTCCTTTTGATTCGGTTTTCACCAATCTGTGCTAAAAACCTAGTGGTTACTAGTATTGCCTTCTTAAAACCAATGGTCATTGACATTGGAGTTGGTCGTCACCAAAATTCCCTAAAAGTCCAATGATTATTGGAATCACCTTCAAATCCAATTGTTATTGGTACCCGTTTGATTCGGTTATTACCAGTCTTCCTGAACCTAGTTGTTACTAGTATTACCTTCAGACCCAATTGTTATTGGTACCCCTTGATTCGGTTATTACTAATCTCTATAAGTCTAGTGGTCACTAGCCTCGTTTGGAAAGTCTAATATTTACTAGCAATATCCAGAACCAATTGTTATTGGTATACCTGAGTTGGTCATCACCAATCGGTCTAAGTCCAATGATTATTGGCATCGCTTAAAGTAGATTGTTATCATCGCATTGGTCCGGTCGTTACCAAACTCCGTGAAAATCCAATGGTCATTGGTCTCCTTGGATTCGGTCGTTACCAAATTCTCCAGTTAAGTCTAGTGGTTACCAGTATCATCCAAAACCAATTGTTATTGGTATATCCTAATTTGGTTATCACCAGTCCCCTCTAAATCCAGTGGTTACTGGCATTGCTTGAAAACTAATCGTTATTAGTGCCGAAAACTGATTGTTACCAACTTCCCCAACCAGAGTCCTGTTGTTCTAACAACATTGTTTGGAATTCTCAATTGTAATTGGAACTATTAATTTGGTCGTCACCATATCCCCAGTAAGTCTAGTGGAAACTAGCACTGTTTGAAGTAATTCGTGGTTCTGGTCGTCACCAGTCTCCCCATTTGAAGATTTTGCATTTCCAGTCGAGTCTCGGAGAACTAGTGGATACTAGTTTCGCCTACGCATCCGGTCTTGTTTCTAACCTTTTCCTGAGGATCCTGTTTGAAATCTTCATTATAGGAAATTTCTCATCTGGTTATCCCTAGTGAGATTCGTGTCTTCGTTCCGTCTTTTCCCCCGGTGAAGTTTTTGCTTCCCCAGTGGATTTGCCTCCCAGCAAAGTTTTCCCCAGTGGGTTTCTTCTCCAGTGTGGTTTGCATTTCTTTTCTTTCGTTTCCCCATTAAATATTTGTCATCTTCCCCGGTGGGCCTCCTCCTCTGGTTGTCCCCAGTGAGGTTAGTGTCTCCCTTCCCCAATAAAGACGTGTCTTCCCTGGTGGAATCTGTGTCCCCTGTGTGAAGGATTCCCTTGAACAACATCGTTAGTCATGTTTGAACTATCTTGTTTACTTCACTTGGAATCTTTCCCCCAGTGTGTTGGGTCCTCGTGAGTGGTTACTCGTTGTATTGTCGTTCTTTTATCTTTGATCGTGTGTTTGCATCTGTCGTGCATTCAAGCATCATATAACATCATTTAGATTCATGGCATATTCACATTTGTCCTTTTGCATACCATCGGATCTAAGGGACAAAATTTCTAGTTTGCTATATTTAAATACCTTTCACTACGATTCTATGAGGATTGTCATCTCTCATTGCCATCTAGTGGAGACATTTAAATAGGGGCATCTGTTGCACCCCAAATTTTTACCCTTTAGATCCTCATTATCATTGTAGGATCATTTCCACTTGTTTAACTAACCTTAACCCATTTTCAGTTTATCTTTGTTAAGATGCAGATGAATTAGGGTTCCGTACCGTCAAAATCGAAACTTCAGTGGTCCGATCAATCAATGTTTTGGATTGATTCAACTTCAAACAATATCAAGAATACAACATTGGGTCAAGTATGAATCCAATTTGAGGTGGTCACCCGGGAATTGAGAACAGTGCAATTCAAGGTACCCGATTAGGGTTTTTGACGAGAAAAAGTCAACTGTAGTTTGACTTTTGCTTTAAAGAGTATTTCAATGGTGGGATCTTGGTCCATTAAGCTCTAATGGCTTAGTAAAGTCCATCCAAAGAGTTTCAAGTCCTCAGGGTGTCCGGATCATCAACGGTCGACTCGGTAGGCACCGATTGATCGAACGGTTGACCAAAAAGTCAACTATTTAACAATAAGGAATTTGACTTCAAGATGTGAATCAAAAATGTTCCTTATGTCATATTACACCTCCCTATAAAATTTCATGACCATTGGATCAAGGGTTAAGAAGTAATTACAAAAATCGGGAATTAGGGTTTCGAAAAGGGCAAGACCATAACTCCTCAACCACACATCCAAATGAAGTGGTTCAAAGCTCATTTGAAAGCTATTGACAAATCCTACAAAAGCCTCAAAGAGGTCCATGATCAAAAAATGCATAGAATTGGAGTTATAGAAAAATTCATTTTTGAAGGGGAAATAACTTAGAAAAATTCTAAGTTATTTAGCACTTCTAAGTGGTTTTTTCAGAAACTTTGAAGGGTTTTTCAACCTAGTTCCATCAAGAATTTGGAAATTCCCAAAACATGAAAGTTGTAGAGATACTTAAGGGCTTTCCAAATTGTGGTAGAACGCCTCAATAACATGTTTGAGCAGGAAGTTATGCACCATAGAAGTTGGGCCTATCACACTTGAAATCACTTTGTCAAGAATTCTCAAATTTGGATTTTCACAACTTAAGCTACTCTCAGCCCTTGGATCTTGATCCAAACTGATAATGTGAGGCATGGATGGAGAGAAAACCAGAAAAAAGGATGGTTTTGGTGAACATAGCAAGTTGTTGCAACTTGACAATATAATAATCAAATGTAAGAAGGAGAGAGAAACTTTAATGCTAGGACTGTTGCAGCTGGCTTACTCTACCTTCATAGATCATCTCAGTCACTTCATTTCCATCTCCACTTGAGTTTTCTGATCTCCTTTAAACATTGGAGCTGATAGGAGAAGATCTTGCAAGATTCATTTGAAAATCTCATGAAAATTCCCTCCAAAAGTGGTAAATGACCAAGGCTGCCCTCACTCTTGTTTGGCTATAAGTAGAGGCCTCTCCTATGAGTTTAAGGACACCAGAGAAATCTCAAAAAACCATAGAAAACATCGCTCTCATTCTCCTCTCATTCCTCAAGAAATTCAAAAACCTCAAAATCTCCATTTTCACCAAAAAGCTGTCTTGAGCAAAACTCTGCTCAAGACCAGTTCCATCATCTCTAAACCTCTAAAAACCATCCACACAATCCCTAAATATAGTATAGAAGGTGTCTATACCTTCAAACCTCTCAAAAATACCATTTTGCAAAAAGTCAACCTTCACACTAAGAAAGTTTGACCACCACACTCAAAACTTGCCAAATCCTTGCATAAGCTTGTTCTTGATTTCCTAACCATCCACACACCTCACATATGTCATATTACAACTGTCCAAAGCATTGAAAATCAACTGGGAATCACCTGACTTCAACTGTCTTAAAATTTGGTTTTGTTGCTGTTGCACCCCAAAAATTGACCAACATTTATTTACCTATCAAGAGTTGTATGAGACTTTGAAGTTAGCCAAGAAGGTTATTCAAAGGTTCAAAGGTTGATACCTTTGTCAGAGAACTCAAGAGATCCTCAGAGAAATTGGTTGAAACCAAGGTTGTGTGCCTCATAACTTGAGAGTTGTGGGAGCTCCTCAGATGATTCTGAGACTATGAGGATGAACTTGAAGCTTTAAGAAAGCTTATGAGATGTCTTGAAAGCCATCAGGAAGCCTAGAGAGGTCATTGTACAAGAATTCAGGAGATTCAACCATGAGTGGTGGAATTAGGGTTTGACTGGGTCAACCCTAGGTCAACTGATGATTTGGAGAGGGTTGAGACCTAATCCAAGAGCCATGTGAGCATGGAATGATGTATTGAGATGCTATAAGGATTATTCCTAAACCAACTCATCATGATTGAGGAGTTTTAGAA
The DNA here is from genome assembly GCA_963859935.3 of Lathyrus sativus. NCBI lineage: Eukaryota > Viridiplantae > Streptophyta > Magnoliopsida > Fabales > Fabaceae > Lathyrus > Lathyrus sativus. Next base: position 412,729,842 of record OZ012737.1, read on the forward strand.
GTTTTAAGCTAGGGTTTCTAAGGATTGACAGTGTAAAATCCCCTAGTTTGATCCCTATCTTCAAGGCAGTTTTAGCTCAAGATGTGATTGTCATCTCATCTTCCCCATAACATGAATATTGTAGAGATTGTTCTTAGCTTTAATTTTAGTACTAGAAGTCCTTGATAGGATTTCTAGAGCTCAAGTTATGGTTTTGACAAATTACAGGTCATCTGAGGTATGTGAATCTGGGTCCTTGAAAGTCACCCAACTTGCATCCAACTTTTGCCCTAGTAGGATGATTCCTATGAACTGTTGGTCAACATGAATGTTGAAGAGCATCTTCTTAGATTTCTATAGAGTACTAGAAGTCCTTGATAGGATTTGTAGAACTCAACTTATGGCTTTGACAAGTCAAGGGCATTTTGGTCATTTGGAGGTTATAGGTCATTTCAAGCATAAGGCCATATCTCCTACTTCCAAGCTTCAAATGGAAAAATCTTCAACATTAAACTTGCTTAGAATGATGTTTTAAGGCTAGTAGGGAGGTCATTAGATGTTGAAAAGGCTTGTATCAAAAAGTGATGAAAATGGCCTAAAATGGAGGCATAAGTTAATTAAGGTGAAATTGAAAATTGAAAATCACAAGCTATAAATCCAAACCATGTCATATAATAGGTCATTTTGACTCCAAATGACATTCTAAGAACAATGGTTCAGCCACAATTTTGATTTGGGGCTTGGATCATAGGGCTGCTTTGGAATTGGCTTACTTGCATATTAAGGTACCAAAGCAAAACTCAACAAAACTCAATGTACAAGTTGGTTATGCATTGCAACTCATCATAAATCTCATATGGGGAGAATTTCAAGTCAGAATTGGTTATCACAAGGAGCTTGGCATGAGATAGCATGTAAGGAGAATTGGATTCAAAATGTCATGACATGAAAAGTTCAATTTCTCATTGGATGATCCTAGATGGTTCTAGATGATTCTAAACCACTCTATATAACAAGTACAACTTGCTCAGATGCAAGGTTGGTGAGAATTGGTGCAGAGAAGAGAGAGTGAGATCAAGAATCTTCCATTGCAAGTCAAGTTGCAATTTCACATTCTTCTTCATTTCCATTCATTCTTTCCACACAAACACATTCTATACATCATAGTGAAGCTGTGCAGATTGAATTGAGATCAAATCCATGGAGAATTGAAGAGTTGGTGATTGAAATTTCAAGGTGGCAATTCAAAATCGGTTTCCAAGAATCAAGCTGTTTCAACCATTCTTTTTGCATACAGAAGCAAGAAGACTACTCAGTGAAGGAATTGGGAAAGATTGAAGCATTGATTTGAGGGATTTCTTCATTTGTTCACTCAATTTTACCAGGTTTGCAAATTCTTCCCTACACCATGTTTTAGGCATAATTAGGTTGATTTGTTAGTGTAGAATTGTTAGAGACCAATAGGTGATGGATTTTGGAGAGTTAGAAAGCAATTGGTGAAGATTGGATAGTGGACACCATTTCTGTTTGACCTTGTATCTTGCTGAATCTTGAGGGATAGGCTTAGTTTAATATCAAGAAATGTTCAGGGAAGCATGAGGATGAGATTAAGACCATTAATTTTGGGAATTGTTGAGGTTGGTTCTTGATCAATAATTTGAAGTTGCTATCGGGTTCTAGGTTTGAGAAGGATTCAATGGAATTTGAGACCATGGTTGGATTCAGTGTTGAATTTAGAGTGGATTAGGGCTTTAGATCATGATTTTTGATGGAGAAATGAGAGAGTTCGAATTGAGGTTTGAAGCTCTGTTCATGGAGCTTTTCCCTCCATAGCCATGGCTGGAGGTAGAAGACGAAGGCACAACCATTGGATCAGGCGTGGACCAGTTGACCAAAGCAAGATCTGAGGGCTGAGATCTATTCTCACGCGTGTGAAGGAAATTCTGAAACGTGATGAAACAATGCGTTTCATTAAAAGGAATCTTGGGCTGGATTGATATCCCCATCCCCATTCATGGCCCAATTGGTTTCTGAACTATATATCATTGCTATTCTCACAGTGTCCTTTTCTTTTTTCTTTATGTTTTTAATTGAATTTCTGATTAAATGATGGGCCCAGCGCGCTTGCTATCTGAACCCCCCAGTCTGGGCCCACGCGTGAATTGCATTGTATCCCTCTCTATCTGCACCTCCTCATCATCTCATTTTAATTTCTTTTTTTATCATTTTATGTCAAACTTTGGAAAATCATATCAATTTGAAAATTAAAGATTTTTTAATGGGAATTTTTGCTCCCACTTCATAATTTTGTCAAGAAAAATATAAAATAAAAATATTTTCATTTCATGCATTTTAAATATTTTTTGTATATTTTTCACTTTTATTGCATTTTATTTCTTTTAGGTTGATACCTGAATTTGTAGAATTTTGTTTAGGTAATTCCCTTAATATTTTTAGGTCATTATTTTTAGGATAGTTAGACATATGTTTTAGCTTCCCCCTGGATTTATTCCATAATTTTGTGATGAATTTTAGGATAGTTTTGATTAGATGACATTAGGTTGTGTAGAATTAGGTCAAACTTCAACATAGGTCCATAATAACACTAGATTTTTGGGTTTTTTAGGACAAATTAGACTATGGGACATATAGGGCATTAAGGGTAGGTATGTAGGATCCCTTAGAAATTATATTAGGATTTAATATAGTAGTATACTATTTTTAGATGATTTTTGTAGTGGATGATTGTTTGTGTTGCCCTTGTGGGTTTGTATTTGTGTTTGCTTTGCTTTGTGGGCTTGGAGAGCTTGGTATTGTTATAAGGAGCATTGAGGAGCATAGTATAAGACTTGAAGATGGATTGAGGAGCTTGAGAGCTTGATCTTGTTTCTTTTTTGTTGTTTTTAGGGTTAGGGATTAGGAAGAGTTTAGACTTAGATAACTCCTTTCTTAAACATGGATGGTATCTTTCACCTCCATTCCTCCCTGTGATTCAAAGTCCTTCCATGGTATACACCTCTCTCCTTTGGAGGGATAAGTGATTGTACCTAGGAATTAGAACTTTTGAGGGAACCATTCCTTTGATGTTGAACCCTTATAGGTCACCTTTGGTGGTCAATAAGCAGTTCAATATCCCCAGCTTATCCAGTAAGTGATTTCCTCTGGTTTGATTATCTTGAGAGATGTTGAGCTTGAGTTTGAAGATGAAGACTCCAATGAAGAGTATGGAAGAGGATGAATCCTTGAGCATTGCCATTCCAGCTGAAGCTTGAAGAGCAACAAGAGCAAGTTGATACTTGAAGACCCCTGAAGATGAAGTAAAGACTGAAGGATGAAGTTGACACTTCTAAGTGATTGAGATTGATTTTGAAGAGTTGAAGCTTGAAGAACAAAGGAAGTTGATACTTACTTTGATACCTGGAGATCCTGAAGGAGCCAAGTTGATACTCATGATTGATAGTGAAGCCTGAAGGTGGAGCTGATCAAGAAGCTGAAGCTTAAAGGAGAAGATAAGTTGAAACTTATGGTGAAGGGTTGAAACCTGGAAAAGCAAATTGATATTTGTCAAGAGTGATTGAAGTCTGAAGACTGAGTTGCTGTTGAAAGAGCTGAAGCTTGGAGTTGAGAGAGGAGTTGATCTGCTTTCTTCTGTTTTCTTCTCTGTATTGATGTGTTTTGTTTGACTTGCTTGATGCATTAGAATAAGTTCATATCTAGACTAGGTAGAATCTAGGAGCATGATTGCACTAGAGGTTGAGTTGCTCCCTCTGCTTGTATTGTTACTGTGTGGCTTTGCTTGCGGGTATTCGGTAGAGCCCAGCTCCCTTGCCCATGTGGTTTGTTTGTCTGATGGCATTTCATTTCATTTTATCTGTATGATTGCAGTTTACTGTTATTGCTTGATAGCATGTTTATCTTTCAGTATGATTACTGTTATCCATTCTGGCTTGAGGTTGAGATGAGCTTGTGGAGGCTGAAGCCCCACACATATTTCCTCCCTCACTTGCATTGCATGCATTTTACTGTTAAGCTGATGCTTTGTCTGTTTTGGTGTATCATTGACATGATCCCTTAGGACTCTCATTTCCTTTGATAAGGAATTGATGATAGAACTTTAGGTTGAAACCTATGCATGACAACTTCTAGGAGTTCCCTGTTCAAACCTTAACCATAGGATGAATCCATGGCATGATAACAGTAGGACTTGATAGTCTCCCTCCTAGTTGGGCCTGTTCTCTTCTCATCTCAAAACAGTTTAAGATACAGTAATCATGAATGATTTCTTTCGTACGTTACGAGCCTTAAGCTATCTGAGAAAGGATTGTGGGAGAGTTTCTTTTCCACAGTCTGGATGTTTAGTATGGTACCCTTTGGGTGACATGCGACGCATTCACTCTCAGGTCATGGTCTCTAGTGCGATTGAAATCGCAAACACAATAAAAAACACTTCTTTCGTAAAAGACAGGAAATAAATCGTAGTTTCCCGAACTACGTGAGCTCTGATCTCTCATACCTGTTGAGAGTACGTAGGCACAAGATGGAGATGTCTTGGCGAGATACCTTCCCCCATAACCCGTCGTAGGCCGAACTACATTGACTCTGATTTCTCGTTCTCTGATGAGAATATGTAGGCATAAAGTGCGACGCTTTGCCGAGTCATTTTCCTTTTCTGTTTAAGCCATCCTTGATAGGTAGATAGAATAAAACCAACCCGTCCAAGTAAACACAACAAGCGAGGATCCCATCGAGTACGACGGACGTGAGGGGTGCTAATACCTTCCCCTTGTGTAACCGACTCCCGAATCCGGACAACGGTTGCGATGACCTTGTCTTACCCTTATTCGTTAGGTTTTTCCGATCGTTCCCTTTCCCGCTCTAAGGGATAAATAACGAAAGGTGGCGACTCTTCTGTTGTGCCGACACCTTATTTTCACGCAAGCGACAACTGGCGGCTCTGCTGGGGAAACAACGGTTCCCTGGGAGAGTCAATCCTAGCGCTTGTATGTTTACTTGTTGCGTTGTGTTTATTTATCGCATTTTACTTCTCGCACTTTATTTCCCGCATTTTATATTCAGTATAATATGATTATCTGTGCTGTTGTGGGATGGGAGTTCTGATGAGTGAGAAGCCAAACCCAGGCTTGAGTGCACCATAGACTTAGAGTGGAAATTAGTGGACGCGTGCTTGCTTTGCAGGCACTAGTGTCTCATGAAATCCACGCTCAGACGAGGTTCATCCGGTTGGCTTCTCTTTCAACCCTTTGGGTTGAGACGGTTGCTGGTTTGGTGGATTGTCGACTCTGGGGACCAATCATTTGTGATTCAGCTAAGTGAGGCTGCTTCATGAGCTGGTGATGCCACACCTTCTGGGTTTCGTATCACCCCTCTTGAAAGTCTGTGACGCTGATGAATGCATAGGATGCCATACCTTGAGTCAGTTTAGGTCCATACCTGTGAGCAGGGTTGGGTTTATTGCAGGAAACTTTGACCTTCAGACCACCTGGTTTTCTTGACAGTGAATCAGTTTTGTTGGTACCAGGGTTTCTCAGTTGCAGATTTGTCTGTTCTTGATAGAGCAGGTTTTGATCAGAGGATCTTATCATCAGGTGTATGTCTGTTCTTGATAGAGCAGGTTTTGATCAGAGGATCTTATCATCAAGTGTATGTCTGTTCTTGATAGAGCAGAGTTTTGCCATCAGTTGTTTGTTCTTGATAGAGCAGATTTTTGGGGTCTGAAGATCTCATCAGCAGATGTCGTTTGTTCTTGATAGAGCAGATTTTGAGTGGGGTCTGAAGATCTCATCAGCAGATGTCGTTTGTTCTTGATAGAGCAGATTTTGAGTGGGGTCTGAAGATCTCATCAGCAGATGTTGTTTGTTCTTGATAGAGCAGATTTTGAGTGGGGTCTGAAGATCTCATTAGCAGATGTTGTTTGTTCTTGATAGAGCAAATTTTGAGTGGGGTCTGAAGACCTCATCAGCAGCTGTATGTTTGTTCTTGATAGAGCAGATTTTTGATTTGGGGTCTGAAGACCTCATCAGCAGATATTTCTTGATCATACATCATAGGTCCTTATTATCAGACATTTGTTCTTGACAGAGCAGAATTATGATCCTATGTATATGGTCCTATCAGATGGTTGTTCTCGGCAGATCAGATTTGTGGTTCTACACCAGGGTTTTCTTCTCATCAGATGCAGTGGTTGTTCTTGATAGAGCATGATTATGGTTTTGTTGATACAGAATCTCCACAGCAGTTGCTTTGGCCTCCTATTGCATGATTGCATTTTGCATTAGTTTGCATATTCATTTTCATTTCATTAACGTGTGTCTGTGTTGCAGGTACCGTTTTCCCCGATCCAGGATTTCTTGCCTCCTATTGTATTGTTATGGGCTCTCTGAGGAAGACCGTGGCTTACAAGTTCCCTGCCCCTGATGTGGCTAAGTTGACTGGTTTGATAGCTCTAGCAGATGATTCTGTAAGGGATGAGTTCAGAAAATCTTATGGCAGGTTGCTCAGTTTGGTTTGTAAGCCTTCTGTGTTCGAGGTGAATGGGTTGCATGCTCTGCTGCAGTTCTACGATCCTCCGCTGAGATGTTTCACTTTTCAGGACTTTGTTATCGCACCTACGCTGGAAGAATATGTTGACTTGCTAGGTGTGCCTATCAAAAGGCAGATGCCTTTTGTTCATATGGATGTTGAGCCTGATCTGGCTGGTTTAGCTCCTTCACTTCATTTGGACGCCTCCGAGTTAGTACTGACTAGTTGGAACAAGGTTCCTGGGTTCTCCTTGCAGTTTCTGGTGGTTAAGGCTCAGCAGTGTGCCAAGGACGGATGTTGGGACGTATTCAATGCCATCCTCGCTCTATGCATATATGGCATCATCCTGTTCCCTAACATGCCCGATTTTGTAGACTTTGATGCATTTCACATCTTCGCTTCAGGGAATCCAGTCCCTACCTTGATCGGAGATGTCTATCACTCAGTCCACTACAAGAACGAGAACAGGAGGGGGAAGAACGTCTCATGCTGTGTACCCTTGCTGTACAAATGGCTTGAAAGTCATCTACCCAGGAGGGGTCCTTTTGTCTTGTCTGCAGCCACAGTTGAGTGGCCTGAGCGTCTGATGAGCTTATCGGCAGAGGATATTGACTGGTTTGACAGAGATAGGTTGGGTACTAAGGTGATCTTCAGTTGCAGCGGGTTTCCAAATGTGCCTCTGATAGGTAGGAAGGGCTGCATAAACTACAATCCGTCGTTGCTGGTTCGACAATTCGCGTATGCTTTGAGAACTTCGCCGAAGGAGGAAGAGGTACAAGAATATTTGTACCTCACTGGTATTCTAGAGGGGGATCTGTTGTCCAAGATTCAGCGTGTGTGGAATGGTATCAGTAAGCAAGGAAAGCCATTGCTGGGAAAAAGCAACAATCAAGCCTACCCTCCGTATGTGACTTGGATCAGAGCCAGGGCCAATGCTATAGGGATGCCGTTTCCTCATGCCAAGCCAGAAAGCCCTCCAACAACTGAAGAGCCTACTACTGTGCCCATTTGTCAGCATAACCAGGTATTAGCTGAGCGGGATGAATTGAAGCGGGAGAACGAAGAACTGGAGAAAGAATTAGCTCAGCTCCGAAGCGAGAGGAACGAAGCCGTTCATTCTTTCAAAAGGCAGACAGAGTTGGTGAACCAGCTGCGTACAGACCTGACTAAGCAGATAGCCGAGCGTGAACGCATGGGTCGAGACTTCAAAGCTGTCAACGACGTACTGGCTACGAAGAAGCAACACTTGGACGAGGCATATCGGAGGATATCCAAGTTCAACCAGCACTGGAAGGCTTCCCTGGCCACCAGGAAAGAGCAGGAGGATAAGCTGATGCTACAGATCTCCAAGCTAGAAGCCGAGGTGAAGGACAGTGAGCAGAGGTTTGATGAAGAAACCGCCCGCAGGTACGCCGCCGAAGTCCAGCTCAACAAAGCTCTCGCTAACCTGAAGGAGCGCAAGCTGACGTTTGAGTCCAAAAAGCGGAAGTTAGAAGATTGCTTCGGCGAAGGAGCATGGGAAAGTTCAGTTGAGGGACTTCAATATACCATTGTGCAGAGGGAATTACTCGTCGAGGGGTTACTCACTCTGCCAGATCATCCAGAGACGAAGGAGTTGTTAGAAGAGTATCGCGCCCGTGGCCGTACTTGACTATTTGTATTCCTTTTGTTTTGATCGTTGTTGTATGCTGACCATCACCAGGCTTGTTGGCTGAGGTCACGCTGTTGATTCGTCTTGTACTCGCTGATTCTATGTACTGCCTTGATAGGCTTTCTTTATATATATGAGATTGTTATTTCCATGATTGGACTCCGGCTTCTTCTCCTTATTATTATCAGCACTGGCACTCAGGCACTAGGATCGGGGGAAATCTCCCAAACACACAGACACACGCATGCATTTGCATGAAGCATTTGCATGACGAGCATGTTGTTGTTTTTCCTAACCTTTAGTGTTTACAGGTTTTTCAGGTTTACAGGTGTCCCAGGCTGTTTCCGGTGGTTCCAGGATTGATCAGAGACTAATTCACCGTTATCCAACTAGACCTAATCAGACCAGGATCATGGATCAAGTGCAGACAGATGTTCAGGAGCTCCGCGAGAGGATGGATCGCTTCATGGAACTCATGCAAGTGGTCGCCAATGGCCAAGACCAGCTCCCAACAATGTCTGCAATAAATCAGCATAGGTTGAGGGAGGCTTCTCAAACACTCTTCTCGGTTTACTACCCTGGAACCTTCGTTGAGCCTGCTGTGCCCCCTGCTGAGGCTGCTGCTGCTGTGGCATTGGCTGTTGCTGACCCGGTTGTTGTTGCTGGAGTGGTTGTTGCTGATAGGGAATAGTAACACTCGCCACCTGCTGCGGCTGACGATATTGACCTCGTCCCCTGCCTCGGCCCCGGCCTCGGCCTCCAAATACTGCGCTGGCTTCGCCCTGACGGCGCCCACCATAAGCTTTCCTATTACTGCCAGATGCAGTTGATTCCTCGACTTGGAACTTTCCTTGCTTAATGTTACGTTCAATCTTTTCCCCCATCAGAATCAGGTCTGAAAAACTGGCCAGAGACGTATGAAACAGCATATCATGAAACAGCCCTGTGAATGTGCCGACAAACATGTCATTCATTTCTTTATCTTCTACAGGAGGACGGACCCTGGCAGCCATATCGCGCCACCTTTGCGCGTACTCTTTAAAGCTCTCCCCCTTCTTCTGCGACAGCCCGGCCAACTGGACCCGATTGGGTGCCAGGTCGCTGTTATACTTGTAATGGGCTACAAATGCCTCTGCTAATTGCTTCCACGTCTTGATATCAGTTGGCTCTAACCCCATGTACCACTCTAGGGAAGGGCCCGATAGACTATCCTGAAAGAAATGCATTAGCATTCTTTCATCAGTTGAGTATGCAGACATCTTTCTGTAATAAGCTCGCACATGCACTTTCGGACATGTGTCTCCTTTGTACTTATCAAACGCAGGAGCTTTGAATTTAATCGGCACCCTCAAGCCAGGTACCAAGCCCATTGTTGCCATGTCCAATCCCACAGCACTTTGATTTAAGACTCCCTTCATCTGCTCTTCCAGCATTCTAATCTTTTGGGAATCATCCATCGGCCCTTCAAAACTTCCTCCGGAGAAGGCGTCTTCCTGCTGATCCTCTTGCCACATACCATTTCCAGCTCCGTACCCATCATATCCATTATTACGTCCAGCTCTGATCTGATTCATCCCCGGACCTCGGCCTCTGTTGTCGTACCCTTGAACACCTCCAGCAGGACCAAAAGCCATAAATCCAGTACCGTTTCCGTTTCCAAAGCCTCCGTAACCCTGATTGACCATACCATAACCATCTTGCCCAAAGCCTTGAGCATTAAAGCCATACTTCCCAGTGTTATCGAATCCCTGATCGTTGAATCCGAATCCAGTATTAACAAAGCCATTGCCTCCTAGATTATCACCCAAATTGACATCACCCAGCCCAACATTATGGACAGCGGTCTCATTCCCCCCTCCGACGTTACCATTCACGGCAGCGGTAGCGTTGTTGATATTAGCAGCAGGTATATTGACTACGGGTGGAGCCACTGGCGTGGGAGTGCCGTCTCCATGAGCAGTATCGATCCGGACAGACTGATGATCTTCATTACCATGACCAGCGTTTCGGGCTAACAGAGGCTGGACCATGGCCTGCAAATTCTCCTGCCCTTTTGCTATAGCTTCCATGGTCTGCATGAAGAGGGCGAGCTTCTCGCGCACATCTTGCATCTCGTTCTGCATTTGGTCCATGATTTTTCGACAATTGGAGCGGGTAGAATATCGGTGCGGATGTTGATCTGCAATCCTGGTAAGTACCTGGTAAAAGCGAGAAATAAGACACTATTCAAAGATTACCTGTAATGCAATATGAATATGAATGCAATGCAATGTGTCTGTGCATTAGGGAAGTTCATTCCCCCAGTTCTAGTGTGAAGGTGCCGGTGCAGTGACAGTGCTGACAATAGGAATGTCGGAGCTGAATCATAGAAAGCCTCATATATTGCAGGGAGAATCAATAAGCCCAAGGTACAGTATCACTGAGAGTACAAAGAAGGCATGACCTCAACCAACAATCCTGGTGATGGTCAGCACTATGCAAATAAAGCATACAAGTTACTACATGAAATGATCAAATCCTCCCAAAAGTCTGGTACTCCTCTATCAACTTCTTGGTCTCCGGATGGCTTGGTCGATCAAGCAGCCCTTCAACAAGCTGGTTTCTCTTCTTAAGAACACGGCGCACGTCTTCAGCAGTTTCTTCCCATGTTGCTTCTCCGAAGCAATCTTCTAACTTTCGCTTCTGAGACACCGCTTCATCTCTGGATTTGATTGCCTTGTTCAGTGCATGCTGGACACTATACCGGGTCATCACTTCTTCCTCGCACTTCTTGATGCTAGACTTCAACTTCTCTTCGAGGTCGGAAATTTGCTGCTTCAGCTTATCTTCCCTCTTCTTATTGTTAGTGAGTGTAGCATTCCAAGTCTTATTGCAAGAAGATATCTCTCGGTGTGCTGCGTCGAGCGCTTTCTTTTTGGCTTCAAGCATGTCATGGGAGCTTCTGAACTCTTGCCCCAGACGTTCACGCTTTTTCTTTTCCTCAGTCAACTCAGCCCCTAACCTGCTTAGCAGCTCGATCTGTTGTTGGAAAGCATATACGGCCTTGTTTTTCTCGCTGCGTACCTGGGCTAACTCTTGCTCTAACCCTTCATTAATCTTCATCAAGGCTTCTTTTTCCTTCACAACTTGTTCATAGACTTCTCTAGAAACAGTAGTCGGCTCTGCTACCGGAACGGGAACAAGAATTGGTGCATCTGGAAACGGCATCCTCAATTGACTAGTCCTCTCCTGGACCCAAACCCTGTAAGGTGCATAAGCCTGGCAATCGTTCTTTCCTAACAGTGGCTTCCCTTTGCGGTTAATACGTGTCCAGGCCTGTTGCAACTTGGCTAATAACTCCCCCTTCACGTCACCGGTGAAGTACAGAGATTCCTGTACTTCTTCCTCCTGAGGTGGATTCTTCAGTGCATATCCGAACTGGAGAATGAATAGAGAAGGGTTGTAATTGATACACCCTTTTCTTCCTATCAGCGGCACATTAGGGTACCCAGAACAACTGAAGATGAGCTCAGATCCCAACAGGTCTCGATCAAACCACACAATGTCTTCGGAATATAGCCTCATCAGGCGTTCTGACCAACTGGCTGAGGTTGCACTGTCCACAAATGGTCCCTTCATGGGAAGGTGACTCTTGAACCACATATTCAACAGAGGAGCACAACAGTACACAGCCTTTCCCCTTCGGTTCTCATTCTTGTAGTGCAATGAGTGATAGAAATCTCCAATCAAAGTTGGCACTGGGTTGCCTGCAGCAAACAGATAGAAAGCGTCTAGGTCCACAAAGTTGGGCAAGTTAGGAAACAGCACGATTCCATAAATGCATAAAGCCAAAATAGCATTGAAAACCACCCAACAACCGTTCTTGGCGTACTCTCGAGCTTTGACAACTAAGAAATCAAGAGAGAAACCTGAAACCCCAAGCCAAGAAGTCAATAACAGTTCTGCAGCGTCCATATGTAAGGCTTTGGCTAAGTCCTCCAACTTGGGCTCAGCAGCAGAGTGAATAAAGGGAACCTTGTTCTGCACGGGAAGCTCAGTAAACTCCACATACTCCTCAATAGTAGGTCCTAGAATGAAGTCAGCAAAAGTAAAGCATCTCAATGCGGGGTCATAGAACTGCATCAAGGTGTATAGCCCGTTCATCTCATCAGCAGTGGGCTTGCAGACTAATCTCAGTAATCTCCCATGGCTCATTCTGAAGCTTCTCCTAACCTCCTCATCGGCAAGAGATATCAGACCAAGCAAAGAAGTAATATCAGGCGAAGGCAGCTTATACGCAACTGTCTTCCTCAAACTAGCCATAATCAATACTCAGAAGTCCGGGCACTAGAACTAGGGAAATGCAAATGCACCTACAGCACAGACACACGTTAGTGAAATGCAAATGGTAATGGATATGCAGGCAATGCAATGCAAGTAACATGCAACAGGGACCAAAGCTGTAGCTGAATAGCCTGAACCCAATCAAGAAAGGTCTCAGATAGACCATCCAGAAGTCATCAAACCCTGGTCTCAGATAGACCTAAAACAAAGCTCCAACACTGGTCTCTGATAGACCTCAAACCCTAACTCCAACTGGTCTCTGACAGACCTCAAACCACATCTCTAATTGGTCTCTGACAGACCTCAGAACACATCTCCAAATGGTCTCTGACAGACCTCATAACTCTCCATAAAGAACCAGGATCTCTGATCAAGAAATAACCGGTATCTGGAAGTTTGGTTACCTGCATAACCCCAAATCCCCTCACAGGTGGGTGGCCCTATAACTGGCACAAGGTACGGCATCCTATGCGGTCGTCGGCGTCACAGACTTTCAGGGTTGATGATACGATTCCCAGAAGGAGTGGCATCATCAATTCCTGAAGAGGCCTCACTTAGCCAACTTCCAAGTGATCGGTCCCCGGAGTCGACAATTCAGCTGACCAACAACCCCTTCGACCCAAAGGGTAGAAAAAGAAGCCAACCAGAAGAACCTCGTCCGAGTGTAGATTTCATGAGACACTAATGCAAGCAAAGCCGGCACGCGCCCACTACTTTCTACGCTAATTCTAGGTGCACTCAAGCCCAGGTCCGGCTTATCTCTCAATATCAGAACACCCGTCACACCCCAAATACAGCAATAATAATCAATATACAAAGCTGAAAATACAAGGTTAGAAATATACAATAACTCCATACAAAATCCTCGACGGGAAAACAAGCGCTAGGATTGACTCGCTCAAAGGGACGTTGGATCCCAAATGCATAAGAACCATCGCAGTTCTTAGCAGCCAGGGGACGTTGGATCCCCAGCAGAGTCGCCAGCTGTCGCTACTGCGAAAATCGGCGCCGGCTGAACAGAAGAGTCGCCACCGTGCGTTATTTATCCCACGGGAGGGAAAGGAAACGCTCAGAGTAAACCTCGCACAACACGGGAAAGGTATGGTCGTCGCAACCAAAACCTGGATTCGGGAGTCGGTTACGCAAGGGGAAGGTATTAGCACCCCTCACGTCCGTCGTACTCGACGGGATCCACGCTTGTTTTCGGGTATGGATTGTTATTCTATCTAAACTATAGGTCAAGGGTTAAAAAGAAAATAAAATGAAAATAAAAATGACTCGGCAAAGTATCGCACTTTATGCCTACGTATTCCCGTCAGGAACGAGAAATCAGAGTCAACGTAGTTCGCCTACCTACGGGAAAGGAGGGGAAGGTTGCTCGCTAGGATATCGCATCCTATGCCTACGTACTTTCATACAGCATGAAAGATCAGAGCAAACGTAGTTCGGGTTACGGAAGACATAGATTTGTCTGAATGTTTTTATCTCCTTATGAAAGGGTTTTTCTTGATTAACAGTCCCAGCGGACAAAAATGACGTCTTGATGAGTTCACATTCTTTTACGGAAGAAGTGTCTTTTATTGTGTTTGAATTTTTTATGTGTTTTTCTGTTTGTTTTGAGGAAGAAGAGACAGAACTCTAACCTACGGTTGCGAAGGGAATCAAACTAACCTAATGTTATCATGCATGGGTTAAGACCTAGTGTCTATCATGCTCCTCTCTTGCACAGAGAGAAACAGAGATCCTACGGGATAGGCAGAAACAGAAACAATATCAGATATATACAGCAAAGCAGTAAAATGCATGGATGCAACAATACAAGCGAGGCAAGGGAGTCCCACTCAACCTCGAACCTAGAAAACAATAGGCAAAAGTGAACAGGATTCACTTTCAACCCAGCAGGGTAAACAGCAAACAATACAGTCCGGAAAACCAATCAATACATCATCAATGAAATACATCAGCAAAAGAAACAGCATCAGCAGCTCTGAATCAACATCTGGCTTCAAGTAATTTCCAATCAGCTACAGGCTTCAACAAGCATCAATCTCCATCTTCATGGCCTTCAGGCAAGGGCTTTGATCATCAGTCTTCCATCTGCAATGGCTTTTCTTCATGCTCAAACCTCCAGGATGAGGAATCAGTCACAAGAGTGAAGTGAATGAATGTTAGACAGTTAATTACCTACCAAGGGTGGTTCATCAACTGTTAACATTAAACAGAAAGTTTCCTCTCAAAAGTTCTATCTTTCAAATATATTTACTGATCCTTCCAAAGGAAGGAGGTGGATATTTGAAAGAGACTTTGAATCATAGAGAAAAGATGGATGCAGACAAGGCATTCCATGTTTGAGAAACAAGCTTTCTAATCTAGAGCTCTGCCTAGCTCCTAAACCCTAGTCTCCTCAACAGCTGCTAGCAAGAACCTCCTCAACTCTTGACAAATGATCTTAAATCTCTGGATCTCCCATGGTCTTCATCTCCTCAAGTCTTCAGCTCTCCCAGGTCCCCAGACAATCCCAATACCCAAGCAAGCAAGCAATAATCCCCAGAGGGCACACCACACCAGTCAATCAGACATACACAGAGTATTAATAGCAGTAGGGGAATCCTGACTTTTTCTAAGGGATCTAATAACTACCCATAGCCCCTATAGTCCCATAACTAATCTATTCAAACCCTAAGTCCTAAGGGAAAGAATCAAACTTCCTAAGTCATCACCTAAAAAAAACCCTAATTTGTTCATGTTGTTCAAACCTACATTAAGCACCTAAAATTAATTTCTAAAAATGGGAACTAAATTGAATCTACAAGTTCAATGTCTCATCTAAACAACCTAAAAAGAATGAACAAAAAATATTAAAGCATCTAATAGAACAAAAATTAACAAAATCATGCATGAAATGAAGCTATTTAAAATGTCATTTATTTAGAAAATATGAGAAAAATATCAAATAAAAATAAAAATGCAATTTTACTTAATGACAATTTTCTACACATTCTAATGAAAATGATGTAAAAAGAATGTATTAAAAATGATTTTTTATCTATTTATTATGAATTTTAGAAAATGCATAAAAAAATTAAAGAAAATAAAAGAATATAATGAAATAAAGTGGAGGGGGTTTGAATAGCAGGGCGCCCTAGTTGATATTCTTGGATGGGCCAGGCAGTGGGGGTGCGCGTAGCAAGTTTGTGTTAGGCCCAGGACAAGTCAGAGTTAATGAAAATAAAGAAAGGATGCAGGGGGTGAGAAAAGAAATAGAATCACGTTCAGATCATAATGGGCTCAATATTGGGGTGGTGGGATTAGCAAAACACACTTAGGCCCGCCCGTTTCATTAAATGAAACGGTGCGTTTAGGGCACCTATCTTCCCTCCAATTTCAGAATTAAACCTCAGCCACACGATGGGCTCTGGGGTCAAAGGTCCAACAGGCAATGGACGCTCACGATTGCGTCTTCTACATTGGATCATATGAGAACTAGGGTTTCCCTCCATGGAAGCCATGCACGAACCAACTTCAAGCTCTCGGTTCTCTCTCCACAGTGCACGAAACATCACGATCCAAACATGAAAAATACTCTAAATCTCTCCCTCTATACGTCTATGCCATTAGCTTGCTCTGAAATTCAACAAATCACTCAAACCGATCGAGATAAGTTCTGACTCCATGAAAATACTCTGCAACTCATCCTCAAAATTCTCAACCAACCTATACTAATCTCTTCTATACTTAATGGTGATCATTCTGCGCTAACAACCTAAGATTATCATGCACTATGCTATGAATTCTACATCCTAACAGTTCTAACAACCTGCTAACAATCATCACCAAACAGCACCAAACCAATCAGAAATGCTCTACTAACATCCTACATCATATCTAAACTAATAAAACCATGCTAAACTAACTAAATCAAGCTGTGGCAGAGAAAATGCACCTGGTGTGAAAGCTTGGAAATGCTGATGGAACTCGTGGATCTGAGGCTTTTGAGGCTTGGATCTTGATCAACTAACTCAGTGCTCGATTCTGTATGCAACACCTTGATGATTCTTGCCTTGGATCTTGCTGTCCAATGGAAATTGCAATTTGTGTGTTCTTGATGGAAGTGCACGAAAATGATCAATATCCACCAAATCTTTGATTCAATTATGATCCATGATGATGATTGAATGTAGGAGGATCAATGTTGATGAGAATTGATGAAGATTTTGGGAAATTTGGATGAAATTGCAATGAGAAAGAATGAGATAACTTTGGAAAATTTGGTGAAAAATGAATCCAACCCTTGCTCAATTCTGATTTCATGAATATATAGGGCTCAATGGAAACTTCTAGATCCATCTTACAACTTCCCTTGCCTTCCAACTTTGATTGATTTTGGTTATGTTTCTTCAAATGCAAGTAACCATGAATAACTTTGATTTTTTCCACTAAGCTCAAAAATGTACTTGAACCATTGTCTTTGAAATGTCTTTTCCATTCAAAATCATATATTGGAAGTCCCCATTTGGACTTATAAATCTCCCAAACCATTTTTCACTTTGACTTTATTCAAGTTATAAGCCATTTTAGTTCAAATTTGACCAATCATGCAACTTCATGTTATGAGCTTTTACAACAATTTGTGACCTTCTTTCTAGACTCAAAATGTCATTTGGAGCAAGTTTGATGTTGTAAGTTTTTCCATTTGAGGCCTCCTTGTATGAGTTTTGGACATGAGTTAAAATGACCTGTAATTCACAAATGCCCAAAATACCCTTTGCTTGCCAAGACCATAAGTTGAGTTCCACACCTCATATGAAGGCATACTATACCATTCTAGAAATCTAAGACAATGAGGAACAATTCCTATGTTGACCAGAAATTCATTTGAAATCTCCTTGAGGGGTAAAACTAGCTTGGAAGTCAAGTCACTTTCACAGACAAAATTTCAGATACCTCAGATGACCTGTAACTTGCAAGGACCATAACTTGAGTTCTATAAATCTCCTTGATGTCTTCCACCACTCAAATTAAAGGTATTGAGATCCTCTACAAGTTTCATGTTGGCCAAGGATCCATTTGAAGCTTGCATTTTGACTTATCTTGCTTGGAAATTTGACCTAAACTAGGGGATTTTACACATAAACCCTAATTTAGAAGCTCCTCTTCTCCTTGATTTCTCTTGAATTCTTCTTGGCATATCTCCATATCCTTCTTTATATGTCCAATGATGAACCCCACATCTCTCCACTAGACTTGAATGCCCCTTAGATCAGTCAATTGACCTAGGGTTGACCTAGGGTTGACCCAGATGAAACCCTAGTTGACTGCCTTCAGCTATAGCTCTTGTGCTCTCATCAATGACTTGTCTCCTTCTCCAAATGACTTTCCAAGTCTCTCATAATGTCTAGATGCCCTCCATGCCTTCAACTCACAGCTCACAACCCCCTTGTTGATCCTCAGATACCCTCAGCTAGGAGATGGACTCAAGGCTTGATCTGCTGAACTCTTTGCTTTCAAATTCTTTCCTGATGATTGAATTGGGATAATAACCTCTTGATAGGCTTCTAGAGATGAGAATAATGATTGGTCCCCTGTTGAATGACTTGCTATGCTTATGCTATGCAGATGATTAGTCTATGTACATGACTCTATATGCAAATGCTAATGACATTGGAACATAAACCAAGTGAATAAGGTTGGGCAAATTTTAGGGTGCAACACCAGGATTGATCAGAGACTAATTCACCGTTATCCAACTAGACCTAATCAGACCAGGATCATGGATCAAGTGCAGACAGATGTTCAGGAGCTCCGCGAGAGGATGGATCGCTTCATGGAACTCATGCAAGTGGTCGCCAATGGCCAAGACCAGCTCCGAACCTTGGTTCAGCCTTTGATCTCCAGGGTTGATAGCAACGGCATACTTCATGGCGGGGCCGTGCCTACTCCTCCACCAGTTGACACTCCACAGAATGGTGTCCCCGTGGCCGGGGGCAACGGCAGTGCTAATGGCAATGTGATGGCCAATATCGGACTCAATACGACGGGCGTCGGTAATGGGAGTCTGGGAGCTAATGTCAACATCGGGCCGGGCAACGGCAATGCAGGCGTCGGGAATCTGTTGGTGCCTCAACCATGGCTTGAGGATCATCAGGATGATGTGTTCTCTCAAAGAGGTGTTGAAGGGGAGCTGAATGCTGAAGCGCGACTCAGATTCAAAGCACTTGAAGATAAAATGAGAGATATTGAGAATCAGAATACTTTGGGCGTTGATATGTCCAAGCTGGGGTTAATTGCTGATTTCAAGGTACCTCCTAAGTTCAGGGTGCCTGACTTTGAGATATATAAGGGCACCACCTGCCCTCGTGTCCACCTGCGATCGTACTACAGGAAGATGTCTGCCTATTCCGAAGACGAGAAGTTGCTGATGCACTTCTTCCAAGATAGTATTTCCGGGCCATCCCTCGAGTGGTACATGGGCCTGGAGCCCACTAGCGTGCGCACATGGAAGGATCTCGCTGAAGCGTTTGTGCACCACTACCAGTACAATAGCAACTTGGCTCCGAACCGAGTCCAGCTCCAGAACCTTTCGCAGAGGAATAATGAAGGATTTAAGGAGTACGCCCAGCGGTGGCGTGAGTTGGCAGCCCGGGTTCAACCGCCGATGGTTGAGCGCGAGCTCGTGCAGATGTTTGTTGCCACCCTCCCAGGGGTTTACTATG
Source organism: Lathyrus sativus (assembly GCA_963859935.3). Lineage (NCBI taxonomy): Eukaryota > Viridiplantae > Streptophyta > Magnoliopsida > Fabales > Fabaceae > Lathyrus > Lathyrus sativus. Next base: position 412,749,048 of record OZ012737.1, read on the forward strand.
AAAAGTTAGTCAGCGGTATGTCTGGGACGTTCTCAGCTCTCATCATCATGGGCGAGCACGTCGAGAATGGTATCAAGATCGGGAAAATTCAAGGTGAGTCATCCTCAGCTGGAGGAGGTGGAAAGAAACCTTATGCTGGAAAACGACGAGAAGGAGATGCGAGCGCTGTGACCAACGCTCGAAGGAAGGGCAAAGGCCCTCAGCAGCAGATAGCCAGTATAAATATCCCAGCGGCTCCGCAACCGCAGCAGCAGCAGCAACCGAATCAGCAGGGATATAGAAAGTACCAGAATCGGGCACCTTTGGCAAACCGTCGCTTCGAGGCACCGCCCCTGTCGTACGCGCAACTCTTGCAGACTTTGCTTCAGCTTCAGCTGGTTCAGAAGAGGACGATGGACCCCTTGACAGGGGCACCTCCACCAGGGTACGACGCAAATGCCACTTGCGATTTTTACTCAGGGGCACCAGGCCACACAATCGAGAACTGCAAAGCCTTTAAGCACAAGGTGCAGGACTTGGTGGATGCCAAGATCATTAACTTCTTCGATAATGTGCCCAATGTTACAAAGAATCCTATGCCAAATCATAGGGGAGGCGGAGTGAACGCCATTATCGAAGAAGAGAGTGCAGATCTGTTGACTAATGTCAAAGACCTAAGGACGCCGCTTAGCTTCGTCAAAGCTAAGTTATTGAAAAAGGGGTTCTTTCCAGGGTGCGGAGAACTATGCATGGACTGTGCCACACATTCTGATGGGTGTGAGCAGTTGGTAGAAGGAATTCAAAGTCTGATGGCTGAGGGGATTCTGCAGTTCAGCCAGAGGGCTGAAAGTGTATCAGGAGAGGTAGTGTTGAAGCAGGCCGATGAAGTCGCCACCATCACCATCCCTCGCCAACCAATAACTATTTCTGCGCCCAGACCGCCTACAATCACTATTACCAAAGCTGGGCCGATACCATTCGAGAGCACTAACGCCGTTCCGTGGCATTATGGGGCTGAAGTCTATTGCAACGGACAAAAGTTGGAGCTGGAACCGTATGGGTCGACTGCGGAGAATCTTGCAGGAGTCAGTGGTATTACTCGCAGCGGAAGAGTATTTGCACCGCCAGAGGTCGTAGCGGATAAAGTGGTCAGAGCTGATGCTGCTGATAGGGGTAAAAGCAAAGTCGTCGAAGAGGTCCCGTGTGGGGTAGAGAAAGATTTGCTTGTCAAAGATGCCGAGGAGTTTATGCGGTTGATCAAAAAGAGCGACTATAAGATTGTAGACCACCTCCATCAGACGCCTTCGAAGATTTCTATTCTCAACCTGTTGCTGTGTTCTGAAGCGCATCGCAACGCGCTACTGAAGGTATTGAACGCTGCCTACGTACCGCAAGAGATATCGGTGAATCAGCTAGAAGAGGTGGTAGCCCACGTAAATGCTGGCAATGGGCTAGGTTTCACAGATTTAGAGCTGACACCTAAAGGGAGGAATCACAACAGCGCCCTGCACATCTCGATAGAGTGTAGGGGCACAATCATGTCGCACGTCCTGGTGGACACAGGTTCGTCACTTAATGTCCTTCCGAAGAAGGCATTAATGAAGTTGGACACTCGCGGATTGCTCTGCACACCCAGTGATCTGGTGGTGAAAGCATTCGACGGAACTAAGCGCCACGTTTTCGGGGAGGTGACCCTGCCGATCCAAATCGGTCCGGAAACGTTCGACACGGTCTTTTATATCATGGACATCATGCCTGCCTACAGTTGCCTCTTGGGCCGGCCATGGATCCATGTTGCTGGTGCCGTGACCTCCACGTTGCACCAAAATCTCAAATATGCTGTCGGGGGAAGCATCGTAACCGTGTGCGGCGAGGAGGACATAATGGTGAGCCATTTGTCATCCTTTAAGTATGTTGAAATGGATGGCGAAATCCATGAAACTCTTTGCCAAGCATTCGGGGCTGTCAAAGTGAAAGAGGTAGCTCCTGTAGACACAGAAAAGCCAGAGATGAATCTCTCCTCATTCAAAGAAGCTCGGGCCGTCGTCCAAGCTGGATCCACCCCAGGCTGGGGGCATATTTTGGAGATACCGAACAAGCAGGATAAGTTTGGATTGGGGTATTCTCCCGGAGCTGAAGCTTCCTCTTCTTCGTCTAGCAGCGCGTCACGGGGTAAGGGGCCGATCCTATTTACCAGTGGCGGAGTGATCTTCGAAAGCATCAACGCGGCGTCTGAAGACAGCGGGGATAGCGATTGTGATCTCGACTCTTGGATTCAGCCAAGCAAGCCGGGCGAGGGCCTCAACAATTGGACCATCAAGGATATCATCCAGCTGACAAGTGAAGAGTAATGATTTACTTTTTCCAATCATTGTACAACCCTATGTCCTACCCGGGGCATAGCGGTTTTATTGTCAGGGCCTTGTTGGATTATGTACATGCATTTTGTTAATAAATCAAAGGCGTTTTCTTCGTATTCAAATTTTGTGATCTCTGTTATTCCTGTTTTATATTTGTTTTGAAAAACAGTAAAATGGCAACGGGGTTTGTGCTAACCTGCATATTCTTGTTTTAAACTTAACCCTTGTTATTGCAGGATCCACACAACAGATGACATCGAATCTGGACCTTCTACGGCTCACTTCGACTTTGATTGCCCGATCTATCAAGCCGAAGAATAGATTGATGAAGACGAAGACCTTCCGGAAGAGTTGGCCCGCTTGTTGAAACAAGAGGAAAAAGTTATTCTGCCTCATGAAGAGGAGATTAAAATCGTAAATCTGGGTTCTGAAGAGCTCGTCAGAAATGTCAGGATAGGGGCTGCATTGCAGAATGATGTCAAGCAGAGATTGGTCGAGATGCTTCGAGAGTATAGTGACGTCTTTGCTTGGTCATACGAAGATATGCCCGGACATGACATGGACATCGTGGTCCACCACTTGCCGCTGCGAGAAGATTGCCCTCCCGTTAAGCAGAAGCTTAGGAGGACGAGACCAGACATGGCCGTTAAGATCAAAGAAGAAGTGCAGAAATAGCTTGATGCTGGCTTCTTAGCGGTCACCACTTACCCTCCGTGGGTCGCCAACATAGTGCCTGTACCGAAGAAGGACGGTAAGGTACGCATGTGCGTCGATTATCGGGATTTGAATAGGGCGAGCCCTAAAGATGATTTCCCGCTGCCTCATATCGATGTGTTGGTCGACAACACAACCCAGTTTTCCGTGTTTTCGTTCATGGATGGCTTCTCCGGCTACAATCAGATCAAGATGGCGCCGGAGGACATGGAGAAAACGACGTTTATCACCCCCTGGGGAACATTTTGCTATAAGGTAATGGCCTTCGGTCTGAAGAACGTAGGGGCCACTTACCAACGGGCAATGGTAACTTTGTTTCATGACATGATTCATCACGAGATTGAGGTCTATGTTGATGACATGATTGCGAAGTCCCAAACGGAGGAAGAGCATCTGGTCAACTTATTGAAGCTTTTTGAGAGGCTTAGGAAATTCAGGTTAAGGCTGAATCCTAACAAATGTACTTTCGGAGTACGGTTCGGAAAGTTACTGGGGTTTATCGTGAGTGAACGAGGCATCGAGGTTGATCCTGCGAAAATAAAAGCCATTCAAGAAATGCCAGCGCCGAAAACAGAAAAAGAAGTTCGTGGTTTCTTGGGCAGAATAAACTACATTGCAAGGTTTATCTCTCAGCTCACGGCCACATGTGAACCGATGTTCAAGCTTTTAAGGAAAGATCAGGCGATTATCTGGAATGAGGATTGCCAGAAGGCATTTGACAAGATAAAGCAGTATCTCCAAGAACCTCCAATCTTGATACCCCCAGTGGTTGGACGGCCATTAATCATGTACTTGACAATTCTTGAGAATAGTATGGGGTGTGTTCTCGGTCAGCACGACGAGACAGGCAGAAAGGAGCATGCCATTTACTACTTGAGTAAAAAGTTCACTGACTATGAATCTCGCTACTCGATGCTGGAGAAGACATGTTGTGCACTAGCTTGGGCTGCCAAACGTTTACGACAGTACATGCTCAATCACACCACTATGCTAATTTCGAAGATGGATCCGATCAAGTACGTCTTCGAGAAGCAGGCTCTTTCGGGCAGGATTGCCAGATGGCAAATGGTGTTAACGGAATATGATATTCAGTACGTGTCCCAGAAAGCCATCAAGGGAAGCGTACTGTCTGAATACCTTGCCGAACAGCCGATCGAGGACTACCAGCCGATGAAATTTGAATTCCCTGACGAGGATATTATGTTTCTCAAAGCGAAGGATTGCGATGAGCCGTTGCCCGACGAGGGGCCAGATAGGAAATCCCAGTGGAAATTGATATTCGATGGGGCGGTTAATTCCTATGGAAGTGGCATCGGGGCTATCATCACGACTCCCCACGGATGCCACATCCCATTCACTGCGAGACTGACGTTTCCAGTCACCAATAATGAGGCGGAGTACGAAGCATGCATCATGGGTCTAGAAGAGGCAATTGATTTGAGAATCAAGAATCTAGACGTATATGGTGACTCAGCGCTTGTGATCAACCAAATTAAAGGGGAGTGGGAGACTCGTCAATCAAATCTGGTGCCGTACATGAATTATGCCAGAAGGCTACTTCCGTTCTTTGATTGAGTGGAACTCCATCATGTGCCCAGGGCTGAAAATCAGATGGCTGATGCCTTAGCCATGTTGGCTTCAATGTATAAAGTCAATTTTTGGAATGAGGCTCCAAGAATTGTCCTTTCGCGTCTTGATAGAACGACATTTGTCTTTGCAACCGAGGATGCCGCCGACGGCAAGCCATGGTTCCATGACATCCAGAACTTCCTTATGACTAAGGAATATCCTGCGGGTGCGTCAACCCAGGATAAGAAGACTCTGAGGAGGCTGTCTGGAAACTTTTATCTCAATCCTGATGGAGTGTTGTATAAGAGAAACCACGATCTCGTGCTACTCAGATGTGTAGATGAGAAAGAGGCGAGTATGCTCATGGAAGAAGTCCATGAAGGCACATTTGGTACGCACGCCGGCGGGCATGCTATGACGAGAACGATCCTGAGAGCAGGATACTACTGGCTGACGATGGAGTCAGATTGCTTCAGATTCGCGAAGAGATGTCATAAGTGCCAGATTTATGCTGATAAAGTTCATGTGCCGCCGTGCCGATTGAATGTCATGTCCTCCCCGTGGCCATTCTCCATGTGGGGCATCAACATGATAGGCAAGATCGAGCCCACTGCATCTAACGGTCATCGCTTCATTCTAGTAGCTATCGACTACTTCACCAAGCGGGTGGAGGCAGCCTCGTATGCTAATGTGACCAAGCAGGTGGTGGCTAAATTCATAAAGAGGGACATCATCTGTCGTTACGGAATTCCCGAGCGGATCATTACTGATAATGGTTCGAATCTGAATAACAAGATGACGAAGGAGCTGTACCAGAACTTCAAGATTGAACACCACAACTCATCTCCTTACTGGCCGAAGATGAATGGCGCCGTTGAAGCAGCCAACAAGAACATAAAGAAGATTGTTCAGAAGATGGTTGTGACCTACAAAGATTGGCACGAGATGCTGCCGTTTGCACTGCACGGTTATCGTACGACGGTGTGTACTTCAACCGGGGCAACTCCTTTCTCCTTAGTGTACGGTATGGAAGCTGTCCTACCGTTAGAAGTGGAGATCCCTTCTTTGCGAGTTTTGGTTGATGTGAAACTCGACGAGGCAGAATGGATTACGAAACGACTGAACCAACTCAGCCTAATGGACGAGAAGAGGTTAGCATCGATTGCATTTGGTCGTCTGTACCAAAGCCGAATGAAGAAAGCTTATGATAAAAAGGTGCGCCCTAGAAGCTTTCAGACGGGTGATCTCGTCCTGAAGAAGATTGTTCCTCCACACTCCGATCACCGGGGCAAGTGGACTCCGAATTACGAAGGTTCGTACGTCGTCCACAAGGTCTTCTCGGGAGGAGCTTTGTTGTTGTCCATGATGGATGGTGAAGATTTTGCATCCCCGGTGAACGCGGACGCAGTTAAAAAATACTTTGCTTGAAAGCGACCCGCTGGACAAAAAAAGAGAGTCCAGGCAAAAAAGGGGCATCCCGGCGAACCAAAAACAGAATAAAAGGTTCGGGCAAAAATTAGGGATATATATTGAAAAAAGGTACACCCGCGAAGTCGAAAACCTACACTGGGCGGCTTCGGCAAAAAAGGGTATCCCGGTGAACTGAAAACCCGCAAAGGGCGGTTCACGCAAAAGTTATGGATTTGAAAAAGCAAATGACTGCGTTCCGCGTGAGGACTTTCATTGTTAGTGGTTTGGAGGACCTGAGGGCCGTTTATCTGAATCAATCTCTTCGGAAGCTGAAGCGTCGGAGAAGTATCGAAGTCGAGTGGGTCATAGAGGGATCAACTCATGGTGTTCGTCTACGCCTCGTTGCCGACATTTGTATATACTGATGTATATTTATGTTTTATTTTTGCGCGGCTTCCTCATTCCAGGATCTTGCCTCTGTTGTAAAACATTTCTTACCCATTCAGGGGTTCGTTATCAATAAAATGCATACTATTCAGCAATCCTGTTTGTCTGTTTAGCATTTATCTGTTTTGTTTGGGAAAAAGAACGCCGATGTTTTTGATAAAATGCGCATACATAAAATTACTGGCCTAGGCCACTGATTGTTGAAACAATTAAATACTTGAACATTGTCACGAGATAATAACCCTGATAGGTCCCTTTGAAAAGGGTATCTTGTCTGTTTGTTTATGTTGTTATAGGTGTAGCATATTCCAGACAGAGCGCCGTGCGCATCCCGAAGCAGGATGATTCCTCCTTCTCCAGCAGAGTTCAGTAGCCTCTCCCCGCAGAGTCTGAACGCAAGATCATGAGCATTGATATGTCTCCCCAGGAAGAGATGATTCTCCCCCCAATCAGATGTATCCTGAAGGAACGTCATCTCCTCAGCTGAGTCGGGCGCCGAAGCGCGTGTTCACCCCCAGCACCGGGTCACAAGTGCAGGTTTCGTAGGAAACTGTTCGTTCACTGAAGTGTGCAGCAATTGACAGTCCAGACTGAAGTCTCCAGCAAAATTGAGATTCCCCACCAGAGTCGTACTCTCCCCCGAAGTCGGATGATTCCTTCTTCCCCAGCGGAATTGAAATTCCCCACTAGAGTCGTACTCTCTCCAGCGAAGCAGCATGATTTCTCCTTCCTCAACCGAGTCTGCAGATCCCCAAGAGAGCTGAATCCTTGGAAGTTGATCAGACCATGATTGGTTTTTTCCCCAGTGGAGTGTTCATCAACTGAGGTTGTTTCCCCACAGAGTCGTTATCTCCAGAGAAGTAGCCGAGACGGCCACGCAGTTTACTCCCGCGATTGACATCGCTTTCCCTCAGCAGGTCCTGGTTCTCGTAGAGCTTTGTTCCCCGGCAGCAATCAACTGAAGTTGTTTCCCCCCGCAGCAGTCAACTGAAGTTGTGTCCCCTGCGGAGTCCAATCGATATTGGCGTGACCATGTTCTCCTCAGCAGGATGATTCCTCTATCTGAGTAGTTCCTTCTCCTTGACAGGAGAATTCCCCTTCGGCATTTATTTTGCTGACGGAACCGCATCATTGTGCATGATTGCATAGCATTTATCATAAACGCATAGCATTTCCACCGTGTGGAGCATTGCGCCCTTGCCGAAGCATACGCATAATAAACATGATCTAGGTTGCTACCGTTCTTGTTTTGCAGGTGTTCTGCCGCCGAATTGATTGCTCGGGACGATTCCTGACATTCTCCCCAACGAAGTCGCTTGCTCAAGATGATTCTCGAGATCCCCAGCGAAGTCTTCGGTTCAGGATGATTCTTGGATTCCTCAGCAAGGCCATTTGCTTAAGTTGATTCTTAAGCTCCCCAGTAGAGTCCCCAGTAAAGGTTGCCCAGGATGATTCCTGAAATCCCCAACAAAGTGTTCGCTCAGGATGATTCCTGAAATCTCCAGAATGGTTATCGGTTCAAGATGATTCTTGAAGTCCCCGGCGGAGTTATTTGTCCAAGATGATTCTTGAGGTCCTCAGCAGAGTTGATTTATTCAGAATGATTTCTGGACCCCTGGAACGGAGTTACTTGATAGTTCTCCAGATTCCCCAGCGGCGAAGCATCATCCCCAGCAGGTTTTCTAACAGCGAAGTTGAAACCTCCCTTGAAGACTCCATGATTGAAGTCCGACCGTGTTGATGAAGCAGTTCTCTCAGCTGATGCAGAGCGCCTGATGGCAGCGGTTTAGATATTCCCAGTTGGCTCATGATTGACCAAGGATTCTATTCCCGAATTGCTGATGATGTCCGACTGATGCCCGACAGTGATGCGGAATGCCTGATGGCATGATCAACCTGATGGTTGAAGTCCGGCTGATGCCCGCCAATTTCCTTGGATGCCTGATGGCATGATCAACCTGACGGTTAAAGTCCGGCTGATGCCCGACAGTTTCTTTGGATGCCTAATGGCGTGATCGACTATGTATTACCGGTTACCGTGTGACCAATTCCCCAATGAGTTTTCTTCACCCTGACGGCGAATTCAGAGGATGGTTGTTTCTGGCGGCGAGGTCAGGTGATTTAGTTCTCCAGCGGCGATGTTGGCGAAGTCAGGTTATGTTGAGTACTTGACGGCGATGTCGGGCGTTTCTCAGAGTTATGTTTGTTTCTGGCGGCGATGTCAGGTGGTTTAATTCTCCGGCGGCGATGTTGGATGTTTGTTTCTGGCGGCGATGTCAGGTGGTTTAATTCTCCGGCGGCGATGTTGGATGTTTGTTTCTGGCGGCGATGTCAGGTGGTTTAATTCTCCGGCGGCGATGTTGGATGTTTGTTTCTGGCGGCGATGTCAGGTGTTTTAATTCTCCGGCGGCGATGTTGGATGTTTGTTTCTGGCGGTGATGTCAGGTGGTTTGGTTCTTCAGCGGCGATGTTGGATGTTTGTTTCCGACGGCGATGTCAGATTCTTCAGTTCTCCAGCGGCGATGTCAGGTTCCCCAGTTCTCCAGCGGCGATGTTGGATGTTTGTTTCCGGCGACGATGTCAGGTTCCTCAGTTCTCCAGCGGCGATGGTGGATGTTTGTTTCCGGCGGCGATGTCAGGTTCTTTAGTTCTCCAGCGGCGATGTTGAGTGTTGTGGTTGTCCGACGGCGATGTCAGACGCTGTTTTCATGAATGCCCGACGGCGAGGTCAGGTGGCTGATGACAATGGTAGAGGAATTTAATGTGGATAACTGACGACGAGGTTCAGATCAGTACGTCTCCAGCTAGTGGCCGTGCAGCTATTATTTCAGTGTTCGAAGATCTGTTCCCACCAGTGCTGATGCAGTTGGCAAATTTCCGGGTTTATTGGTATTCAACCGTCTCGCACCTTGATTGGCAGAGAGTCGTTCGCTCCTCACCCAGTCAGGTTCAAGCCGTTTGAATAGAGGCAGCTGTTGCACCCCAAAATTTGACCAACATTTATTTACCTATCAAGAGTTGTATGAGACTTTGAAGTTAGCCAAGAAGGTTATTCAAAGGTTCAAAGGTTGATACCTTTGTCAGAGAACTCAAGAGATCCTCAGAGAAATTGGTTGAAACCAAGGTTGTGTGCCTCATAACTTGAGAGTTGTGGGAGCTCCTTAGATGATTCTGAGACTATGAGGATGAACTTGAAGCTTTAAGAAAGCTTATGAGATGTCTTGAAAGCCATCAGGAAGCCTAGAGAGGTCATTGTACAAGAATTCAGGAGATTCAGCCATGAGTGGTGGAATTAGGGTTTGACTGGGTCAACCCTAGGTCAACTGATGATTTGGAGAGGGTTGAGACCTAATCCAAGAGCCATGTGAGCATGGAATGATGTATTGAGATTCTATAAGGATGATTCCTAGACCAACTCATCATGATTGAGGAGTTTGAGAAGTTTTAAGCTAGGGTTTCTAAGGATTGACAGTGTAAAATCCCCTAGTTTGATCCCTATCTTCAAGGCAGTTTTAGCTCAAGATGTGATTGTCATCTCATCTTCCCCACAAAATGAATGTTGTAGAGCTTGTTCTTAGATTTAATTTGAGTAATAGAAGTCCTTGATAGGATTTCTAGATCTCAAGTTATGGTTTTGACAAATTACAGGTCATCTGAGGTATGTGAATCTGGGTCCTTGAAAGTCACCCAACTTGCATCCAACTTTTGCCCTAGTAGGATGATTCCTATGAACTCTTGGTAAACATGAATGTTGAATAGCATCTTCTTATCTTTCTAGATAGTACTAGAAGTCCTTGATAGGATTTGTAGAACTCAACTTATGGCTTTGACAAGTCAAGGGCATTTTGGTCATTTGGAGGTTATAGGTCATTTCAAGCATAAGGCCATATCTCCTACTTCCAAACTTCAAATGGAAAAATCTTCAACATAAAACTTGCTTAGAATGATGTTTTAAGGCTAGTAGGGAGGTCATGAGATGTTGAAAAGGCTTGTATCAAAAAGTGATGAAAATGGCCTAAAATGGAGGCATAAGTTAATTAAGGTGAAATTGAAAATTGGAAATCACAAGCTATAAATCCAAAACATGTCATATAATAGGTCATTTTGACTCCAAATGACATTCTAAGAACAATGGTTCAGCCACAATTTTGATTTGGGGCTTGGATCATAGGGATGCTTTGGAATTGGCTTACTTGCATATTAAGGTACCAAAGCAAAACTCAACAAAACTCAATGTACAAGTTGGTTATGCATTGCAACTCATCATAAATCTCATATGGGGAGAATTTCAAGTCAGAATTGGTTATCACAAGGAGCTTGGCATGAGATAGCATGTAAGGAGAATTGGATTCAAAATGTCATGACATGAAAAGTTCAATTTCTCATTGGATGATCCTAGATGGTTCTAGATGATTCTAAACCACTCTATATAATAAGTACAACTTGCTCAGATGCAAGGTTGGTGAGAATTGGTGCAGAGAAGAGAGAGTGAGATCAAGAATCTTCCATTGCAAGTCAAGTTGCAATTTCACATTCTTCTTCATTTCCATTCATTCTTTCCACACAAACACATTCTATACATCATAGTGAAGCTGTGCAGATTGAATTGAGATCAAATCCATGGAGAATTGAAGAGTTGGTGATTGAAATTTCAAGGTGGCAATTCAAAATCGGTTTCCAAGAATCAAGCTGTTTCAACCATTCTTTTTGCATACAGAAGCAAGAAGACTACTCAGTGAAGGAATTGGGAAAGATTGAAGCATTGATTTGAGGGATTTCTTCATTTGTTCACTCAATTTTACCAGGTTTGCAAATTCTTCCCTACACCATGTTTTAGGCATAATTAGGTTGATTTGTTAGTGTAGAATTGTTAGAGACCAATAGGTGATGGATTTTGGAGAGTTAGAAAGCAATTGGTGAAGATTGGATAGTGGACACCATTTCTGTTTGACCTTGTATCTTGCTGAATCTTGAGGGATAGGCTTAGTTTAATATCAAGAAATGTTCAGGGAAGCATGAGGATGAGATTAAGACCATTAATTTTGGGAATTGTTGAGGTTGGTTCTTGATCAATAATTTGAAGTTGCTATCGGGTTCTAGGTTTGAGAAGGATTCAATGGAATTTGAGACCATGGTTGGATTCAGTGTTGAATTTAGAGTGGATTAGGGCTTTAGATCATGATTTTTGATGGAGAAATGAGAGAGTTCGAATTGAGGTTTGAAGCTCTGTTCATGGAGCTTTTCCCTCCATAGCCATGGCTGGAGGTAGAAGACGAAGGCACAACCATTGGATCAGGCGTGGACCAGTTGACCAAAGCAAGATCTGAGGGCTGAGATCTATTCTCACGCGTGTGAAGGAAATTCTGAAACGTGATGAAACAATGCGTTTCATTAAAAGGAATCTTGGGCTGGATTGATATCCCCATCCCCATTCATGGCCCAATTGGTTTCTGAACTATATATCATTGCTATTCTCACAGTGTCCTTTTCTTTTTTCTTTATGTTTTTAATTGAATTTCTGATTAAATGATGGGCCCAGCGCGCTTGCTATCTGAACCCCCCAGTCTGGGCCCACGCGTGAATTGCATTGTATCCCTCTCTATCTGCACCTCCTCATCATCTCATTTTAATTTCTTTTTTTATCATTTTATGTCAAACTTTGGAAAATCATATCAATTTGAAAATTAAAGATTTTTTAATGGGAATTTTTGCTCCCACTTCATATTTTTGTCAAGAAAAATATAAAATAAAAATATTTTCATTTCATGCATTTTTTATATTTTTTGTATATTTTTCACTTTTATTGCATTTTATTTCTTTTAGGTTGATACCTGAATTTGTAGAATTTTGTTTAGGTAATTCCCTTAATATTTTTAGGTCATTCTTTTTAGGATAGTTAGAGATATGTTTTAGCTTCCCCATGGATTTATTCCATAATTTTGTGATGAATTTTAGGATAGTTTTGATTAGATGACATTAGGTTGTGTAGAATTAGGTCAAACTTCAACATAGGTCCATAATAACACTAGATTTTTGGGTTTTTTAGGACAAATTAGACTATGGGACATATAGGGCATTAAGGGTAGGTATGTAGGATCCCTTAGAAATTATATTAGGATTTAATATAGTAGTATACTATTTTTAGATGATTTTTGTAGTGGATGATTGTTTGTGTTGCCCTTGTGGGTTTGTATTTGTGTTTGCTTTGCTTTGTGGGCTTGGAGAGCTTGGTATTGTTCTAAGGAGCATTGAGGAGCATAGTAGAAGACTTGAAGATGGATTGAGGAGCTTGAGAGCTTGATCTTATTTCTTTTTTGTTGTTTTTAGGGTTAGGGATTAGGAAGAGTTTAGACTTAGATAACTCCTTTCTTAAACATGGATGGTATCTTTCACCTCCATTCCTCCCTGTGATTCAAAGTCCTTCCATGGTATACACCTCTCTCCTTTGGAGGGATAAGTGATTGTACCTAGGAAGTAGAACTTTTGAGGGAACCATTCCTTTGATGTTGAACCCTTATAGGTCACCTTTGGTGGTCAATAAGCAGTTCAATATCCCCAGCTTATCCAGTAAGTGATTTCCTCTGGTTTGATTATCTTGAGAGATGTTGAGCTTGAGTTTGAAGATGAAGACTCCAATGAAGAGTATGGAAGAGGATGAATCCTTGAGCATTGCCATTCCAGCTGAAGCTTGAAGAGCAACAAGAGCAAGTTGATACTTGAAGACCCCTGAAGATGAAGTAAAGACTGAAGGATGAAGTTGACACTTCTAAGTGATTGAGATTGATTCTGAAGAGCTGAAGCTTGAAGAAAAAAGGAAGTTGATACTTACTTTGATACCTGGAGATCCTGAAGGAGCCAAGTTGATACTCAAGATTGATAGTGAAGCCTGAAGGTGGAGCTGATCAAGAAGCTGAAGCTTAAAGGAGAAGATAAGTTGAAACTTATGGTGAAGGGTTGAAACCTGGAAAAGCAAATTGATATTTGTCAAGAGTGATTGAAGTCTGAAGACTGAGTTGCTGTTGAAAGAGCTGAAGCTTGGAGTTGAGAGAGGATTTGATCTGCTTTCTTATGTTTTCTTCTCTGTATTGATGTGTTTTGTTTGACTTGCTTGATGCATTAGAATAAGTTCATATCTAGACTAGGTGGAATCTAGAAGCATGATTGCACTAGAGGTTGAGTTGCTCCCTCTGCTTGTATTGTTACTGTGTGGCTTTGCTTGCGGGTATTCGGTAGAGCCCAGCTCCCTTGCCCATGTGGTTTGTTTGTCTGATGGCATTTCATTTCATTTTATCTGTATGATTGTAGTTTACTGTTATTGCTTGATAGCATGTTTATCTTTCAGTATGATTACTGTTATCCATTCTGGCTTGAGGTTGAGATGAGCTTGTGGAGGCTGAAGCCCCACACACATTTCCTCCCTCACTTGCATTGCATGCATTTTACTGTTAAGCTGATGCTTTGTCTGTTTTGGTGTATCATTGACATGATCCCTTAGGACTCTCATTTCCTTTGATAAGGAATTGATGATAGAACTTTAGGTTGAAACCTATGCATGACAACTTCTAGGAGTTCCCTGTTCAAACCTCAACCATAGGATGAATCCATGGCATGATAACAGTAGGACTTGATAGTCTCCCTCCTAGTTGGGCCTGTTCTCTTCTCATCTCAAAATAGTTTAAGATACAGTAATCATGAATGATTTCTTTCGTACGTTACGAGCCTTAAGCTATCTGAGAAAGGATTGTGGGAGAGTTTCTTTTCCACAGTCTGGATGTTTAGTATGGTACCCTTTGGGTGACATGCGACGCATTCACTCTCAGGTCATAGTCTCTAGTGCGATTGAAATCGCAAACACAATAAAAAACACTTCTTTCATAAAAGACAGGAAATAAACCGTAGTTTCCCGAACTACGTGAGCTCTGATCTCTCATACCTGTTGAGAGTATGTAGGCACAAGATGGCGATGTCTTGGCGAGCTACCTTCCCCCATAACCCGTCGTAGGCCGAACTACGTTGACTCTGATTTCTCGTTCTCTGATGAGAATACGTAGGCATAAAGTGCGACGCTTTGCCGAGTCATTTTCCTTTTCTGTTTAAGCCAGCCTTGATAGGTAGATAGAATAAAACCAACCCGTCCAAGTAAACACAACAAGCGAGGATCCCGTCGAGTACGACGGATGTGAGGGATGCTAATACCTTCCCCTTGCGTAACCGACTCCCGAATCCGGACAACGGTTGCGATGACCTTGTCTTACCTTTATTCGTTAGGTTTTTCCGATCGTTCCCTTTCCCACTCTAAGGGATAAATAACGAAAGGTGGCGACTCTTCTGTTGTGCCGGCACCTTATTTTCGCGCAAGCGACAGTTGCTTCAAGAGGAAGTAAGCTTCATATCATTGCAAAGGAGGGAGAATCTCTGGGTTTCTAAGCTTCTTAGCTTGTTCAAGGCTGGTCAACAAGAGGTAGGTGATATTCTAATCACCTATAAATCATACATTGTCATGTATTGTCATTATGTGGTGATTTGTGTGAAAACATACCATGGCTGCCCTATTATGCTTCTTTGTCAAGAATCCTAGTTTCATGGTCATAGTGCTTACTTTGTCAAATATATTGTCATTTGTAAATGGGATATGGATGATAGATTGCAAGTTTGTGCCCTATTATCATGTTAGACTTATTTGTGAGTTTTTGGTCATTTGGTAGATTTAGGATCCAACCTTGAAAAAGTGATATGCTTGCCCTAGAACTATAAACCTAGCTCATTAGTAAGATATGAAGATAACTTGTAAGCTCCTCATAGACCCCCCATTGCCCTTGATTATGTGTGAGTCAATGTGGCCTTTTGTTTTCATTATGATGATTTCATGTTTGTCTTGCCTATCATTGTTATGAGGTGGTTTCTAAGTGGTTATGCTTGCTATGTCTTAAGTCTTTTGTCAATGGTTGATTTTGTTCATAATGCTTGTGTTGGTGAAGATTGTGAGAAGTTTGAAGCTTAGTTATTAGGGCTGTCTTGTTAGACATGTTTGATTTTGCTGTCCAATTTGGTTCAATATGTCATTTTTTTGATTTAATGAGTTTTTTTGCCTAACTTGAAGTTGTGAACTCATTTGCTTATCAATTTCAAGAATGTGTATGTTATTATGATGCTCAAAATCTGCCTAAGTGTTCAATTTTCCATATCATGCCTCAAACTGTTGCATTATTCAAAATATCATGAGGTCAACATCTCATATTCTGTTCCAAGCATTGTTTACATGATTTGTGTGCATTAAATCTTTAGCATATCCATTCAAAACTTGTGCATGATCTAATTTTCCCCAACTGTCATGGTTTTGGCTTATTGTACATTCAAATTGTTGTTCTTGTATGACATAAGTTTCAAAATGCTAACTTCTGTTTTGGTAAAGATTTCACTCCTTTTCTGAGTTTCATCTCATCTGTTAGCATCATCATAATGTGTATATAACCTCCTTTTCATGAAAGAAATCATTGCCTTAAAATTGCCCTGTTGTGATGAATGTCTTGCATAGGCAGAATTTTCAAACTTTTGCACCAACACACCAATTTTCATACTACTTGACACAAGCTCTTCCATGAACCTAAAACACTTTCATGATGATATTTCTGGTGTGTACATATTGATTACTTGTGCTGTCCTGGATTATTTTCACATTTTACATTCCAATCACACTTATCCACCAAATCTGCCACAACATGCTCAAGTTGTTTTTTCTGTGTGTATGTACATGGTTTTAGAGTTGTAACTCACTCATATGTTGGATTCAAATATGTGTGGATGTTTTATTTGGTCTAAGGTTACCTATATTTGCATTTCACCACCTAATTGACTTTTGAGCCAAAACTGTTAAGACCACATACCAAAACCATGTTTACTTGCATAATGATCAATCTTAGAGTGGTAACTCATCTTGCTCTATACTTGTGGTGTGTGTATGTGTTATTTGTTAATGAGATCTTTTTCTTGCATTTGAACTACGTTTGTATCCATGAGCTATCAAACTGTTTTGAAAAGAAAGAACACTTATGCACTTTTATGTTACCTATTGCCCCAAGTTTGTAAACTTGCATTGCAGTTGGTGTTTAAATGAATGATGTAGGCATCTTATGCTAGGTCTCATATTTGTGTCAAGAGCATATTGTTGTTACACCTTTTGTTGTTTTGGATGCTGTTGCATTGTCTGCCAATCATAGCAATTCATGTGCCACTTTTTGAACCGGGGCTGTTTTGAAGTAGTTTCTTGTTAGAACACTCTCAATATCATGTTTATTTATTGCTCATGCTGTTTAATCACACTATCCTCCACTGATCCAGTTTATGATTATCAAATGCACTTCACTGACTAATTTGCAAGTGTCATAGTTTTTTTAAATCCATGTTGCTTGTGAGCTTTCTTAAGGTTTAGACACACTCTATATGTTGTTTTGAGTATGTATTTGTGATTCCTTTACTCCAAATTGGCCTTTTTTATAATCTCACTATCTCACTTGCAATGTCTTGATTTTCATCTCATTTTCACATGACAGTTGGATTTTCATCTCATAAGTAGTTTGTTTGAATGCATGAACATGTTGTATATGATATTTGAATTGTGTTAGAGCTTTTTTCCTGATCATATCATGACTGGTTTGGTCATTGGCTTGGTAAATGCATTTTTCATCAAAAATTGCAACTACTATCGTGCTTTCATTTCAAAGCATCTTTTCAAAATTCTAGCTGGACCATCGTTTTCCTTGTTTAAAAACACCCAAGATTGATCTAAAGTTTGTTTGATTTAGTTAAGAATTGGTTGAGTTTGATATCAAAACGCATTTGTGAAATTTGCCTTGTTCTTGCTTCATTTTGCCCAACAATTCACAACACCACACCATATATATTTATGGGGGTGGCTATATCAACGGATGTATAGCCACCCCAGTGGTAAGCAACTTATTCATTTCACGCCTTGCAAAGCCTAGACCTGGGTTCGATCCCTGAGGAGGATCAACCCTTTTGGCTTTTTTTTTTCTTTTTACCTTAGACACGCGTGTTGGGCTGGAGGGCGGGGGTTCAACTCCCACCCCTTGCATTTTCTTTTGATTTTCACTAATTTGATTTTTATTTTGCACATTAAAACTCATGAATTTCAAATAATCACAACTCTCTCATTTTTTACTCTTTTTGATCCATTCTTTTTGCATTGTGTTTGTTATATTGTCTATTTTTATATGATGTGGAAATATTACTTGTTGTTATAAATTGTGATGCATTTTGCCCATATGGAAGTTTGTTCCCTTATTGTGATCGTTATCCTGCTTACAGTTGAATCCCTTTGAGCATGCTTGAAATTTCTTGTGAGATCTTTACTTCCCTTGTTAGTTAACATGCTAGGGTACTCCCCTTTGGTGGTCACCATAATATTGTTTTATTTTCCTCCTAAATTATGAGGGTTAAACTGATTTACCTATGTTCAATTATCATCTATGCATATTGTTGTTACATTTGCTATGCTTTGAACCTGTGACTTGCCTACTTTCAAATTGTGATTTGTTTATGTGGTGGTTACCTTCATCATGTTTCAATCTTTGTTAAGATATGTCCTTAATCTTTGTTAAGATATGCTCCAATATTTGTTAAGATGATTGATTATTGGTTGTAACCATTGGTATTATTTGAAGTATCTGCTTATTGTAATATGCATGTCTACTTGTCTTAATCTTATTTCATCTTGCTCATTTGTTCATTGCTTTGTTAAGTACTTTTTTCCCCAAGTGATGGAACTTTTTAGTTCTCATCCAAGTGGTCTCTCTCTCTCTCTCTCTCTCTCTCTCTCTCTCTCTCTCTCTCTCTCTCTCTCTCTCTCTCTCTCCTTCCAAAGGAAAAGTCTCTCCGATTGACCCTTGTGTCATGGATAGCTCATTATCGTTCCTTGACTTTGTGAAGTCATCCTGAACCTTAGTATAAGCCTTAGACTTTTCCTTAAGTCTAAAAGACCCACCTTCACTAGGAGTGTTCTTCAACGTAGAACTTTAGGATAGAGTTTGGTTAACTCTATATAAGAATCATGGATATGATTACTTACTCCCCTTTCTTGAGTGTTTAACATAGATCTAGAGAGTTTTGTGAAACAGTACACAAGCATTGTAATGTTTGTTCCCCTTGGAACCTTGATCATAATCAAGTGTTCTTCAACCCTAGTGAGGTGAACTACGATTGCTCTGATTCTATCCTAGTAAGGATACATAGGCAGAGGACGCGATGTCTTTGCAAGCAAACTTAGAATTCATCTTTAGGTCTTTACCTATCATCCTTCACCCTTTACCCAATCCCAAACCTTAGCAAACATTTACCAAACTTAGCATGCAAACAAACAAAAGGTTCCTGTAGGGTACTACAGATGTTTAGGATGTGAAATACCTACCCTATGCATAACCAACCCCTGATCCCCAAATCTCTTAGCATTGTTGTTACATCGCGCAAAAGGTTCTTTCTTTCTTTAGACCTTTCCTTTGGATAAATTAAAGTCCGGTTGTAATCTAAGAATTAAAGATTCAAGTTAATCAATAGCTTGGTATCACGATTCTCACTGCAACAGTAGTTATAAGGGAAATATGGGTTATACATAGTGATTTAGATAAGAGTGCCTTAGTCTATACTATGCAACAACGGAATCATAATATTGACTGTTGGTCCCCGACAACGGCGCCAAAAACTTGATGCGTCCGCAAGTGCACGGAAATATCGAAGATATATAAAAGATTTGTCGAACCCACAGAGACCAATGTCAACCTACCGTTATCTATTGTCGCGGTGTAAAGCTAAGGCTAATGGAATTAGGAAAGTTAAATGCGAATGAAATTAAATACAACGGAAATAAAGATTATTGGTTTAAGGAAGAGCGGTAAAGGGATATCATTATGTAATGCTTTAGTTTTCGGGGATTCGACAGGTCGTCGGTGCTTATTAGTCTTTGCAAACACTTTTCAGGAGAAAATACTCGTTTAAAGACCTTTTCCTCACAATGGTTGTTGACTCGGGTCATAATTCTAAGGCGGAATGCACGCTCTCGCAGTCCCATTCGGGGTTAAAACTACTTTTTGAAAACAAATAAATTCTGATTTCTTTTAAAGCGCTTTCGCTGTATTTAAAATCAATGCCTAGTTCTGACTATCCGGTTTGAACCCCAGCTTTCACGTGCCGGTTCGAGCCTTAATGAATTTCCCACTGTCGTGGCAAAACTACTGTAAATAATTTCTCGCTTTCGCGTCTTATCGAGTCTCTTTATTTTTCTTTTATTCTCGTCCCCGTTTAGCAGTAGCTTTTAGATAACACACCCTTTGATTAGAGAACAAGCTTGGATTCCATTGAGTACAACGAACGTGAGGGGTGCTAATACCTTCCCATTGCGTAACCGATTCCTGAATCCAAGATTTGGTTGTGATGACCTTGTCTTTTCCCGTTCTTCAGGTTTTCTTAAATCGTTTCCTTTCCCTCTCTTTGGGATAAATAACATTTGGTGGGGACTCTTATATTTTTCCACCTGGTGTTTTTCGCAGTTGTGACAGCTGGCGACTCTGCTGGGACTCTGGTTCCCTATGCGAATCAATCCTAACGCTTACCTGTTTTGTATCTTTGGGTGTTTAATTTTGTGGAGTTATTTGATTTTATGTACATTATCTCTTTTATATTATTGCATTTGCATTTTGTCATCATATTTTCTTTTCGTCAACCCTTTGACAATGTGTTTCTTCGGACAAGCTTTCTTTCCGTCAACCCTTTGACGATGTGTTTCTTCGAATATGTTTTCTTTCCGTCAACCCCTTTGACTATGTGTTTCTTCGGACAAGTGTTCTTTCCGTAAAACCCCTTTGATGATGTGATCTTTGGATATTATTTCCTTCCCGTCAACCCTTTGACGATGTGTTTCTTCGGACATGTTTTCTTTCCGTCAATCCTTTGACGATGTGATTCTTTGGATATGGTTTTCTTTCCGTCAACCCTTTGACGATGTGATTCTTTGGACAGGCTTTCTTTCAGCCAACCCTTTAACAATGTTTTTCTTCGGACATGCTTTCTTTCCATCAATCCTTTGATGATGTGTTTCTTTGGACATGTTTTCTTTCCGTCAACCCTTTAAAGATGTGTTTCTTCAGACATACTTTCTTTCTGCCAACCCTTTGACGATGAGTTTCTTCGGATATGTTTTCTTTCTATCAACCCCTTTGATGATGTTTTTCTTTGGACAAGTGTTCTTTCCGTCAAACCCCTTTGACGGTATGATCTTTGGATATGGTTTTCTTTCCGCCAACCCCTTTAACGATGTGTTTCTTCAGACAGGTTTTCTTTCCATCTACCCTTTGACGATGTGATTCTTTGGATATGGTTTTCTTCCCGTCAACCCTTTGACGATGTGTTTCTTCGGACAGGTTTTCTTTCCGTCAATCCTTTAACGATGTAATTCTTTGGATATGATTTCTTTCTGTCAAACCCCTTTGATGATGTGTTTCTTTGGATGTGATTTATTTTCGTCAACCCTTTGACGATGTGGTTCTTTGGATATGGTTTTCTTTCCGTCAAATCCCTTTACCCGAACTATGTTTGCTATGATTTCTCATACTAGATGAGAATACGTACGTATATGACGATGATGTCTTGGCGAGCAACCACCCCCCATCACCCGTAGTTTTCCTAACTACGTTGACTTTGAATTTCCCATTGCACGAGGGAATATGTAGGCATAGGGCGGAAATTTCCTATCGAGTCTCTTTATTTTTCTTTTGTTCTTGTCCCCGTTTAGCAGTAGCTTTTAGATAACACACCCTTTGATTAGACAACAAGCGTGGATCCTATTGAGTACAATGGACGTGACGGGTGCTAATACCTTCCCCTTACATAACTGACTCCCAAACCCAAGATTTGGTTGCGATGACCTTGTCTTTTCCTATTCTTCAGGTTTTCTTCAATCATTTCCTTTCCCTCTCTTTGGGATAAATAACGTTCGATGATGACTTTTCTATTTTTTCAACGGGTGTTTTTCGCAGTTGCACAACTGGCGTCTCTGCTGGGGACTCTGGTTCCCTATGCGAGTCTATCCTAGTGCTTGTTTGTTTTGTATCTTTAGGTGTTTAATTTTGTGCAGTTATTTGCTTTTATGTACATTATCTATTTTATATTATTGCATTTGCATTTCGTTATCATATTATATTGTCGTTGTTCTGTTTTTGGGTGGGTTGTTCCATGAGAGATAAGCAAGGTTGTCAAACTCGCGAGTCTACTCAGACTCGTTTAGGGTCTGTAGACTTGACTCGCAAACTCGTACGAGTCTATGGAAAATTAAAAGTAACATTCAAAAACCTATAATTTACACATATACGACATACTCCTGTGTTCTTAAACTTATAAATGCCTCGTATATGACACAAATGAAATAACAACACTATTTGATTTTCCTTTTTCTATTATTAAACTTTAAATTCTACATGACATAAACCAAATTATTCACCTATTTTTGATGCAACCTATTTCTTCTCTTTTTATGGACCTAAAAAGTAAATAATAATTCAACTCAATGTTTCTAAAAATATGAAAATCAAGTCTATAAACAAACAAATAATAATTCATTGTCATTTCAAAGAAATTCCAATCACGTTCACAACTAGAAGAGCTATAAGTTAAGCATAGAACATAAATTGCAAACCTCTTTAATTCTAGAGTCATATCTCCATAGAAATCTCACTCTTCAGTAGGTAACATATCCTTCCTAAACTATTTTCTACCATAAATCATAAACTTTCTAAACTATTTTATCACATGCAAATTGATACATGTGCATTGGGATCATTGGACCTGATTGGATAATGGTGCATCACCTTTACACAAGATATCATACATGAGAAGCATCAAATTGAATCATATAAGAAAATACTTACAAAGCAAATGATTAATTTACTTCCATGAACACAAAAAAAGTAAGAGACAAAACAAACTCACGCCGTTGATGAAGGGAGGAAGAAACAAGAGACTAAGAGAGAGAGACTTTCTAATTATTGTACAAGAAAAAAAATAAGGGTATTTTTTAAATAAAATAAAATCTTTAGGGGAATTTAGGCCTTTTTTGGCTTTAAAAAAATTCAAAAAGAAAAAAACTTATAGACTCGTAAACTTGTTATAGACTCGCGATTCTATACGAGTTTGTGCGAGTATACCTGAGTTTACTCGAGTCTATCAAAAAAAGATTCTATGCATGAGTCTACTCGTTTATGCTTCCTAGACTCGTAAACTCGTACGAGTTTACGAGTCTACCCGCGAGTTTGACAACCATCATAAGCCCAATACCCAGACTTGAGTATACATACAAGATTATTGTGGAGAGTAGTGTGGACGTGTGTGGCATGAGTCACTCAAGAGTCTGCATAAAATTCGCGTCCAGACGAGGTTTCTTTGGTGACATCCTATCCTACGCATTTAGGGCAGTTGAGGGGGTGTTGAATTAGAAAACTAACGACTCTGGAGACCGTTTATTGGGAAGTTAGTTGAGACCTCCTTGATTGACCATGATGCCGAACCAAAAATGGTAGATGTATCATCGTTTCTCGACCCGAGAGTCTGTGATACTGATGACCTGCATAGGATGCCATACCGTCCAAGATTAGAAACCACATGTGAGAGGGGATGGGTTTTGCAGGAAACCTTGACTTTCAACCAACATGGTATTCTGGTTTTCTTATCAGTGTGAACTTATCAAACTGGTATTCTGGTATTCTAATACTCTGTTATTTTGATTATTAGGGTATTCTGGTATTCTGATATTTTCTCTTTAGAGCAGACTTATGAGCCTATTCAGTCAGCAACACAACAATTATTCAGAGCTTTGTGGAAGCTTTGATCCCATGTCTGTTGCATCCATAACATTGCATTGCATAAGCATTTGTGCATCATTTTTGCATATCCCTCGTCATCCAGAAGCAGCAGAGCTCATCCATCTTTTGTCTGACCATCAGTTGATTTCTCGACACTCGTATTGGATTTGAATTATATTTTGGAAGAATCATGAACTCAAGAGAGCATAATCAATTTGTTACAAGGGCAAATGTTAAATTGATGAAGAATCAGTTAGATCAACTTGTGTAAGCTATGACAACCATGACAAAGGGAGAGGCCAGTATTTAGAGGACTCTAGTTATTGGGAATATTATTCCACCTCTAGTGAACAGTGTGGCTCAAGCTAAGCATGTGCGGACTCCTGTTGAGGATAAAGTTGTACAAGAGCGTACCATTATCCGGGATGGACATTCCTCTTCTCTTAATGTCGCGTACTATCAGAGCTTTGCATTCTCTATGCCATATTTCCAAGGGGTAGATCAAAGGATAAAACCTATTGACCCATAGAGTGTTGAGTTTATGAAAAGGTATCGTGTGTTGGAGGAGAAGCTTGATGCCCTAGAGGGTTGTGATGCTCTTAATATGAATGCTTCAAGCATGTGTTTGGTGCCAGGCCTTGTGATGCCTCCAAAGTTCAAGACACCGAAGTTTGAGAAGTACAAATGGGGATAGCTGTCCGAAGCAACATTTGGTGATGTTTTGCAGAAGAATGACCTCATATGTCCATAACGACAAGCTTATGATTCACTGTTTCCAAGACAGTCTGAGTGGGGCGTCACTGAGTTGGTACATGCAGTTAGAGAGTGGTTTCATCAGATCATGATCAGACTTAGCTAATTCCTTTGTGAAGCAATACAATTACAATATTGACATGGCTCTCATATGCATGCAGTTGCAAGACTTATCTCAAGCGGACAATGAATCTTTCATAGGGTATGCATAGAGATGGAGAGAGTTAGCCGCTCGTGTTCAACCGCCACTTCTAGGCATAGAATTGGTTGATCTATTCATTGGTGCTTTGTGTTGTACCCCAAAATTTGACCAACCTCTTTCTTTACTTGGATTATGTTCCTTTTCATTTTAGCATTTGCATTTGCATAACATTGTCCTTTTAAGGGGGTCAAGAGAGGTGTTCCATTCAAGATAAGAGTCTCAAAGGTTGCAAGCTCAAGCAAGAGTGTTTATTCAAGTCATTAAGTGCTTACAATCATCAGGAAGTGGTCAGAGCTCTTTGAAAGAGAAGATGGATGTATGCTGCTTATCTCCTATCTTGGAGGTCAACTGGGGATCATCAGGGGTTCATAATATCATGGTTATGGATAAGATGTGTTTGAGAAGCTCATTGAGTGCTTTGGAAGCCATTGTGGAGCTCATCTAAACACTTATTTCACTTGCAAGAGGTCACAGTCAAAGGTTGTGCACCTAGGGTTTCATCTGGTCAACTCAAGGTCAACTGTGGACTTGAGGGAATTTGAGACTTGGTTTTAAGTCATTGGATCCATGGGGAGTTGTTTTGAGACATCTAGGATGTTATTTCAAGTTCAAATAAAGAAGAATCAAGAGTTTAAGAAGTTACTAAATTAGGGTTTCATAGGGTTTCAATGTAAAATCCCCTTCTTTAGTGCCCAACTTCAAGGACAATTTATATCATGATACAAGTTCAATCTCACTTTCATGCAAACATTAAACTTGTAGGTCATGTTCTAAGATTTCTTTTGAGTACTAGAACTTATCCATTTGGTTTGTGAAACTCAAGTTATGATGCCATCAAGTTATAAGTCTCAGATGAACTTATTTTTTGGTCAACAAAAGTCAACTCACTTCCAAGGCACTTTTGGTCTAGAATCAAGTTTCTCCTCAACTTGAAGTGAACATTAAAGTTTTTCCTAATGATCTTAGCTTTCCAAAAAGTTCTAGAAGTCCTTGATATCATTTATGGAACTCAAGTTATGGACCTTACAAGGCAAGGGTATTTTGGGAAAGTTTGATTATAGGTCATTTGTTACATAAGCCATTTTCATGCACTTGTGTACTTCAAATGAACTTTCAACCAACATGAAAGTATCTCCTAAAGACCTCTTTTACATCATGAAACTCAAGGATTGTGTGAATTATGGATGTTTGTGAAAATTGGGTGGAAACTTCAAGTGAAAAATGAACTTTAAAATGTGATTTCAATTGAATACTTATAAGCCATTTTCATGTCCTATTTTGATTCATTTCTCTTCAAGATACATTAATAAGTAAAATGCACAAATTGGTTTGGCACATGGGTGAGAAAAACATGTGAAATTCCAACTTACTTCACAAAGAAGTTTCACTTTCAAACTTACTAATTGGATCATATATAAAGTCCAAGTCCATTCCAATGTGAAGTTCGACTCACCAGCTGCAAAACCAAGTGATTCCCATGAGTGTATGTAAGGATATTCACGTGTGCATGTGTGGCTTCCATTTTGGGCATTTTTTAAAATTCATCCAAATAAGGCTTCATGGGCCTTCCAATTGATCAGATATCCAACATATATAAGTTCAAAACGAGCTTTGAGGGCTCAGAAGTGGAAATTGGAGCAAGAGAGAGCATTTGCAGATTTCAAATTCTTAAAGAAATTTCAAAACCGTGTTTCACTTTTCTTTGCAAATCAAGGCAAATAAAAGTGCAATTCATCTTCCTTGGAGGATTTAGAGTGGATCTGGATCATTTAGAGCAGGTTTATAGGTCTGAGAAGCACCAACAGAGTGTCTCCGTTCAGTAAGTTTCCAATCAACTTTTCTCTCATTCTAGGCCATGATCTAGGTTTATATTGGTTGCATCTAAAGCCTTACCTCGTGTAGGCCATGTTTGATCCATTATTGTTCATGTTTGATGAAGTTTTCAGATGCGCATCTTGAATTTTATCCGTTCGATTCTCTTAATTTATGCGTGTTTAGGATGAATGGATCTTGGATTTGAGACCTATGAGAGCTCAGCTTTCTAATGGTACCAATTTTGTCAAGTTTGGTTAAGGTTTGATAACCTGAACTCCGACCACCTCGCCAGAGAAGAAGACTGGAGCTAGGGCTCCGGCGTCTGGTTCATAAACCCTTAGATCTGACGTGTATTATGTTTGACCTCTTGACCATGCGCGTGTGGTGTTTTCATTGGCTTGACCTGGTGATGTGGTTGTTTGACTCCATGCAGATTAATGAAACGTTGCGTTTCATTAATCTGAGCTTTTGCCTTTGGATCAGTTGGGATTTCTTTGCTATCCACACCCCCAGACTTGTGAGCCCAATGCGCGTTTGAACTGCATCTTTTGTTTCTGGTTTTGCTTGATGCACCCCCAGCCATTCTTGCATTTTATTTTATTTCTTTTATTTTATGTTTTTATTTTTTTAATTATTAAAAATGCTTCTAAATATCAGAAAATTGAACAAAAAATATTTTCCAACACTTTGAGATCTTAATTAATTTTTCATAATTTTTAATTTTGATTTTCTTTTATTTTTCAATTTAATTTGAATTTTATGATTAGAAGTGTTTTGAATATGGTTCTTCTTTGATCATGCTTGTTTTGTGGACCATTTGCAATCACCAATGAGTGAGGTTTATTCTCCATTTTTTGGGTGGATTGAGGTACCTTTGAGGCTGATTTTGGTCAAGGTTTGACCTATTTTTGTTTGACTTTGGTTTGCATTTGTTTGACCCTCGATAAATATCCTTCAAGGTGGAGCACCCTAGTTGATCAATTCATTTTGTGATGCCTTGATTGGAATTTGGATTGGTTGTTTTGGCCTCTGGTTGCCAACTTGTTTATGAGCTTTGTGCATTTTATTTGGCATTTATTGAACCATTCTCCTATTTTTGGTGAACCTTGCAAGTCAAGTCACCCTAGTTGAAGTTCATATAAACTAGTTGACCTAGTTCCTTTGGGAGATGACCTTTATGGATCCCATATGCATCCTATGCTTCTTGATTCACATTCTTGACATGTTTAGGATGCTGGTTTCAATTTTATAGGTCACACATTTTTTTGGTTTTTGTTGCAAGTTACTTTTAATTAGGGCTTTCCATTTGCATTTGAATGTTTAAAGTGTTTTGAACTTTGGTTCTTTACCTTGCCCTACTTTGTAACTTTTCTTGGCTTTGTTTCTTCTTTGGTTTATGAAACTTCTTCTCTTGTTCTCTCTTCTGTCCCTTGGACTTTGGAACTCATTCAAGGTGATTTGGTACTCTTTGTTTGTACTTTGAGTTTGCCTTGAATGAGATGCCACTTTGAGAACTTGTTTGTGCTTTCTTGTTGCATGATCAATGTGATGCTTTTGGTTGAGATTCTTCTTATGTTGCTTGCTGCCCAAGCCTATTCTCCCATCCTCATCTTGATCATTCCTTCCTCTCTCTCTTATTTGTTTACCTTTTGAGGTTGGTGATTGATGTTTGAATGGTTGTAGGAGTTGTAACTTCTCCCATTTCATCTCACTTTTGCTTGGACTTGTTTAAGTCGTTTTCCTTGCATTTCTCTTTAGTTTTGCATCTCTTTGCTTGCTTTCAAGAGGTTGAGATGTGCTTGTGGTGGTTGCTGCCCCACACTTTTTTCCTCCCTCCTTTCATTGTGTTGCATTTCATGTTTGCATCCTTTTCTTCCTTTTCATTTGTGATTGATTTATCTTGTGTTTACTTGGTTTTCTTTGCCATGATCCCTTAGGATTCCTAGTCTCTCGGGAGTAGGAGAGACATTAAGTGTTCAATCCAAGCATGATAACATTAGGATAGCCTTTCCCTCTTTAAATCTCAATCTTAGGAGCACATTGCATGATAACATTAGGGTTGAGTTAGTTTCCCCTTAGTTGTGTCTTCTCTCTTCTCATCTCAAAACTTCTTCAAAACATGTAATACAGGACAATAAGTGTTGTACACTACGAGCCTTAAGCATTTGGGAAATGGTCATTGGGGGGCCTCCTCTCAATTATCTAGAGTGTTTAGCGTATTCCCTTTGGGCGATATGCGACGCATTCGCTCCTAAGTCATAGTCTTTAGTGCAACATGAATTACAAACACAATTCAATTCACTTCTTCTTCATAAAAGACTAAAAAACAAACATCAAACTTTTTTTATCCTTCGGGATTAATTGAAAACCATTTTAAAAGAGAGTGTTGTTAACTTTTGGTTCTACCGCAAACAGGTAACGCCTAAGTCTCCAATGGTCGAGCAGTAATACACCTAACTGCTAGAACAAAGGTTTAACCTTACTCGGTTAAAACACTTGAACCAACCTGTGGTCGTGTTAGCCCGAACTACGTTTTCTCTGATTTCTCGTTCTGGACGAGGATACGTAGGCACAAGACGACGATGTATTGGCGAGCAACCTTCCCCACCTTCACTCATAGTTTTCCGAACTACGTTAACTCTGAGTTTCCTATTGCACGAGGGAGTACGTAGGCATAGAGCGGCGATGCTTTATCGAGTCTCTTTTCTTTTCTTTTGTCCCTATGGCCCGTAGCTTAGATAGATTAACACCCTTTAGATAAATAACAAGTGTGGATCTCGTCGAGTACGACGGACATGAGGGGTGCTCATACATTCCCCTTGCGTAATCGACTCCCGAACCCGAGATATGGTTGCGATGACCTGTCTTTTCCCTTTTCTGTAGGTTTTCAATGATCGTTTCCTTTCTCTATCTTTGGGATAAATAATAAACGGTGGCGACTCTTCTGTCCTTGCAAGGATGATTGGAAATGGGACATTAAACTTTTCTGACTTGATAGTAGTTGGGGAACGTATCGAAAGCGGACTCAATAGTGGAAAGATTCAAGACGTCTCGTACATATTAGTTGGTGAGAGTGAATCAATTGTTAGTTCTCGAGAAGAATAGGAGAAGGAAAGTAATTCCCTCTGGGAATCTCCGATACCCTAGCCTCAGTACTCATATATTTTAAGTTCCCAGATCAATAGTCATATCACTGTCAGCCGCGCCAGCACGTTCGACAGAGGCCAAGGAATCCAAAGAGACATTTCACTCAGTTGCCAATATCGTACAGTCAAATGTTACCAGATTTGATCAAAGGTAGGTTGATAATGCCGAAAGAGATAAATCATGTAATTCCTCCATACCCACTAGGTTTTGATGTCAATGCCCATTGCGACTACCTTGTTGGGGAACAAAGGTAATCAATCAAAGACTGTAAGGTGCTTAAGAGCAAGATTCAGACTTTTCTTGACTACAATATATTCTCAGTCACACCTCAGGGTATTCAAATCAACAATCCTCCTTCATCTAGTCACATGGGCTCATCGGTCCTCGTTATGGAAGAATTCACCTAGAGCAGATGTTTTGATGAGTATTAGATTGACTTCAACGAGCAATTCTGAAGATGGCTAGCCCAATAGCGAATCACAACTGGAAAACCCAGTTCCCCGAAGCTGGCAGTCTTTTATCATGACATTTCGTTGCATTTGTGGTTTCTGTTCGTTTAAAGTGCAAACTTATTTGTAAAACTTGTTTGTTTTCGATTGATAATGATAATGAGATATATAAACATGTGTTGCATTGCGTTTATATGCTCATTTTCACCCAGGTGTTCGATGTAACACCCCCTTTCTATACCCCGAAATAACCAAACGAATCATTTAGGCACGGATTCAAAATTTCATCATAGTATTATT
This sequence comes from Lathyrus sativus, assembly GCA_963859935.3. Lineage (NCBI taxonomy): Eukaryota > Viridiplantae > Streptophyta > Magnoliopsida > Fabales > Fabaceae > Lathyrus > Lathyrus sativus. The sequence goes on from OZ012737.1 coordinate 412,779,055, forward strand.
TAAAATACGGTATAAAAGGAACATGTCACATTATGCTTGAATTAAAACACATACAACACCTGCTCATAATAGATATGCAACAATGGGTAACAAACACATCAGAGGATCTTAGTCCTTATACCCACATCTCAAACATTTAGAATAAAAGCGAAAAATCTAAACATTTGAATCACAATCGACATGTATTCACATATATACATATTCACATCATTCAATGTAACTCATCCACAACATTCATGTTTACAAAACATGCAACACCAATAATACATATACCAATGTATTCATCAAAAATAGCCCAAGGCTTCCTATGCTACCCGGTGTTACATATCAGAGCCATCTGACCAAAACTAATGAAGACGTGCTTCACAAAAAGGGATCACCAACACCTAATCTGCAATGCCTCATAGAGCATCATAAAACAGCAGAAGGGTGAGAAACAATATCATAATATTCAATGCATAATATCATGATGCTTCACATGCAAACATGACTCAATCAACTATAAACCATCACTCACACGAGGTTTTGCAGATCCTACGCGAGATCAATTAACACAAAATGCATACATATTCACAAATATATTATCGTGCATTCTTCACATTCATCACAATTACCATGCATTTTTATTCAATTCAAATAATGCATATAATTTTCCCAACGGGCACACTCACAATTGATCCATAACTTAGGATTCACGCCATACGGCTACCCACAGCATAACATATCACAACAGCACACAAATTGTCCATTAAGATAAGGATTAACGTAACCAAAACAAACAATTAACATTGGAAAAGAAAACACAGGAATTGGAAAAATGCTGTCACATTCGCTGACCTTCGTCTGGCGAAGCCTTGGCGAATGCTCGCTACCTCCTTCGCTTGGCGAACTCGCTAGCGAAGGCAGTCAGAAGCTACTGGAAGTATTCACTACCACTCGCTGGATTCATTCGCCTGGCGAACCCTCGCCACTAGCCTTCGCCCGGCGAACTTGCCAGCGAAGACTAAATTTGGCTACTGACTTGGTTCGCTGACCACTCGCTAGGCTTCGCCTGGCGAACTCAGAAATCCCTAACTGTCCAAAAATTCCGAAAGTCACCGAATCTAACCGATTCTATTCCAACTCGTCTCAGCAAACCACCCAACATCCCTCGACTTAAACTTTACCACTTATTCTCATTTTCATCCATTAAAACTTTATTCTACCGATTAAATCAAATTCAACCTAGAAATGGAAAGTGTAGAAAACCATCAAACAATCCACACAACACATACATGATCATACATATGGATAGAATAATAAAGTTTCACACCCTTACCCGATTAATCGAAAGCTTGGATGTTGGTTCTTGATGATTCTAGGTTTTGCTCTTCTTCCTCCTCTTTCTCTTCTCTTATCTCTAACTCTCTTTTCTTTCTTTCTATTTTCCTCTCTATTTCCTCTTATACTTTTCCCCTCAATCCTATTTTTATCGAAAGACTAAAATACCCTCCAATCTAAATTTTACCCGAAATTCTCCAAAATGGTAAAATATTAAAACATATAAATTAACACATCAAATTCACAATTAAAACAATTATTACTCAATTCAAATAGCACACTCAATAAAATGAAATAATCGAAATCAGGGCGTTACAACTCTCCCCCACTTTAGAAATTTTCGTCCTCGAAAATATTACCTGATTCATACAAGTCCGGATACGACTCTCGCATCCCACTTTCCAATTCCCAAGTCATATTTCCTTCAGAAGCACCTCCCCGCGCTACCTTCACAAGCGCAATATCCTTGCCTCTAAGTTTCTTAACTTCACGATCCAAAATCCTAACTGGTAAAACTTCTACCGTAAGGTTATCTCTCACCTCAACCCCGTCCATAGGAACAACATGTGACGGATCCGGAACATACTTCCGAAGTTGTGAAACATGGAACACATCATGCAAATTCGAAAGATCCGGAGGCAACGCCACAATACCCACTCGTGCAGTAATCTGATAAGGACCAATTAAACGAGAAGTCAACTTCTTCGTCTTCAAAGCACGACCTACACCTGTAACCGGTGTAACTCTCAAAAACACATGGTCGCCTTCTTGAAATTCAATATCTTTCCTTCTCTTTTCATGGTAGCTCTTTTGTCTATTCTGAGAAGCCTTCATCTTCTCTCGAATAAACTTCACTTTCTCCGTAGTTTGTTGTACCAACTCCGGACCAACTACCGACCTCTCACCGGTTTCATGCCAACACAAAGGTGTTCGAAATCTCCGGCCATACAAAGCCTCAAATGGCGCCATACCAATACTTGCATGAAAACTATTATTATAGGTGAACTCAATCAACTATCACATGCACCACCTTGTTCTAGCACACAAGCACGCAAAAAGTCTTCCAATGATTGAATTGTTCTCTCGGTTTGACCATCCGTCTGAGGATGATACGCCGAGCTCAACCTCAACTTAGAACCCAAAGCACTTTGTAAACTTTCCCAAAATCTTGATGTAAATCTAAGATCTCTATCCGACACAATACTCTTAGGAACTCCATGCAACTTCACAATCACGCGAACATAAATCTCGGCTAAATTTTCCAAAGGATAAATAATATCAATCGGAACAAAGTGAGCAGATTTAGTAAGCCTATCAACAATTACCCAAATAGCATTATGACCTCTTTGCGTATTCGGCAATCCCATAACAAAATCCATGGATATACTATCCCATTTCCATTCCGGAATGTCTAACGGTTGCATCAATCCACTAGGCTTCTGATGCTCCACCTTAGACTTCTGACAAGTCAAGCACGAATACACAAAACGAGCAACATCCCGCTTTAACCCGGACCACCAAAAGATCTTCTTCAAATCATGATACATCTTATTCTCACCCGGATGAATACTTAAGTTGCTTCGGTGTCCTTCCTCCAATATCATCTTTTTCAATTTCGAATCATCGGGAATACAAATACGACCACGAAATCTCAAAAATCCAAAATCATCAACCTTGTAATCCTCACTCTCATTCATCATCAAATCAACAAACTTCAAATCTAACTTTTGCTTTTCACAAACGGTCGCAAGAAAATCATTCGTAACATGTAACATACCAAGTTTCACACTTACCGGCGTCATCTCACAAACCAAACTCAAGTCTCTGAAATCTTCCAAAAGTTCCCATTCTTTCACCATCAACGCGGACATATGTAACAACTTCCGACTTAAGACATCGGCCACCACATTCGCCTTACTCGGATGGTAATTCAAACCAAAGTCATAATCTTTCAAAAGTTCTAACCATCTTCTTTGCCTCATGTTCAATTCTTTTTTATCAAATAAGTACTTCAAGCTCTTGTGATCACTAAAGACTTCAAATCTTGCCCCATAAAGATAATGTCTCCAAATTTTCAAAACAAACACCGCGACCGCTAATTCCAAGTCATGGGTAGGATAATTCTTTTCATGCACTCTCAATTGCCTCGAAGCATACGCCACAACTTTCCCATCTTGCATCAAAACACCACCTAGACCTGTCAATGACGCATCACAATACACCACAAAAGGATCCGTAGGATTCGACAAAATCAAAACCGGCGTCGTCGTCAACCGTCTCTTAAGTTCTGTGAAACTCTCCTCACAATGAATATCCCAAACAAAAGCCTTTCCTTTACAAGTCAACTGTGTCAAAGGAAGTGCCAACTTCAAAAATCCCTCAATGAACCTCCGATAATAACCTGCCAATCCTAAAAAGCTTCGGATTTCCGTAACCGACTTAGGAGTCTCCCATTGCCTCACTTCATCAATCTTGGATGGATCAACACTAATTCCACTACCGGAAATAACATGCCCAAGAAAACTTACTCCCGACAAGCAAAACTCACACTTAGACAACTTAGCATACAATTGCTTTTCCTTCAAAATTTGCAACACAATCCTTAAATGCTCTTCATGCTCCTCTTGAGACTTAGAATAAATAAAAATATCGTCGATGAACACAACCAAGAAACGATCCAACTGGTCATGAAAAATACGATTCATGTATTCCATAAACACACTCGAAGCATTAGAAACTCTGAATGGCATCACGAAATATTCGTAATGACCATACCATGTCCTAAAGGCTGTCTTCTGAATATCTTCCTTTTTCACTCGAATCTGGTGATAACCTGATCCCAAATCGATCTTGCTAAAAACACGTGCACCAACCAACTGGTCCATTAAATCATTGATCCTTGGAAGCGGATATTTATTCTTAATTGTCATCTTGTTCAATTGTCTATAATCAATACACAAACGCACGCTTCCATCCTTTTTCTTCACCAACAATACCGGAGCACCCCAAGGAGAAACACTAGGCCTTACAAATTTCTAGTCCAACAAGTCATTCAATTGTTTCTTCAATTTTACCAACTCCGATGCCGACATACGATACGGTGCCATCGAAACTGGTCTAGTGCCCGGAACTAGATCAATGGAAAATTAAACTTCTCTTTCCGGTGGTACATCCATAATATCCTCCGGAAACACTTCTGGAAAGTCACAAACCACTGGAAAAACATCAAGTTCCATCTTACTTTCCACGGACAAAGATGCAAACAAACCGAACAATTGAGCTTCATCCGCTAAAAGTTTCTTCAAATCTTTAGTGGATAGAAAACTCACCTCTTCATCATCTTCCAAAGAAGGAAACCTTACTAACTTGTGATAGCAATCTATATGAACTCGATTAAACTGCAACCAGTTCATACCCAAGATCACGTCCAAACCCTCCAAAGGTAAACACACCAAATCCATAACAAAGTCTCTGCCATACATGGTCAGAGGACAACTTACACACACCGAGGACGTAGTTACCGACCCTGAAGCAGGAGTCTCAATAACCATCTCGCCACCCCAAGAAGTCACAAACAAGTCCAAACGCTTAGCGCACTCATGAGAAATGAATGAATGAGTCCCTCCCGTATCAGTAATAGCAATTAAAGGCGTACTATTAATAAAGCATATACCTTTAATCAGATGGTTTGCACTGGTAGTATCCTTCCCAGCTAAAGCAAACACTTTACCACCTGCCTGAGCTTGCTTTGGCTTAGTACACTTAGTACTAATATGCCCCACTTCTCCACAATTAAAACATTTCTCCGCATTCCTTCTACAATCAGTTGTAGCATGACCAATACCTCCACAGTTAGAACACTTTGCAACGGTCTTTCCACAATCAAAAGACTTATGCCCCATCTCACCACACTTGAAGCACTTAATCATACCGGAACCCTCACCTCCGGATCTCCTATCGAAGTTTCCCCTATGTTTGCCCTTATCAACAGGCGTCACATACGGTCCACTCCTTACTTGTTGTTTCCCTTTCCTCTCGTTCACACTCTTATAATGTGTGGAACGAGCTTTGTTATCTTCTTCAAAAATCCTACAACATTCGACCAAATCTGAAAACCTTCGAATTCGTTGATACCCCACCGCTTGCTTAATCTCAGGGCACAAGCCATTCTCATACTTAATACATTTAGAAAATTCTGCTGTCACCGCCGCATAATGAGGATGAAATTGAACCAATTCTATAAAATTCGCCGTGTAGTCTACCACAGACATGTTGCCTTGTTTCAACTCAAGAAATTCCATTTCTTTCTTCCCCTTCACAATTTCGGGATAATACTTCCTCAAGAATTCCGTACGAAACAAATCCGAAGTGATTGTTTCCTCATTCACCTCAATAACTTGTCGCATACCGACCCACCAGTCGTCAGCTTCTTCCCTCAGCATGTGAGTCCCAAGTCTCACCTTGTTTCCTTCAGCACAATTCATAACTCTAAAAACTCTTTCGATCTCTTTCAGCCAAATCTGAGCACCGTCAGGATCAAATCTCCCTTTAAAGACCAACTGTTGATTCTTCCTGAACTCATCATTCTCATTCACATTCGGCGCACCCTGCACCGCTCTAGCCATTGCTTCCATGGCAGCAGCCATCGCAGGATCATTCCTACCAGCCATGTTCTGAGCAACCCAGAAACAACAACAAGGTTAAACCACATCTTAACCGTCAACAACAATAAGACAGACACAAAAGACTCAATATTGGCTCTGATACCACTTAATGTAATACCCCCTTTCTATACCCCCAAATAACCAAACAAATCATTTAGGCACGAATTCAAAATTTCATCAGAGTATTATTTAAAATACGGTATAAAAGGAACATGTCACATTATGCTTGAATTAAAACACATACAACACCTGCTCATAATAGATATGCAACAATGGGTAACAAACACATCAGAGGATCTTAGTCCTTATACCCACATCTCAAATATTTAGAATAAAAGCGGAAAATCTAAACATTTGAATCACAACCGACATGTATTCACATATATACATATTCTCATCATTCAATGTAACTCATCCACAACATTCATGTTTACAAAACATGCAACACCAATAATACATATACCAATGTATTCATCAAAAATAGCCCAAGACTTCCTATGCTACCCGGTGTTACATATCAGAGCCATCTGACCAAAACTAATGAAGACGTGCTTCACAAAAAGGGATCACCAACACCTAATCTGCAATGCCTCATAGAGCATCATAAAACAGCAGAAGGGTGAGAAACAATATCATAATATTCAATGCATAAATCACATATATACATATCAGTAGTTACGCATCTTCCGCATTCACACCACAAATCACCTCGATCATTCTATATGTATCCATATAAGTATCTATATAAAAATAGAACATCAAGTATATACAATATGTAATCACCAATGTTTATATCAATCCATATAAACTTACATATATACATATATTCACACACACACACACACACACACACACACACACACACACACACACACACACACACACACACACACACACACACACACACACACACACACACACACACACACACATATATATATATACATATTTTCAAGCATACTCACTCATGCCATTATCACAATTTGCATTAATTCACATAACATACACAATATGTTTATATCATCACCAATTCACATAAACATCCACATACATGCTTATTTCACCAATGCATCATATAAAGATGATAATGCAACTCATAGAGATCGACTCACGATTCTATGCAGATGCAAATGCGGTACCGACTCAATTTAACAGGTTTAATTGAAGAACCAAAATGGAACCATCGCTCGTTACCGAAGTAACTCCCCGTCGGGCCTACGATGTTCACCCATCGCTCACACCCCACATGGGCACACGATGTTTCAGGATTGCTCACACCCCACATGGGCACACAATCGTTCTGCAGATTCTACGCGGAATCAATTATAACCATCACATCATACGAGGTTCTGCAGATCCTACACGGGATCAAATGTAACCATCGCTCACACGAGGTTCTGCAAATCCTACACGGGATCAATTAACACAAATGCATATCATGATGCTTCACATGCAAACATGACTCAATCAACTATAAACCATCACTCACACGAGGTTTTGTAGATCCTACGCGGGATCAATTAACACAAAATGCATACATATTCGCAAATATATTATCGTGCATTCTTCACATTCATCACAATTACCATGCATTTTTATTCAATTCAAACAATGCATATAATTTTCCCAACGGCCACACTCACAATTGATCCATAACTTAGGATTCACGCCATACGGCTACCCACAGCATAACATATCACAACAGCACACAAATTGTCCATTCAGATAAGGATTAACGTAACCGAAAGAAACAGTTAACATTGGAAAAGAAAACACAGAAATTGGAAAAATGCTGTCACATTCGCTGACCTTCGCCTGACGAAGCCTCTGGCGAATGCTCGCTACCTCCTTCGCCTGGCAAACTCACTAGCGAAGGCAGTCAGAAGCTACTGGAAGTATTTGCTACCACTCGCTGGATTCATTCGCCTGGCGAACCCTCGCCACTAGCCTTCGCTCGGCGAACTTGCCAGCGAAGACTGAATTTGGCTACTGACTTGGTTCGCTGAACACTCGCTAGGCTTCGCCTGGCGAAGCTTCGCTGCCACTCGCCTGGCGAACTCAGAAATCCCTAACTGCCCAAAAATTACGAAACTCACCGAATCTAACCGATTCTATTCCAACTCGTCTCAGCAACACCACCCAACATCCCTCGACTTAAACTTTACCACTTATTCTCATTTTCATCCATTAAAACTTGATTCTACCGATTAAATCAAATTCAACCTAGAAATGGAAAGTGTAGAAAACCACCAAACAATCCACACAACACATACATGATTATACATATGGATAGAATAATAAAGTTTCACACCCTTACCCGATTAATCGAAAGCTTGGATGTTGGTTCTTGATGATTCTAGGTTTTGTTCTTCTTCCTCCTCTTTCTCTTCTCTTCTCTCTAACTCTCTTTTCTTTCTTTCTATTTTCCTCTCTATTTCCTCTTATACTTTTCCCCTCAATCCTATTTTTATCAAAAGACTAAAATACCCTCTAATCTAAATTTTACCCGAAATTCTCCGAAATGGTAAAGTATTAAAACATACTAAATTAACACATCAAATTCACAATTAAAACAATTATTACTCAATTCAAATAGCACACTCAATAAAATGAAATAATCGAAATCGGGGCGTTACATTCGAGGCTGATTTTTTGTTATCCTAATGTGGTTTTCTTCAGAATTTTAGACTTAAGTTTTCCAAAAAGCTAGAAGTTGACTATGGAGCAAATTTAAGCAGAGTTGAGGGAAGTACGAAGCCAAATGGGATAATTCATGGTGGACATGCAAGCTTTGTCTCAGGATCAGAAAATGCTGAGAGAGGAAGTCCATCAATTGAAGACTCAGATGGGCCTGATCATACAAGTCATGAGAAACGTGCTAAGAAAGGAAAACAATCATATGTTTGAAGGCGTAGCAGAAATGGTCATGCTACCATTGCTTGTGGGATCTCTCCTAGAGCGTGATGTGTCTCGTAGATTTTTTGCACGACCTGAGGTTCCAAAATTTCCTCGTCAATAGTTGTCTCTTATTTCCTAAGATAATCCTAAAATGAAAAGGTATGCACAGAGGCCGAAGCAGCCTTAAAGAATTTTTGACCAACTCCCTATGACTTATGCTCAGTTGCTGGAATGCTTGCTTCAACTCCAATTGGTTGAAATTCGGACTCTGGTTCCATTTGCTGGTAAGCCTCCACCAGACTATGATGAAAGTGTCCATTGTGATTTCCATTTTGGGGCACCGGGGCATAATATGGAGAAATGCAAGGCCTTTAAGCACAAAGTTCAGGACTTACTCGATTTAAAGGCAGTTGAGTTCACGTCGGGAGGTATGAGCATACAAGGTGGTCTTATTCTAGTTGCTGCAAAAGAAGCGGATATTCCTAAAGCTGCATCAGGTCAGAAGCGTATCTTACAGTCTTTGGTTTCAGAATCTCCACACCCACAACTATTTCCTGTTCTGGGGCCAACTCTGAGGATGAAAGCGCCTGAACATGAGGAATGCCCTAATCAGTATCAACAACAGACTAGCTCCCAGAAGAAACAACAAAGAGGTCATTACATTCATGACAGACGGTCTACGCATTAATTGAAGCTTCTTGAGTAAGCATGTAAGGCGGTGAGGACATCATTAGAAGAAATTAGTCCAGGCGGAGCCAGACTTCCTCAACAATTGCAATCATCAGTTTTCTTTACTGCATTTTCATTTGTATTTTTCATTGTTTGTTAATTCTCTGTTTACATGTAAATACTTGTTTGTTTTTGAATGAGATCTTAATGAAATGATTAAGTTTCTCTTGAACTAATCCATTCACTCATATAATATTTATGTGCATTACAATACCAACTTTCTTGCTTAAACTCTTGGATGGAGGATGATGAAGCGAAAACGCAAAATCTCTAGGCGTATGCTTTTGGGTAAAACTTTGCTGATGATGTACATGAATTGTTTCGAATCCCTAAGCACTGGAGATATAAGGGAGATAGACCTTCATTAACCCTTTTGAGCCTTGAAGTAGGAGTTTCTTTCTGAAAACGAAAAACCCTCAATCTTAACCCAGGGGAAGGGTAGTCTTCAGTTAGTCTGACCAAGCGATCAAATTTCAAAAGGAGTGTGCATCCAAGGATCCATTACCTTTTCTCCTTCACAATCCCACAATGGTTATATCTCATTAACCAAAGAATGAGGCAGTCACAACCCTTTCAAGGAAATCAAGACAGCCAGTGTCACATGATTTGTTCCAGAAAAGAAAAAAAAGAATCAAAAGAAAAAGCCTGCTAAGTCGAATCTTGAAAACAAGTGACTTAGGCAAAAATTAGGGCATCCCGATGGACTTCAAAATCGAAAATTCAAAAGAATCAGTCCAGGAAAAAATAGGGAATAAAAAAAATGAAAAGCAGAAAATGAAAAGGATGACAAAAGATAAATCCTCGATAAAGAACAAGTCGTGTGATTATAGACACCAAAGACGAAAAGGGTGACTGCCACTCTGAAAACCTTGTAGGTTCATTAACTGTCACTTCTGCCATTCAATAGCCTTTTTGAAAGGTGAGCGCTTGTGTCGAACTAACTGAACATAGAACTGGAGAACATCAAGGAGAATGGGTGGGTACAAACAATTTTGAGCCAAAAATCTTTTTTTCTAAAACCGTGAACTAGGCCACGTTACAACCCTCAAAAGTCCTAATTGAAGCAAGGTGTATTGTGAAGGTGTACTCTAACGAGATAGTGTTTCTGACTCCCATGAGTTATGCCGAAGGACTTTATTGGTATTTCATGTGCATGATGTCATTTCAAAAATAAATAAATCAATGTCGTATTTTAACTAGTGACTTGTTCACAAAGTTTGGCGATATCTTTTCAACAAAAAATTCAAGAGTAGCATTTGTGTTGCATTAGAATTATTTTTTTCAGAATAAATGTTTTCTTCTTGCATACATGTATTTGTCATCAATGAGGTTTACATAATGAATGTCAGTCAAGAAGTCTTATCTTGTCAGGAGGAAATTTCTGGACAGATATGTTGAGGAGCACGTGGCCAATGGACTATGTCAAAAAAGGCCAATCTGGGGCATTTACATCAAGAAGTCTCTCTAAAGTTCAGTAAATATGGGGCAGTTATGTTGATAAAACTCCCAAAGGATAGGTTAATTTGGGGAAATCAAGTCGAGAGTCAGCAAATCTTTCGAAGATCAATCAGACAGGGGCAAAGTTACTTCAAAGGCTCATTTTGAAACAGATCACTTCAAGAGCATGAAGAGTTATCCTCTCTAGAAGATGGTTAATTAGAGTCACCTCTCCGAGGTTCAGAGTATTGTGGCAGGATATTTCAGGATTTATGTTGATAGCCAACGTATAACCCCTAGTAGAGTTAAAGATTTTCAGTGAAGACTTTGGTTCCTCCCCTAGCAGAATTTCAACGAATATCCTTTCTAGCAAGACCTTAAGAGATTTATGCTTCCCCAAGTAGTGACAAAATCATCTCTAATAGAAAAGGTCCATTCATGAAATGCTTATCTCTATCAAGGGTAAAAATCCGATGGTTATTGACATTTTCCAACGTTTTGCTCAGTAGTATTCTTCAACTGGGAAGTGGGGATTTATAATTTCTCTAATAAAGTGGGCATATTTGGTCATTGCCCCCAATAGAGAAGTGAGTCTGGCATCATCCCCTGGTGGAGTTGGTATCAGCTTTGGTTATTAATTTTCTCTCCCAAGTGAAGTCGCCCAATAGTGGTTGGTTTCCCCAGCAGGTCAAAGTCTAACCGTCATTGGTATTTCCCCCCAGTAAAGGTAGTATACCTCCCCGTGGAGGGATAAAAGATCAAATCTCGTTGATTTTTCCCCAGAATTTGTCTGTGGTTCCTACTTTCCTGTAGAATGGAAGTTGGTTGGGTTCCCGAATAGAGTTATAACCTCAGAGACAGTTCGGTTTGTCGTCCCCGATGGAGTTGGCTTCGTCTCTTCAGCATTTATTTTGCTGGATTGGTCCTTTTGCATCTCATAAGCATTTTTTTCATTGCATTCTCAAATGCGCAACATTTCCATTTCTTATGGAGCATTACACCATAGAAAGAAAATTCAAACATATGCATGCGAAGCATAAGCCAATTTTGGTATCTTACGTGGAAACCCGAATCACCTTTTAATCAAGACATTGACATATCCTGGTGGAGAATGTGGAGCCATTCCCCATCATACATTTCAATCAACTCATCTGCTTATTTTATGTTGGGTCTTACGTTAATTTTACCCTCGATCAGGCCCTGTCTATCAACCCTTTGATGACGACATCCCCAAGCAAGTTTTCTCCCTGTCAACTCTTTGACTAGGTATTTCTTCAAACAAATCTTTTCTCCGTCAACCCTTTGACGATGTGTTCCTTTGAACAAGTTTCCTTTCCGTCAAATCCCTTTGACGAAGTGTCTCTACAAACAAGTGTTTTTTCCGTTAAACCCCTTTGACGATGTGATCTTTGGATATGGCTTTCTTTCCGTCAACCCTTTGACAATATGTTTCTTCGGATAGGTTTTCTTTCCATCAACCCTTCGACGATGTGTTTCTTCGGACATGCTTTCTTTCTGTCAACCCTTTGACGATGTGTTTCTTCGGACATGATTTCTTTCCGTCAACCCCTTTGACGATGTGTTTCTTTGGACAAGTGTTATTTCCGTCAAACTCCTTTAACGATATGATCTTTGGATATGGTTTTCTTTGGACAGGTTTTCTTTCCATCAACCCTTTGACGATGTGATTCTTTGGATACGATTTTCTTTCTGTCAACCCTTTGATGATGTGGTTCTTCGGACATACTTTCTTTTTGTCAACCCTTTAATGATGTGGTTCTTCGGACATACTTTATTTTTTTCAAACATTTGACAATGTTTTTATTTGGACAGGCTTTCTTTCCGTCAACCCTTTGACGATGTGTTTCTTTGGACAGGTTTTATTTCCGTCAACCCTTTGATGATGTGTTTCTTTGGATAGGTTTTCTTTCCGTCAACCCTTTAACGATGTGTTTCTTTGGATATGTTTTCTTCCTGTCAACCCCTTTGACGATGTGTTTCTTTGGACAAGTGTTCTTTCCATCAAACCTTTTTGACGATGTGATCTTTGGATATGATTTTCTTTCCGTCAACCCCTTTGACGGTGTGTTTCTTCGGACAATTTTTCTTTCCATCAACCCTTTGGCGATGTGATTCTTTGGATATAGTTTTCTTCCCGTCAACCCTTTGAAGATGTGTTTCTTCGGACAAGTTTTCTTTCCATCAATCGTTTGACAATGCGATTCTTTGGATATGGTTTTCTTCCCGTCAACCCTTTGACGATGTGTTTCTTCAGACAAGTTTTCTTTCTGTCAACCCTTTGACAATGTGATTCTTTGAATATGATTTCTTTCCATCAAATCCCTTTAACGATGTGTTTCTTTGGATATGATTTCTTTTTGTCAACCCTTTGACGACATGGTTCTTTCGATATGGTTTTCTTTCCATCAAATTCCTTTGACGATATGATTCCTCGGACAGACTTCCTTTTTGTCAACCCTTTGACGATGTGTTTGCTTCAGACATATTTTCTTTCCGTCAACCATTTAACGATATGTTTATTTGGATATGGTTTTCTTTTTGTCAAATTCCTTTGACGATGTGGTCTTTGGTTCGGTTATCTTCTTGTTGAATCCCTTTGACGATGTGATCTTTGTTTCGGTTTTCTTCCCGTCAAATCCCTTTGACGATATGATCTTTGGTTCGGTTTTATTTCCGTCAAACCCCTTTGAAGATGTGGTTCTTTGGATAGGTCTTCTTTCCATCAAAACCCTTTGAAGATGTGGTTCTTTGGATATGTTTTCTTTCCATCAAATCCCTTTGACGATGTGGTTCTCCATTTAGGTGTTCTTTCTATCAAATCCCTTTGACGATGTTAGTTTTGGGGTTCACTGTTATTTCTTTGGGTATTTTTTTCTTTCCGTCAAATCCCTTTGACGATGTGTGACTGAGATCCAATTGCATACATCCTCACATACTGCAAATTTTTAGGGTCTTTTTGTATTCAGTCACCTTCTACCTTGAATATTTGAAAGTCGTTGCTATCATTCTTTCAGGTTCAAGTTGATTGAATAGGGGCAGCTGTAGTACCCCAAAATTTGCCCTTTCGTTTTAACCGTAACTAGCTTATGTTTCTTTGCACTTTGCATATCATATCATTGGTTCTCGAGACATGGGATCAAGGTGTTTCTATGCCTCATGGTTCTCTTTCATTGCAAGAGTTCAAACAGCGAGCGTCAAAGGCTCTGACATTTATTTTGCCCAACGATCGAACGATCAATTTTATTTTATTCAGCAGGTTCTTTTTCAGCTCAGGGAATGGTGTACAGGCTATCTCAGGCATTCTCACAGTTATAATATCTAAGGGAAACTTTCATAGGATTAACAGAGCTCATAATAGGTGGCAACAGATGATTATACCAGTTTCCCTCCATTTGGCGCCATTTTTGGCAATTTTTGAATGTGGTAACCGGTTACCACATATGGGTAATTGGTTTCCCTGGGTGAAATTTGCCAAGAAATTTGAATTTTCAGCATTGCAATTTTCCAATCATTTTTAACCATTGATCTCACATGATCATCCTTGGAAGGATCTAGAATTGATTCAATTTTTAATATTTCCCTCCAAATTTTAAATACTTCATTCCTAATTCCACTCCTAATTTCCATTCCACATAATAATCCATACTCCAAACCATATTGTGTTCCTAACCTAGAGCTTATTTAAGTAGATTTGCTTCAAACCACACTCATTCACACCAATTCACTCTCATTTTTCATCTCAATTTCAAAATTTGCTCTCAAATTCTCTCCACTTTCTCTCAACTTTTTCATTCCCCAAACCTCCATTAAAGCTCTTTCCACTTGACTTCATTGGTTCTTCATTGGAATCCTTGAATTCTAGAGCTAAACCTTTTTCATTCATATTCATTGTCTTCAATTCATCAATCAATTTTCGTTTGGATTTTGATCTGAATTTGGAAGCAAGATTTGAAGTGCTTTTGGATCAATTTTAGCTTGATTTTGCTTGTTCTTCACTTCTAACATAAGGAAACTCTTGGATCTTGAAGATTCTCTGGGTTTCTAGCTTGGATCTATTAGTTTCAAGTAAATCAACACATACCAAAGAAAGTCTCAGCTTTGAAGGTTAGTAATTCTAGATCTAATTCGGTTTTGAGCCTATTTGAATCATCACAATGTAGATTCTTGTTTTTTTATGCTTTTTGATCCATTTTGTTAATTTTGATCTTGGTGATTTATGATCTCAGTGCTTGATTATGTTTACATGATGTTTGATCACTGATATTTGGTATTGAATTCATGCTTAACTGATTACATGTTCATGTGAGTGATTGGATAAGTTGTTTGTTGTTGAAAACTGATTTTGGAAGTTGTTTTTCTGTTTTTGTCTCAGTGGTAACCGGTTACGACATATGGGTACCCGATTACCCTTCATAATTTTCACGTTTCCAAGTTTTTTCTATAGGTAACTGGTTACCTGATTATGGTAACCGATTACCACTGAGACAAATTGTGTGTTTCTTGCATTTTCTTGCTTGTTTGGGCTCCTTTTCACATATAAACTTCATGGATTGATATGTTGCATTTATGTGGATTGTTTTTTAGATATTTCATCATTCTTAAATGTTGGATCTTGATTCTCTGAAGCGTAACTGTTGGTTTCCGTTTGAATGCATAACATGTTAATGTTGCTTAATTGATGAATGATCACATACCTTGTTTGCTTATAGCTTGATTAATTGATTATCATTGTTGATTATCTTGCTGGATATTTTGATGCATGTTTGATCTTGTTGATTCTTAATAATGCAATGTTGTTGATAAATTATGTTTGATTGTTGAAGCATGTTCATACTTGCATGATATCTACCCATGATTCGTGCTTGCTTATGATTAATGGCATTATGATTGCTTGCTGCCCTGCTTTTCACAGCTGTTCTTTTTCTGAACTTGCATGCTGTCTTTGTCTTGCTTGCTTGCTGCCTGCTCTTTTACACCTAATTTTATGTTGAAGCATGTGTTGTTATAGGCTGTCTTGCTTGTATGTTGTATTTTATTGTTGTTTTATGCAGGGAGCGTTGTTGTAGCCGCTGCTTTGTACAATGAGCATTGTTATAGCCATTGTTTTTTACCTTGTTTCCTTGCTTTTTGCTTTGCCGTTGCATGTTCCCTTAGGGTTCTTATTCTAATTTAATTTCCAAATTAAATTTGGAGTAGGATAGACGTTAGGAGTTTAACCCATGCATGATAACAAGTAGGCTAGTCCCTTTAAACCTCAACCTTAGGTCCATCTCTTGCATGCTAACATAAGGATTGAATCTCCTTTTGCATCTTAACCTTAGGACCACTTTGCATGACAATGTTAGGGCCGAGTTTCCCTTAGACCTTCCGTGCGTCTCTTTCTCATCTCAAAAAAATTCTAACTCATCTAATAAAGACGATGAACATTGTACGCTACGATCCTTAAGCACGTGTGAAATGATGAGTGAGGGGTTTCTTCTCACTTGTTTAGAGTGTTTAGCGTATGCCCATTGGGCGATATGCGACACATTCGCTTCTATGTCATAGTCTTTAGTGTAAAGTGAATTTCAAACAAATTTAATTCACTTCACTAAAACTCACAAACAAAAGTCAAACGTTTTTATCCTTCGGGATTGTTCTTCAACTCATTTTCAGAAAAGAGTACGTTACTTTTCTGTTCTATCGTAAACAGACACCGTCTCTAACTACTGGAATGGAAACATAATGTCACTCATAAAAAATACTTAACCTACCTTTGGTTTCGTCTTTACCCGAACTATGTTTGCTCTGATTTCTCATACCAGATGAGGATACATAGGTACAAGACGACGATGTCTTGGCGAGCAACCTCCACCCATCACTCGTAGTTTTCTGAACTACGTTGACTTTGACTATTGCACGGGGGAATAAGTAGGCATACAAAAACGATGTCCTATCGAGTCTCTCTTTTTTTATTTTGTTCTTGTCCCGGTTTAGCAGTAGCTTTTAGATAACACACCCTTTGATTAGACAACAAGCGTGGATCCTGTTGAGTACAACAGACATGTGGGATGCTAATACCTTCCCCTTGCGTAACCAACTCTCGAACCTAAGATTTGGTTGTGATGACCTTATCTTTTCCCGTTCTTCAGGTTTTCTTCGATCATTTGCTTTCCCTCTCTTTGGTATAAATAATGTTCAGTGGCGAATCTTCTGTTTTTCCATCAGGTGTTTTTCGCAGTTGTGACAATCACCAATCACGATCTGACTTCCGGCTTTCAAAGAAGCGAACATCATAAACCTATAAGCATCATCCTTCAAGGACTCATCCACTCAATTAGCAGGAATAAACATCATATATTCACTCTCTTCAATCCATGGAAACAACACTGACTTGTCAAAACAGTTGATATCAACACGGTTGAACTCCAACCAATTCATTCCCAAGATAACATCAATTTGACTTAATGATAATCAGACTAAGTTAATGCCAAAGTCCTTACCATAAATAGTCAAAAGGAAATTTAAACAAACCAATGAAGTAGTCACTAAACCATTAACGGAGGCAATAATGACCATGCTCAAAATCATAAAAGATACTTTAAGATTTAACTTTCTATCACATTCATATGAATGAATGTGTCGCACCCGTATTAATAATAACAATCAAAGAAACATTGTCATAATCCAAATTTTATCCTTAGATTCTTTGAGCTTTTTCATAAGCATTCTAGGTCAATCACATTGCATAATTAACCAATTTATCAGACTTCGTTTGTTTTGTTCACTTGTGAACCAGTGTTTGTTCAAAAAGGCTTCAAGGGTTGATTAATCAAGTTTTGGGTAGATCCTCAATCAAGCAGTCTTTCATACTTCTAAGAGACTTTCCTACCTCAATAATCCAGTGTCATATAGCTTCACCATAAGTTCTTCGAGGTCCAAATCATGTAAGATTGAATCGAGGATCAGGCAAGGTCATAAAGTCAAGGGTGTGTGCAATATTGGTTGTAGATTAAGTGATAGTTTGAGTTAATCTTGGTCTAGAAATTGGTTTTTTTCTTTATCAAGTGGTTGTTAGATGATAACACGGATCTAGAAGGGGGGTTGAATAGATCCCTTATTTAAAAAATGAGTTGGTGCTACCAATAAAATTGGTTTTTAAAAATTGTTTAATTTGCGGAAGCGGCCGTGGAAAAATACCGTCTATAACGAACGATTACTAGAAAAACGGATATGTGTTTTAGTCGATGGAATTCGGATAACGAGTAATGAGAATCACTATGCTAGTCACACTATCAACTTGATTTAGATGACTACTCGGTATGACTAGTTCCAATGTCTTAAAATGCCAACAAAATAAATGGACAACACACAAGGATTTTGGTTCAGACAATTTATCAAACACTTGGCGTGCAGAGCACTTCAAGTGAGTTCCGCTTTGCGTGAGTTGCCCTAGTTTCCTTGTACAATCAACGATTGTACTAGAGTCAAAATCAGCTCAACACTTACTCAAAACAGTCCTAAATTTGATATAATTGTTTGTACGAAAATCACACAAATATTAAGGAAATGTAAAAGCGTAAGGTAAAAGGAACAATGATTTGTTGAGGCAGTTCCCCCGCCGTCCTCGCTTCGGGGTACGTCTGCCCTCAATTCTAACAATAAAATTGAGCTCTTATAATATAAATTTAACCTGTTGTAGAATCGTATATACAAGAATAGAATAACAATCAAACAAATGAACACCCTTGTTGTTGTAGATGCTAACTCCTCTTGTCCCTTGATTCGAGTCCAATCAAGTCCTTCAACAGCTTGTGAATGAACCTCCAATTACAGCTCTATGTTCGAACAACCTTCCATCTTCAAACCCCGGCCCGACTGATCTCAAACACTCGCGTGTCAAACTCAAACTTCTCCTTCACAATTCACCGATTACTGCTACTAGATCGACGGAACCCGCCGCTCCTCAATCACCTTCACTCAGCTAAATATGTGTTGAGAAGACTCGTGCAAGAACCCCCAAATTCTGAGAATCATGGAGGACAAAACCCTAGAGGTTTTATTCAAGAAAAACCTGCCAATTCCTCAACCCGAACCGGATTCCCCAATCAACGGCTTCGAACGTTATCACTTCAAACAATGCATAATGCACAATAAAGATTATTGTGTGTGATTGTTGTGGCATGAAATGTAGAAGATGAGAACTTGAATTGACACCTCTTTCACTTTTCTTGTTTTTCTAATTGATTCAATTGATATGAAATGAATAGAGCAACTGAATATTTATACCAGAAAAAACTGTTATAACTGATAAAACCACCTTTCAAAAATAATAGATAGATAAAAAAATATGCAGCAACCGGCGAGTGGTCGACCCATGCTGAGGGCAGGATCGACCTGAGCTAACCCGTGGGAAACAGACTATGCAAAACAAACAGCCATGCATCGACCGAAACAAGGCATGCGTCGACGCATAGCCTGAATTTTCTGATAAATTGAAATGCCAACAGTATGCATCAACTGGTAGGTTGACCATATCTAACCCGAGGAAAATGCAAGTTTGAGACACTTACCATGAGTCGACCAGAGCAGAGGTATGGTCGACTCAAAGACCTGTAATTTTAGAAAAATCCCTAATTTTGATGTTTTTGACACTCTTAGATGATACCTATGACGACCAATGAGTTTTAACTCGTATGACACATATTTTAACAACACTAAGTGTAATACTAGAGATATTTTGTGCAAGCAAATGAAACATGAGAAATAGGATATGCTTATGTATTATGGTGATAATGCCAAACATCTCTTCTTCCATGCGGCTAAGTTTTGACATCATTGAAACCCGTATATCTAGTATATGAGGCTTTGCCCTCACAGTGGTTAGGCTGAGTCAAGTTCATCAGTGGCTCATGAGCCATATCATTCTCCTATCACAGTTTTTTGCAGTGCAATCCATGTCTCAGTTTATAATCCCTAACTTCAAGGCATGATTCTCTCACAGCAAGGTTCCTCGGTTCATCATGATCGAAGTGACATTAACTTTTGCAAACTGTGAAATTATTTCTCAGTGGTTGATTAAGATGTTTAGAGTGGTTCAAAGTTGTGATTCAGGGAATTTTGATTCAAATGACAATGCCTACTTTTATCAAGGTCTGTCGAAGAGGGTCAAGTGTGGTTAGTCAGGGTGTGCATCAGTAGATTCTAAGGGTGGTTTCATGTTGCAACGCCTGTTCCCATAGCCATTCTCTTTGTTATTAATCCACTTCTTTTAATCCAGTTTTCATTTTTCACTTTCATTCCAATATATATCCATTCAAATCCATTCAATAACCATGATATCTATAACAAGCCATTTTGCATATTTTTCAAAATTTTCAAATTTTCAATTTCCCATTTATTATCCATTTAATTATCCACCAACTTTTATTTATATATTTACCCATTTAAATTTATTCTTCCAATTTCTATATCACATATTCATTTCTTATTTTAAAAAAATCCAAAAAAAGAGGCCAATCTCACAAAAATAAAAGAGCCTTATTGTCATTAAGTCCAATTACCCAAAAACATTTACAAAAAAATCATAATAAAAAAACCACATCCATCACATAAATATCATACACCAAAAAGTCCATTTTTTTAAATTTACTAAAGCCCATTGCAAATTACAAGAGAAGGTAAACAAAAGAAAGTGACAACACTATGCTACAAAACCTTCTGCATCCTATGCATCAATCCTTGCCAAAGGAGCCAAAAGCCTCAAAAGAACTCTGCTAAAAAAAGGACATACCTACAATTTGCTAAACCATTTCACCAAAATGTGAAAATATGGATTGTACCAGCATGTTTCTCTATGCTTAAACATGTTATCAACACCTCTGCACAATGACAACAACACACTGCCATCGCAAGCCTTACCAACAACATGCCACTTGAAAACGACCATATAACAAGGCACCAAGACTTTTTTGAGGATACAAGTTTGAAGGTTGTTTTTGAATAAAAAGGGAGAAAAAAAAGTTTCTGAGAGGAAAAAAAAGGGAATAGATATTTTCTTCGACACATACCTCGTTTCAGGGACAGGGCAACTACCTTCATTTTTTCGAAATCCCAGAAACTAACCTTCTTCCTCATAAAACTTTATCAACAATAAAAGAAAACCTTCATTACTTACTACCTAAAAAAAGGACATGCGAAAAAGGAAGGGGAACAAGAGGAAGTACCAGTAACTGTAGCATCATCTAAAGAGGTATTCCTTCACATCCTGAGTTATCGCTCACACTAACACGTATTGTTATTTTGCTTTTGGTTATTACTTGAAGGTGAGAAAATACTTAGAGGGGGGGGGGGTTGAATAAGTATATTGAAAAACTTATAGTAATAAAAACTCAAGGATTTTTATCCTGGTTCATTGAACTCAACTACCCCAGTCCACCCTATCAAGAGTGATTTGCCTTTCTCAAACAAGGACTTAATCCACTATTAAATCAACTGATTACAATAGCAAGCACTAAGAACCACTGTTCTAAGTCTTCTCAAGAACTACTGATCCTAACTGGATCTTCTTAAGGTTCTTTTACAATCAAATGTAAGAATAATACAAGTGTTTAAATTGCTTCTAATAAAGCTTTATCACAACTGTGATTTTTCACTTAAGATTTAAGAACTATGAAACAAATTCAGCTAATGAGAATAAATTGTATGAGAGCTTGTAATGAATTCATTCAATGTTTCGTCAACTGAAGAAGATGAATGGAGTCTTGCTTTTATAGGCACAGAGGTCCAAGAAACTATTACGTTGAAGGCTGTGTACAAAAAGGTCTGAACCTTTTTGTCTTCACATCACATGACCTTTCCTAGAAATAGAATGCACAGAGAAATCCTTTTTGTCAGTGTTCTTGTGTCTAGCATAAATGAGGAAAGAATCGTTTGGCCATACCAACGGACATAAGTTTGAATTCTTCTTCAACAAGTTTCAGCAAAGTATCATCAGAGTCTTGAGCAGTCAGAGTCTTCTGATGTACATTAGAGTTTGCTGAATCATTGTCTTTGCAGCATGTGTGCTAACAGCGTGTAATTGTTCAGAGCATAGTTTGAGATCAGATCTTCAGTACTGGCAGCGTAGTACTTATCAGAGTCTTCTGAAATAACTGTGCTTGAAACTCTTCATACAAAATTCTTCAATGCTTCAGATGCTTCTGGCTTCTGTTTCAGATTCTTCTGTAGCTTCTGCTTCAGATCCTTTTGTAGACAGCGCTCAGAACCTTCTGTAGGCAGCATTCAAAATCTTCTAAGAGGTGCTTCTGACGCTTCAGAGCCTTGCATATTTTTCATGTTCAGATCTAATTTGCTTCCAAAATGATATTCACTTTAATATCTGCAGCAAACATTCTTAAACAACTTTTAGAGTATATAATTCTTGAATACAAAATTTTATAAGAGTTATCATCAAAACATAGAGATATTCATAAGAACCAATATGTGTTCTAACAGTCTCCCCCTTTTTGATGATGACAAAAACATAAGAAATTTTGTTCAATAAAAAATATAATTATAACTCCCCCTGAGATGATGAATCTCCCCCTGAATTGAATACTTAGAAGGAATAGAAACTTCCCTTCTTCTTTTTTTGCATGAGTATTCTTTTCAGAATCAGAGCCTGATTGTTCCAAAAATTAGATCTTGACTTTGGATGCACGTTTTAGAATCAGAGCCTGATAGGTTAAACTTGATTTGGGGATCTCAGAGTTACTTTTAAAGAAATTGTCAGAGTTTTCAAATGTTCTGAAATACTGAGAGTTCATGTTAGTTATAATTGATATGTCTGAATTTCATTTTGGTAGAGTTTATTTGAACAGTCAGATTCATTTTCTCCCCCTTTTTTGTCATAATCAAAAAGTAAAACTTTTAAAGACAAATAAAAGGAAATACAGAAAAGATATTTCATGTAGAGAAAACTCAGAGTCATTCATTCATATTCAAAACAGACAAATGATCAGATAAATTCAAGTACATGTGCACAAACATCATATACAAAAAAAACATAAACTAGGTTTGCTTGGACATAATAATCTTCAACAGGTGAGTGATCTCAGATGAAGACTCTTCTTGCTTTGTCATCCACTTAGCCATGTTGTCATTTTTCTGATCTTGCTTGGACATCCATTGTGCCATGTCTTCAGATTTCTGGTCTTGCTTGGCCATCCATGACTTAATCTCAGATTGTCCAGCTTCCAAAACTGCAATCTTATCTTCCAAATCTGGATTCTCTTTCTTGATCTCAGATGATGAAGGTGGGGTAGATTCTGAAGCAGGAACAGAGTCAATTTCCATAGGATATGCAGAGTCATGAGCAACAGATCCATATGGATTTTCCACAATTATCATAGCTAGAGGATTTTCTTCAGAAGAAGATTCTGTAGAAGCTTCTATAGCAGATACTTCAGATGATGAAGGCACATCTTCAAGAAGCAAAGGTGTAGATCGTTTCACATTCCAGATCATGCTTCTGGAAGTTTCAGCAAATCTTAGCTTCGCATCATCAGAACATACATTCTTCATATTTGAGGCTACAATATTGAATCTGTTGATGAAGCTATTCCAGATAACATCAGATTCATTTGCATCCATTGTTGACAAGCATCTCTTCTGAATAGATCCTAAATGCATCTTTATTTCTTTCATAAAACTTGCAAATAAATTATCAACATTTAGCCTAGTTTTTGGTTTCAGAAGGGTTTCCAAGGTGAAAGGCTTAGGTTGAGGTGGAGGTGGAATGGTAAATTTTGGAATAATGATCAGAGGGCTAGGATAGGCTGGTTTCTTCTGAGCTGGCATAATATGAAAGAATGGTTTGATTCTGCGAATGGAAGGGATGACAGCTTTTGGATTATCAAAATAAGGAACAAAAGCTGATGGTTTTTGTTTAATTGTTAGTGTTGGTTCAGAAATGATAGTATCAGATGTAATGGATAGATAGGAAGTGGTAATATTAGATCTGGATAAAGCATGAACCAGATAAGGTTTTACACATGATGCAGAGGGAACGACATCAAATGTAGTGGAAATATAGGGAATGAAAGCAGATTTATCAGTCAATAGAGATTCTGATGAAATGATATCTGGCAATTCTTTTAAGTAGGTTTGAAGAACAAATGGTAGAATGGTGGAATACTTAGGTTTAAATGGAGTGGTAGAGTCGGATGATTCAATACTGGTATAGAAGTTTTTAATCTTTAGACCAGAAGGAAGGGGATCAGAGGGGAGTGGTTTAAAGGAAGCAACTGAAACTAGCTCAGATGTCCTAGGTTTTGAAACAGTAGATCTGATTGTTTAGATTCAAAATCTCTGAGAGAGGGAGGTGAAAGGACATCTGGATGCACATCAAATTTAGAGGAATCAGATGAGGTTGTTGGGGTACAAGATGTAGATGATACTTCAAATACAGTCTTGAAAGGTTGGACATTCAGAATCTCAAAGTCAGGTATGTTTGATTCAATAGGATTGGATGGTTCTGGTTGAATCTCAAAAGGTTTGGATGGAGGTGGTTCAGATACAACTGGTTCAGATGTAACTTGTTCAGGTGCAACAGGTTCAGGTGTAACTGTTTCAGATTATATGGATTCAGATGCAGCTGGTTGTTGAATTTCTGGTTGTTGTATTTCTGGTGGTTGTTGTGTTGTAGGTTGTTCTGATGGTTTCTTAGTGGTTCTGATGGAGGAGTTTCAGATGATTTATGTGGTGTAGTGGAAACAGGATCAGATGATTTTGGTGGAGCAGGAATTGTTTGATTTTGAGTGGGAGGAGGTTCAGGCATAAAACTAAATGTTGATGTATTTAAAACAAGTTTAGAAAAAGAAGATACAAATGATTTAGTACCTTTAGTCTTTATGCGCTTGGTGGGAACAGAGGGAACTTCTCCATAAGCTTTTCTCTTGATCTGCTTCTGAGGCTTTTCAGCAATTCTTGGTTTCTTCTGAGCAGCAGCTTCATCTGCCTCTAATTACTTTCTTTTCCTCATGTTCTCATCATACACATCTGGCATAGGTTCTCTTGCTCTTATCAGAATATCTGCAGGAATAGGGGTTCCATCTGCCTTGTACGCATCAATATATCTAACAATAATCTCCCTGGGTTCTTTAGCACCAAAAATTGGAAAGTCTTGAACTGGAATCCTTCTCTGACTAACTTCAGAAACATTCAGCTTCTTAGGAGCAGCTGTGAGTTCAATGGTTTACCAATAATTGTTTCAAGCTCCTCTTTAACTCCAGCTTCATAGAGAGCAGTTACCAGACCATTCTCTGTCAGAATGTCTGAGATCAACCTTCCAAAGGGAATCCACGTCCTGATCTTCTGTCCCTTATCCTTTACAGACTCTCTTGATGCATTGATATGATTCCACAGATGCATAAAAAGAATGTATGGAAGATCTACCTTTGTACTCTGACTTAAACAGTACATAAAGTAGAGTTGTTCATTATTCACATAATCTGGAGAATTAGTGGATTTTCTATGATGGATGCATCCCAGAAAAATCTTTGCCCAGATTTTATAGTCAGGTTTCAGATCCTTAAATTTTTTGGAGGCCTGTCCAGATGTAATGACTTCCTCATAAACTTCTTCCATATCCACATGCCCAGCTGGCAGATGACACACTCCATCAGTCTCCTCATACCCTATGAGTTTCCTGATGAGATCTTCAGTGATGATGATCTCCTTTCCCAGAACAGAAGATAGAATGAATTTTGGATAAACAGAAGCATGAATCCAGAATTCCTTCACAATATGTGGGTACACTGGTCCAAACAACCTGTCAAAATACTTGACCCAACCTTATGCATCAATTATAGAACATAACTCAAACCCATTTTCAGCTAGAGAGTCAAATTCCACCATGGATTCACAGAGAACTTCAAGTTTGTCCACAGGGGTTAACAATGTCCTTTTTGGTTCCTTAAATGGAGTAACACCCATGTTTGCTGACGTAACTGCAGCCATAGATGATTGAAATTGAGCTGATGTTGAGGATGAAGTTGCCATTGATGAAGATGAAGATGATTTTGACGAAGGTTTAGGGTTTTTGTGAAGAGCAAAGAGAAGACATAAATGCATAAAATTGTCTGTGAAGTGAAAAGTGTGAAATTGGTGTGAAATGTGGTATATATAGAGAAAGAAATAGGGCACACAAACAATCACAAATAGCACGTTTTCACATAGCAATTAATGGCATTTAATGAAAGGAATAAAAATTATTTCAAAACATTAATTGATTCTAACAATTTGGGGGGAAAATCAAGATTTTTACTATTCAAACAATACCTCAAATGTCTCTTCAGTAGTGTACACGCCATCTTTTCAGATTCAGAGTGACACGTGTTTGATTGCATGTGCTTCTGAATTCTCTTGAGAAATGAAACGTTAGCCAACTTTCATATCCTCTAAGATTGGTTAGTTCAGATACACACAAATAATAATAATAATTCAATAAATCAAATAAATGACAAGTGAAATACTTCAGAGTTTTAAGCATTTTGCATCTGAGAAGTTTGCTTCTGATAAATATCATTCTGGACAAAAATCCATACCAACATTTTTCAGAATAAACTTAAACCTATCTTCAGCAAGGGGTTTTGTGAAAATATCAGCCCACTGATGATCTGTATCAACAAAGGCTAAGTTTATAATACCCTTCTGAACATAGTCTCTGATGAAATGATGTTTAATTTCTATATGTTTTGCCTTAGAGTGTAAAATAGGATTTTTTTGACAAACATATAGCAGAAGTATTATCACAGAAAATAGAAATGTTACTCTCAAAGATCTGATAGTCTTCTAGCAGACTTTTCATCCAGAGTATCTGGGTGCTACATCCAGCAGCAGCAATATATTCTGCCTCTGTAGTTGATAGTGCAATTGTGGGTTGCTTCTTGCTGTACCAGGAGATTAAATTTCTTCCTAGAAATTGACAACTTCCAGAAGTACTTTTTCTTTCCACTCTGTCTCCAGCGTAGTCAGCATCACAAAATCCAACTAATTTGAAATCATCAGATTTTCTGTAACACAAACCCACATTAGAAGTACCTTTCAGATACCTTAGAATCCTCTTAACAACTGTTAAGTGTGATTATCTAGGATGTGATTGGAATCTTGCACACAAGCATACACTGAATACAATATCAGGTCTAGAAGCAGTTAAGTAGAGAAGTGATCCTATCATACCTCTGTAGAGTTTCTGATCTACTTTCTTACTTACCTCTTCCTTACCAAGAGTACTTGTTGGATGCATGGGAGTTTTTGTCATCTTACTATCAGTCATGTTAAACTTCTTCAGAAGCTCTTTAACATATTTGGTCTAATGAATGTAAGTGCACTCTGGAGTTTGGTTGACTTGAATTCCCAGAAAGAATCTCAATTCTCCCATCATGCTCATCTCAAATTTTGCCTGCATACATTGAGCAAACTCCTTTCCCAGCATAACATTGGTAGATCCAAATATAATATCATCCACATATATTTGGAAAATTAAAAGATCTTTCTTAAATGTTTTGCAAAAGAGAGTTGTGTCCACTTTTCCTCTGATGAAATTTTTCTCCAGAAGAAAATTGCTTAATCTCTCATACCAAGCTCTGGGAGCTTGTTTTAAACCATAAAGCGATTTCTTTAGTTTGAAAATATGTTCTGAAAATTTTTCACTTTCAAAACCAGGAGGTTGGTAAACATAAACTTCTTCTTCTATAATACCATTTAGAAAGACACTCTTAACATCCATCTGATAAAGAGTGATGTTATTTTGTGCAGCAAAAGAAATGAGTAAACGAATAGACTCTAACCTGGCTATAGGAGCATAAGTCTCTGTATAATCAATTCCTTCTTGCTGGCTATAACCTTGAGCAACAAGCCTTGCTTTGTTTCTTTCAACTTCTCCTTTCTCATTCAACTTATTTCTGAAGACCCATTTAGTTCCAATTATGTTGAATCCTTTTGGTCTTGGAACCAAATCCCAAACATCATTTCTTGTGAACTGATTTAGCTCTTCTTGCATGGAAATTATCCAGTCATTGTCTTGCAGAGCTTCATCCACAGAAGTTGGTTAAATAACTGACACCAACCCAAATAATGATGCTTCAGATGATATGAGGAAGGATCTTGTTCTAATGGGGTCATCCTTCTTTCCAATGATCACATCCTCTGGGTGAGAGGCCTTGATTCTGGAAGATGATCCTTTAACAGTTGATTCTTCAGAAATGTTCAAGTTGTTCATCTGAGAAGCTAAGGGAATTGCATCTGGCGTTGCTTCTGGTTCCTTCACTTGAGCTTTGTCTGCCTCTGAGCCTTCAGAGTCTTTGAGAATTACTTCTCTATCTGAAGAACTTTCAAACTGCTTTGGCTTTTCAATGCCAAGCTTATCATCAAATCTAACATGTATATATTCCTCCACAATCTGTGTTTCAGTATTGTATACTCTGTAGCCTTTAGAGCGTGCAGAATACCCAAGCATGAAACACTTCTGTGCTTTAGAATCAAACTTGTTAAGATTCTCTTTAGTATTCAACATATAACAAATACATCCAAAAGGATGAAAATATGAAATGCTGGGCTTTCTGTTCCTCCACAATTCATAGGGAGTCTTTTCCAAAAAGAGGTCTTACAGACACTCTGTTCTGAATGTAACAAGCTGTGTTTATTGCTTCTGCCCAAAACTGCTTTGCCAGATTAGTCTCGTTGATCATGGTTCTGGCCATTTCTTGTAGAGTTCTATTTTTCCTCTCTACAACTCCATTCTGCTGTGGAGTTCTAGGATAGGAAAAATCATGAGCAATGCCATTTTCATTAAAATATTTTTCAAAATATTTGTTTTCAAATTCACCACCATGATCACTTCTGACTTTAATAATTTTGAAATCTTTTTCATTCTGAACTTGTTTGCAGAAGTCAAAGAACACAGAATGTGACTCATCCTTGTGTTTTAAGAACTTTACCCATGTCCATCTGCTGTAGTCATCAACAATGACTAATCCATACTTCTTGCCTCTGATGGATGCAGTTTTTACTGGTCCAAACAGATCAATGTGAAGTAATTCTAATGGTCTTGAGGTTGAAACAACATTCTTAGATTTAAAAGAAGATTTTGAAAATTTTCCTTTTTGACATGCTTCACAAAGAGCATCTGAGTTGAACTTCAACTTAGGAAGTCCTCTGACCAGATTGAGTTTATTAATCTGAGATATACGTCTCATATTAATATGCCCCAATCTTCTGTGCCAGACCCATTGCTCATCATTAACAGACAAGAGGCATTTAACATGTTGAACTTTAAGTTTTGAAAGATTTATTTTGTAAATGTTGTTCTTCCTCTTTCCATTAAACAGGATTGAGCCATCCTTCTGACTAACAGCTTTGCAACATTGTTGATTAAAGATTATATCATAACCATTGTCACTTAATTGACTTATGGATAATAGATTATGCTTTAATCCTTCTACAAGAAGAACATTAGATATAGAGGGAAGGTTACCATTACCAATAGTACCAGAGCCAATGATCTTGCCCTTCTGATTCCCTCCAAACTTCACTTCTCCTCCAGATTTAAGCTCCAGGCTTTGGAACATAAGCCTTTCTCCCGTCATGTGACGTGAGCAGCCAGAGTCCAGGTACCATGACTGGCGTCTTGACTTTTCTGCTAAAAACATCTGCAACAGGGATAATCTTATCCTTAGGTACCCAGATCTTTTTGGGTCCTTTTTGGTTAGTTGCCTTGAAAGTTGGTCTGAACTTCTATCTTTTTACAACAGTTTTGTTATGACTTACTTTTGGCTTAAACACAGGAACGTTTTGATCAGAATGTGTGTATTTAATGTCATTCAAATGACCAAACTTGAAATGAGAGTATAAGGGAGTTTTATTAATAACAAGTTTATCAACAGGCATTGGATTTAAATCCTTTCCAGAAGAGGATTCATATCCAATTCCTTTCCTGTTGTTTCTGCTAACCCCATAGATCATTGAAGCCATCTTGCTTCTGTCTATGCTTTTAGCAAGAAACTTCTGAAAGCTAAAGTCATATTCTTCTAAAATGTGTTTACATTTAGACTTATTTTCAGATTCATAATTTTGTTGAGCTTTTTCAAAATTGGCTTTCATTTTCAAATTATTTTCTTTTAGCTCAGCAACTTCTGATCTTAACAGATTATTCTCATAACCAAGATTGCATTTAAGATTCTTGCATTTGAGCTTAATCTGATTATAATTTTTCAGGACTTTAGATAAGACTTTAATAAGCTCTTCCCTAGTGAGATCATAAAGTACCTCTTCTGAGTCAGATTCAGAATCAGACTCAGATCCAGATGATTCTTCATTCTGATCTTCAATGCCTACCATAAGAGCCATGTTGGCGCATTCTTCTTCAGAATCTGATGAAGATTCAGAGTCATCTGAATCATCCCATGTAGCCATTAGAACCTTTTTCTTGTGCTCAGGCTTTCTTCTGGAATTTTCCTTCTGAAGCTTTGGACATTCATTTTTGTAATGACCAGGTTGTTTGCATTCAAAACAAACAACTTCCTTCTTTCCAGATCTTTTTGTTCCAGAGGACTCCTTGCGCTGATCTGACTTTTTGAAGTTCTTGAACTTCCTCTGCTTGTGCTTCCAGAGTCTGTTGATTCTTCTGGACAACAAGGATAATTCATCTTCTTCTTCAGAAGAATATTCTCCAGAGCTTTCTTCTAACACCTGCAAAGCTTTCACAGATTTGTTAGATTTTAAGGCAATTGACTTACCTTTCTTTTGAGGCTCATCTTCCTCAAGTTCAATTTCATGGCTCCTTAGTGAGCTGATTAGCTCCTCCAGAGTGATCTTGTTCAGATCCTTGGCAAGCTTCAGAGCAGTGACCATAGGTCTCCATCTGATAGGCAAGCTTCTGATGATCTTCTTCACATGATCAGCAGTTGAGTAACCTTTATCCAGAACTTTTAGACCAGCTGTGAGGATCTAGAATCTAGAGAACATACTTTCTATAGACTCAGATTCTTCCATCTTGAACGCTTCATACTTCTGTATTAACGCCAGCGCCTTGGTCTCTTTAACTTGAAGGTTTCCTTCATGAGTCATTTTGAAAGACTCAAACATGTCAAATGCAGTTTCTCTATTTGTGATCTTCTCATACTAAGTGTGAGATATTGCATTTAACAAGATTGTTCTAGCATTGTGGTGATTTCTAAACTCCTTCTTTTGGGCATCAGTCATAGATTTTCTGTCTACTTTCTTGCCATTCCCATCAGTGGGATGAACATACCCATCTATGACCAAGTCCCACAAATCACCATCATAACCAAGGAAGAAACTTTCTATCCTGTCCTTCCAATAATCAAATTTCTCCCCAACAAACATAGGGGGTTTTGTGCTGATTCTATCCCTTTCTTCATATCTGTTGTTACTGTTAGATGTTGAAGTTTCAGCCATAATAACAACCAAATATATATCAAAGTTTTTCTCACTGGATCTTTTCTGTCACTGTGAAGTGGTAGCACACCCAGAACCGGAGCTCTGATGCCAACTGAAGGTGAGAAAATACTTAGAAGGGGGGGTTAAATAAGTATATTGAAAAACTTATAGTAATAAAAACTCAAGGATTTTTATCCTGGTTCATTGAACTCAACTACTCCAGTCCACCATATCAAGAGTGATTTGCCTTTCTCAAACAAGCACTTAATCCACTATTAAATCAACTGATTACAATAGCAAGCACTAAGAACCATTGTTCTAAGTCTTCTCAAGAACTACTGATCCTAACTGGATCTTCTTAAGGTTCTTTCACAATCAAATGTAAGAATAATACAAGTGTTTAAATTGCTTCTAATAAAGCTTTATCACAACTGTGATTTTTCACTTAAGATTTAAGAACTATGAAATAAATTCAACTAATGAGAATAAATTGTATGAGAGCTTGTAATGAATTCTTTCAATGTTTCGTCAACTGAAGAAGATGAATTGAGTCTTGCTTTTATAGGCACAGAGGTCCAAGAAACTATTACGTTGAAGGCTGTGTACAAAAAGGTATGAACCTTTTTGTCTTCACATCACATGACCTTTCCTAGAAATAGAATGCACAGAGAAATCATTTTTGTTTGTGTTCTTGTGTCTAACATGAATGAGGAAAGAGTCGTTTGGCCATACCAACAGACATAAGTTTGAATTCTTCTTCAACAAGTTTCAGCAAAGTATCATCAGAGTCTTCTGATGTACATTAGAGTTTGCTGAATCAGAATCTTTGCAGCATGTGTGCTACCAGCGTGTAATTGTTCAGAGCATAGTTTGAGATCAGATCTTCAGTACTGGCAGCGTAGTACTTATCAGAGTCTTCTGAAATAACTGTGCTTGAAACTCTTCATACAAAATTCTTCAATGCTTCAGATGCTTCTGGCTTCTGTTTCAGATTCTTCTGTAGCTTCTGCTTCAGATCCTTCTGTAGACAGCGCTCAGAACCTTCTGTAGGCAGCGTTCAGAATCTTCTAAGAGGTGCTTCTGACGCTTCAGAGCCTTGCATATTTTTCATGTTCAGATCTAATTTGCTTCCAAAATGATATTCACTTTAATATCTGCAGCAAACATTCTTAAACAACTTTTAGAGTATATAATTCTTGAATACAAAATTTCATAAGAGTTATCATCAAAACATATAGATACTCATAAGAACCAATCTGTGTTCTAACATTCCTGTCATAAGTTATTATAATCCACAACTTGGTATGTGAAAGTTTTTAAGTTCCCGTATTACTTCATGTCAACGCCTATGTATTCAAATTGTTGTTGCTGTTGATTTCGCAAACGGAAGAGAGAGGATACTAATGAACCATGTTTTTTTTGGGGGGGGGGGGGGGGACTCAATACTCACCATCTATTTTGTTTTTTAAAAAAACTGATGAAAGACTTCAAAACTGAGGTCGAGGAAGACGAAAACAGTGCGGAAGCCATTAGGATTGAAAAGGAGAAAGTTGGATACTCGATATCATCTTCGTTTTACTCACCGATTTCTTCAACTTCTTCAAACATGACTCGCTGATTCTTCATTTTCTTCAAACAGTACTCGCCTCATTTATCAACCTCTTCAAATCTCCCTGCCGTATTCCTTTCAACCTCTTCTATTCACAGCAAACTTACCGTTCCAAGTCATCATCATAGAACTAACCCTTTCATTTCATTTTCTCCATCTCACCACGCGAAAACGATCTTGTTTTTCCACCTGAACTTCACCAGCTCTTACGGCATCGCCACCATATAAACCAATTATAATATAACTGTGATATTCCCCTACAGCAACGATTTTAGCATCAACTTCCATCGCAAGAGAGATTGATGAGTTAAAGAGCGTACGCAAGCAGTGAACCACGGCGGGGCTTGATTTTTTCTTCCGGTGGCGTGATACAAGAAGGGATACAGAAAACACGAAGCTGCTTATGTGAAAGAAGGTTATGAACACGATTAAAAAAATCTCCTTTGAAAATCCTCATGACCTTCATTTGGACTTGGAGCCCATTATTTGTTACCTCATCACCCTTTTTATCATAAACACCCATTTATTTTGTTTTTTTTTATATATAATAATTTTAGAATTAATTTAGGTTAACTAATTGCTTGTTTAGATTATGATATGTTACTAATTAATGTTTTTTTTAAATATTTGATTTTTTTTTAACTTATGTTTTATTTAGGATTTAACCCTTTTAGGTTTATTAATTAAATTAATTAGTTTAGATTTTTTTCAATCAAATTATAAAAAAAATCCTAAAAGTATTTTCTCATCCTTTTCCCTTTTTTGTTGTTTAGTGTTTTTTTATTTATTTATTGTTGATCACTTATATTTTAATTGGTTTCTCTGCCGATTTGATTTCTAATTTGGTGGATTTGCAACTTGGCTTCATTTGATTGATTCAATATTGATTGTTCACTTGTTCATATGGGTACTCACTTTCCCCTTTGACTTTGGTTAATGTCAATCCTGGTTAGGTTAGTCTTTCAACGTAGACTTAGAGAGTTTGTTAACTCTACATAAGTATCATTGTTATGAATGTTTATTCCCTTTGGAACCTTGATCGTTATCAAGAGTTCCTCCACCCTAGTTAGGTGTAATACGGTTGCTCTGATTCCATCCTAGTTAGGATACGTAGGCACGAGATGCAATGTCTTGGCGAACATACTTAGTGTATATACCCTTAGGTCTTTACCTTAGCACCTTTCCCTTAGCAAACAAACTTTAACATAACACAAATACTAACAAGAGGTTCTTGTAGAGTACTACAAATACTTAGGATGCTAACACCTTCCCTAGGTATAACCAACCCCTGGACCTTAGATCTCTAGTTGTGTTGTTGCATAACACACTTAGGGTTTTCTTTGATCTTTACCCTTTCCTTTGGATAAATCAAAGCTCGGTGGTGAACTTTATGATTTGTGATTCAAGTTAATTAATAGCTTGATATCTGATTCTCACCGAAACAGAAATGGCGCCTTCACTGGGTACGTTCCCCTAAGAGGGTTAAGCCCACCTTGTTTGTATTTGTGTTTGCTATATGTTTGCTTGCTTGTATATCTGTATATTTGTAAATATCTGTATATAGTTGTGCTTGGGTTTTTCTATATGCAGGGTTGTTACCTTGAGTGGTGAGATAAGTCCTATTCCTGGACTTGAGTGCACCTATGATAGGAATATGGTATATTTAAGAAGACTTATAGGGAGTTGGTTCCCGACCAAGCTGACTTGAGAAACCACCGCTCAGTGAGGGCCCTCTTGGGAGTAGTTTTGTTGAACGAGTATTCGTCAAAACAATACTACTTTTGACCTAGGAGCCCGTGACACTGAGAACCTTTAGTTACCTTTTCGCCTCACTTTGGCCTTGTTAGGATATAATGCAATGACTATCAGGGAGTAGTCCTGAAATAGTTGATATGCGATACTACAGTCAAATGAAACTCTCTTGAGAATATTATCGACTACCGAGTCATTTGGGAAATTGATAATATTTGAAAGATGGGTTGATGACTCTGGGAACTTCTTAGAATCTTATTATGCGAATCATGAACCCTTAGTACACACCTTTTGGGATGGGTAAACCATGGCTCCACGCTCGTGTTCTCTAAACCTAGGCCCTTTGTCTGCTTGCATGTTCATATGTGTATATATGTGAATCTTTGTTTGCATGTGTTTGTGCATCCTTGCATTCATAAGCATCATATCATAAAATTTTTATGGAACTCAAACCTTTATTTGTAAACATCAGGGTTGTCATGGACAGTAAAAGGAAGAAAACATTGAAGTACGCTTACAAGAGTCCTAACTTAGATGACCTAAGGAGATTGAGTACCTTGGCGACAGACCCAGAAGGATTCAAGAGCAGATATGGGAAATTGTTGTTGTTGTTGAAGATAAAGATGGATAATGGACTTCTCTCCACACTTCTTCAGTTCTACGATCCAGTTTACCACTGTTTTACTTTTCCTAATTACCAGCTGGTACCTACGCTAGAAGAATATTCTTACTTGGTTGGATTGCCCATTCTTGATGAATCTCCTTTTTCAATCGTGGAGAAGGACCCTAAGAAGGAAGTTATTGCTAAGGTCACACGTTTTGGGATTGATTGATATTCAAAATAATATGACTATAAAAGGAGGATTTTTCGGTTTGACTGTAGAATTCTTAGTGGGGAAAGCTCAATATTATGCTGACCATTTGAGCATGGATGCATTCGAGGCTATTATTTCCTTACTCATTTATGGTCTCTTTTTGTTCCCTAGCTTTGAAAAATTTATAGACCTCAATTCTATCAAAATCTTCTTAAAGAAAAACCCTGTGCCTACCTTGCTAGCAGAGGCATACCATTCAGTTCATCTGAGGAATTTCCACAATGGAGGGATGATCACTTATTGTGTTCCTTTATTATACAAGTGGTTTATTTCACACTTGCCTAAGGCTAACGCTTTTTGAAATCTTAAGAAAGGTTGGTGGTCACAGAAGATCATGGCTCTCACTTATTCTGACATTGATTGGTACAATCGTGACTATGATAGAGTAATGATTATTGATAGCTGTGGAGACTTTGGTAATGTACCTCTTTTTGGTACTAATGGAGGAATCAACTATAACCCAGTCCTTGCTCGTCGATAGTTAGGATATCCTTTGAAGGACAAGCCCAACAATGTTCATGTGGAGAAGATTTTCTTCAAAGAAGAGAAAGATAACAAAGAGCTTAAAGAAATGATTCTAAAAGCATGAAGTCATTTGCATAAGAAAGGGAAGAAGGGCATAGGGAAACCTAATTGTGTTTCTTTGGATCTGTATCTTCAATGGGTCCGAAAGAGGGCTATCGAGCTGAAGATGCCTTATTCTCAACAAGAGCCCATGGTTTTGAAGGAAGATCGCACATTGATCTTCATGTCTGAGGAGGAGAAGCTGAAAATCACTCTGAGGAAGGTGCAACAAACTGAAGACGCTTGGAAGCACAAGTATCAAATAGTTGTCGAAGAGAAGGCAAAACTCCAGAAGCAACTATAACTAAGGATGAATAAGTTCTCTCTTGTAAGAAAAGGAAGGCACAAGAGGATTTATTTTCCTCTAGCTCTCAATCAGTTTCGTGGAAGTTGATCGTGGATAAGCTTTTCCTCGAGAAGGCCCAGATGGAAGAAGAGATCAAGAGGCTCAATATGAGGTTGTCCAGGGAATCTTATTAGGACTTTTGTCAGATTTTATTTAGCTTTTTTATTTAGGACTATTGTAAGAAGTACTAATGTTTTGTAATTTGATTTTATTTGAGTATTGAATTTAAGACCATAACACTATTTGATGTTTGCAAATATCTGAGTTCCATGGCATTTTTTGCATTATATTCATGCTTTACTAACCATTCAAGGAACTAAAGTTTGTTTTGCAGATATTATAGAATGGATTCTGGAAGAAAGACAACTTCAGAGTACGTGTTTCAAAGTCCAAATTTTGAGAGTCTGAGGAAGCTGGGAGGTTTGGTAGAAGACCCTTTGGCGTTCAGAGGCAAATACGGAAGCATGTTGTCATTTCTAGAGATTCAGGTGGATGAAGAGATATTGAAGTCACTTATGCAGTTCTATGATCTCATCTATTATTGTTTCATATTCCCCGACTATCAATTGTTCCCAACCTTGGAAGAATACTTCGCACTGATGGAGTTGAAGGTCACTCCTAATCCATTTTCAGGAAGAGAAGGGACTCCGAGTGAGAAGGCTATTACAGAGGCGACACATCTAGAGCTAACAGAGGTGCATTCTCATATGAATACTAAAGGAGGTTATTATGGATTACCAGCTATGTTCCTGTTTGAAAAAGCTCAGTATTATGCCGAGTCAAGGAATTCTGAAGCATTTGAGGCTATCTTGGCGTTGTTGATCTATGGGTTCTTCATGTTTCCCACTACTAAAGATTTTGTTGACGAGAGTGCAATAAATCTCTTCTTAATCAAGAACCATGTTCCTACTTTACTGGCTGATGTTTATTTTTCCATTCATCGGAGGAGCTATCATGGAGTCGGATAGATCATATGTGATGCGTCTGCAAGTGCATGGAAATATCGAAGTAATATAAAAGATTTGTCGAACCCATAGAGACCAATGTCAACCTACCGTTATCTACTGTCGTGGCGTAAAGCTAAGGCTAATGGAATTAGGAAAGTTAAATGCGAATGAAATTAAATACAACGGAAATGAAGATTATTGGTTTAAGGAAGAGCAGTAAACGGATATCGGTATGTAATGCTCTAGTTTTCGGGGATTCGCCAGATCGCCGATACTTTTTAGTCTTTGCAAACACTTTTTAGGAGAAAATACTCGTTTAAAGACCTTTGCCTCATGATGGTTGTTGACTCGGGTCATAATTCTAAGGCGGAATGTACGCTCTCGCAGTCCCATTCGGGGTTAAAACTACTTTTTGAAAACAAATAAATTCTGATTTATTTTAAAGCGCTTTCGCTATGTTTAAAATCAATTCCTAGTTCTTACTATCGGGTTTGAACCCCAGCTTTTGCATGCTGGCTCGTGCCTTAATGAATTTCCCACTTTCGTGGCAAAACTACTGTAAATAATTTCTCGCTTTCGTGACGAAGGTTTATTTAGAAGATTTTGATTAAAAACTACGGCCAGAAAGGTGTTTGTAAAAGGGAAGGTGCACCGGATATTATCGAATCCCATCCCACTAATTAATACATACCGATAAAACTAGTTTAGCTAGACATGATAATTAATGCAAACGGAAATAAACATAAACAACAAAGTAATAAAATATGCATTATGACAGAAAATAAAGTAATAATTCAATTAATAAGAACCTGGAAAGTAGTACTGAAATTGAATAGTAGTCCTCCACAATGTCGGCAGGATTCTACTTTGGCAAAATAAAATTGCAGAAAGAAATTACAATGTTCTGAACTAAAGGAAAAAAAGGAAGAAAATAAAAGAAACAAGAAAAATAGCTTCAATAGAACTTTGGTAGCCCTTCGGGACGTAGAATCCACCCCCCTTGGTTCTGTGAATCTCTGGCCTATTTATAGGAGATATTTCATTTCTCAACTTCTAGAGATCATGCGTGAGTTATGGAGAAAGTGGGAGTAACTTCCAGTAGTGGGCAGTTAGTGGAGAAAGTGCAGGAAGAAATTAAGTTGAACGTGCTCGTGGCCACTTCTGTATTTGACGTTATGCTGATATTGGAGTTATGACGGTCGTGGCACTCTTGTGATGATCGTGTTGTACGTGACAATCGTGAGGATATTGAGACAACCGTGAAGACTATGACGATTGTGAGGGAACTGTGACGAGCATCACACACACAAAATTTGTTTCTTTGCTGCTTTCTGTCTTTTTCCCCATTTTATGTCTTTCTTGTTGTTTTTCCTTCCATTTCTTCTTCTTTTCTTTCTTTAATCCTATTTCTCCACAATCTGCAAAACATAGTGAATTAACCTTATAATAGAACATGAATCAAGATAAATTAACAATAATCGCAAATAAATTCATGTAAATCAAGTCGAATAAACGATATGATTTCGCGTTATCAGTATGTTACACCGCTGTTCTCTACAAGTGGTTTATTTTGCACTTGCCTAGACTGCCAGCACTTTGGGATATGCAGAGTAGACTCTCATGGACAGACAGATTGTTGTTTCTTAAGCACTCAGACATTAAGTGGTATGACCCTATGTATGGAGGGATATCCATGATTCAAAGCTGCGGGGATTTCCCTAATGTACCCCTTATCAACACTATTGGTTGCATAAGCTACAATCCTATCCTAGCTCGCCGCCAGTTGGGACACCCATTGAAGAACAAACCTGACCTAGTTCTCTTGAGGAGTTTCTACCTCGAAGAAGGGAAAATCCAGCCTACAAGGCTTGAGTTGCGCATGCTTGGCATCACATTCACACAGAAGGGGTGACTACCTTGGGCTACCCTGAATGTTCTATTTTGGAATCTTGCCTATCATGGGCCAGAGAAAAGGCATTAAAGATGTTCTATACCTGTTTTGAGCCAACTCCTGTTAAACCTACTCTTGTTGAAGAATTGAAAGCTGCCTTGACTAAAGCTAAAAAGGAAGGAAAGGCTTGGAGGGACAAATACTTCAAGACCATGCAAGAAAAGGAAGAACTGCAGAAGTTACTCCAGCAGGGTGGAAAAAGGAATCAACCAAAAGATGAAGGACCCTCTGTCAGAGGATTTAGAATCTTATTTTCTGTGTTTTATTGTTAATTTGTATTGAAGAATTTGTATTTCAAGTTCGAAGTATTATGTAAAACTCTCAGTTGTTAATTTATGAAGGTCTTGGTACTTACTTTATCCTCCATTGTATCATAATATTTGTGAATATTTCTTTGGATTCCTTGAATGTTTAGTTTTGCATCCGCATTTGCACTCATAAGCATTTCATGTGCATTTCTCGTTCTGTGTCTCATCTCGTTGTCTTATCTTCAGTCGGTCACACTGAATCCAAGACACCAATATAACACCCGATCCCAAGCTCTTAAAAGGATGGTAGAAAAAAATTTGGAATTGGATAGAGCCGACAACGAACTTGAAGATCTACGAGGAAGTGTGGGGAGAATTATGGAAGTACTGTAAATCATTAATGCAAAGATAGACACTCAGGCTACTGTGGTTTCTAAAGTCACTAATACAGCTGTAGAACCAACTCCAACTGCAGCCACTGTTGCAAATGTACCACCTTATGGGCTACCTTTTGGTTTTGTACCTCTACCTCTCATTGTGCCAACTAATCAAGATACAGTTCCTCTGGGACCAGAGATACCTCAAGTTGTTCCAACCTATACTTCAGCCTTTGTGCAACCTCAAGTGCGTCCTGTTTTTTATAATCAACAATAAGTGTTTGAAATTCCTGATGGGTCTGAGGAGGGAAGTGGACGTCAAGATAAATTGAAAGAAAGTGTAGAAACTATTGGGAGAAAAGTCAAGGCAATGGAAGGAAATGATATCTTTGGTACTGATGTCAGGGATATGTGTCTAGTATTTGGACTGGTGATTCTGCCAAAATTTAAGACTCCCAATTTTGATCAGTATTCGGGTGTAACTTGTCCATAGACACACTTGATCATGTATTACTGAAGAATGGCTGCCCGTGTAGAAGATGATAAGTTGATGATTCATTGTTTTTAAGATAGTTTGAAGGGAGCCTCTGCCAAATTGTATCTGAGCTTGGATCAGTCTCGAATCCATAATTTCCAAGATTTGGTATAAGCTTTTGTTAAACACTACAAATACAACATGGATTTATCCCCTGATAGGAGGCAATTGTTGAGCATGTCACAAAAGAGCTCTGAGTCCTTTAAGGAGTACGCACAATGTTGGAGGGAGACCGCCTCTCAGGTGGAGCCTCCTCTAAATGAAAAAGAATTGACATGCTAGTTCTTGGACACGGTTAAACTAGAGTTTTATGAAAAGATGATTAGCAGACGAGCTTTTCTGATATAGTGGTTGTGGGGGTGCGAGTTGAATTGGGATTGAAAAACGGAAAAATGACTAGTAGCTCTAATGGTTCCAGCAACGGTAATGCCAAGAAGTTTGTTGGCAATTTTCATAAGAAGAAGGAAGGAGAGACGAACGCCATATCATCCAGAAGAAAGAACCAGACCTGGAAACAACCATACCAATCACATCAGCAGCCTCATCAAGGTTATTTTCAGCAGCCTCAGCAAGGCTATTTTCAAAAACCTCAACAAAGTTTTGTTCAGCAACAAATGTATCCTGTATAGTATGCCCAACAACCGTATGTGGAAGTTGTTACACCTACCTTCAATAATTCAGCTTCAACCTACCAGACAGTGCAGCGAACGCCCATGTATCAATCAGTCCAGAAACAAGGGTATCAGCGAGCGCCCAACGCTCCTCCCCATCAACAAACCAATAATCTATGGCTCAGGCGCTAAGGAAAAATTATCAGAATAAAAGACCAGCGACAAGACCTCCAATTCCTCAAATTCTGATGAATTATACCGAATTGTACCCGTCGTTGGTACATGAAGGTTTGATAATGACACGACCGTTGGGACCACCGTCAGACACTTTGTCTCCTTATTATAATCCTAATGCTCATTGTGTATTTCATGAGGGTGCGGCTGGCCATGATTTAGAGGGATGCATTGCCTTGAAACATCTTGTCAGAGAGCTCATAGAGAAGAAAATTCTGTCTTTTGATGACGTATAACCTAATGTCAAGGATAATCCATTGCCAAATCATGGAGGAGTTCATGCCATAGAAGAGGCGTTAGATGAGAGGATAATTTGTGATGCATCGGAAATCAAGACTTCGTTGCGATCACTTCATGAGAAATTATTAAAAGCGGGACTGATTGAAGGTACCCATGAAGATTATGAGGAATGTTATGTTGATCCTAGGGGATGTTGTGTGGTTCAGAGAAATGTGCAAAGGTTGATTGATGATGGAATTTTGCAAGTGTGTAGCAAGATAAAAAAGGAGGAAGTCTCAGTGGTTGAGCCCGTCTTCAACTTTCCAAAGAAGGGTGAAAAGGTTCCTGTGTTTAACGTGCCCACTTTTGGTTCAATGATTCCAACCAGTAAAAGTGTAAAGCCTGTTTTAAACAAATCTGCTATTGTTCAGCCCAGACCGGTTATTATCTAGAAGTCGAGACCATTCTGTTTTGAGAGCTCGAAAGTTGTGCCTTGGAGATATGATATGACTGTGATAGATCGAAGATTAGGGAAGGTTATTCAAAATGAAGAAGTAAAAAGTAACCAAGTTGATGTGATGAATATTGCGGGAACAAGCAAGATGACCCGAAGCGGCCGAATCTATCAACCTAGAATAATGGTGGTTCCTCAAAAGGAAAGTACTCCTGTTGAGGCTACTAAAGATAGAGAAGTGCCAATGAAGGAAGGAGATGCTGAGGAGTTTTAAAGAATTATCTGAAAGAGTGATTACAAGTTTGTTAACCAACTTCATCAAACCCCTTCTAAAATATCAATCTTGTCTCTCCTGATGAATTATCCAGCTCATAGAGAGGCTTTGTAGAAGGTTTTAATGCAGGCACATGTGACAAAAGACATAACCATTGGCCAGTTTGATTCTCAACATTACGGCCTGTAACACTTTGAGTTTCAGTAATG
Source organism: Lathyrus sativus (assembly GCA_963859935.3). Classification (NCBI taxonomy): domain Eukaryota; kingdom Viridiplantae; phylum Streptophyta; class Magnoliopsida; order Fabales; family Fabaceae; genus Lathyrus; species Lathyrus sativus. The sequence continues at coordinate 412,821,750 of OZ012737.1, forward strand.
AAGAGTTACCGAGGGAAGGATGTAATCACAATCGCGCGTTGCACGTATCTGTCAAATGTCAGGAAGATACGTTGGCGTAGGTTTTGGTCGATACTGGTTCCTCTCTGAATATGTTACCCAAAAGGTTGCTTGCCAAGTTAGCATACGAAGAGGTAGATATGAGGTCGACGTCATTAATCGTTAAAGTTTTTGATGGTTTAAGGAGGACGGTTGTTGGGAAAGTGGAGTTGCCAATTATGATAGGTCCCCATGAATTTGACATCACATTTCAAGTAAAGGATATTAACCCAGCGTATAGCTTCTTGTCGGGACGGCCTTGGATCCATGCGGCTAGGGCAGTGACTTCCACTTTGCATCAAAGGATGAAATTTGTTGTGAATGATAAGCTGGTAATTATACATAGTGAAAATGACCTCATGGTGAGTAACTTGTCGTTGTTTAGGTACATTGAAGCAGATAAAGATGCATTGGAAACTCCTTTCCAGGCGCTTGAGATAGCTGTTGCGGTGAGAATCGTGATACCAAGCTATTGATTAACTTGAATCTTAATTCTTAAATTCACAACCGAACTTTAATTTATCCCAAAGGAAAGGTTTAAAGAAAGAAAAACCTATAAAATATGCAAAGCAAAAGGCAAGGCCTAAAGCTAAGCAAAGAGAGATCTAAAGGTTCGGGGGTTGGTTATGCATAGGGTAGGTATTTCACATCCTAAATATCTGTAGTACTCTACAGGAACCTCTTGTTAATATTTGTGTTTGCTAGAGTTTGCTTGCTAAGGGAAAAGTGCTAGGGTAAAGATCTAAAGTATATACAAATAATGTAAAGTTTGTACAAAGTTTGCTCGCGAAGACATCGCATCTCGTGTCTATGTATCCTGACGGGAATGGAATCAGAGCAACCGTAGTTCCCCTAACTAGGGGTGAGGAACTCTTGGCTGTGGTCAAGGTTCCAAACGGATGTAAGCGTTCATAGGGAAGTACTTACATGGAGTTCGACGACTCCTAAATCTATGTTGAGATTGTTGTGATAGAGAATATCCACGGCGGGACGCTAAACATGAGTACAGCGACTCAAATCGTAAGGCTAGGTTAATAGATAAAGGATGTCCACGGCGGGACGGTAAAAGTGAGTATGACGACTCAAATCCTAAGGCTAGGATAATGGATTAAATGCAAATCACACATCATGTGAAAATATATATTAGCACAAGAATTTAGCAAAAAGAATCACTAAAAAAGGATAAAAAATGAACAAGTTATGATATTTTTTTAATTTTATGAAGAAACATGAAAAAAAAAAACAAATAAGTGATTTAAAAATAAAATGCACTAGGTGGGTGTTGAAAACACCACCTTTGAAGGTTCGGGGGTTGGTTATGCATAGCGTAAGTATTTCACATCCTAAACATATGTAGTACTCTACAGGAACCTCTTGTTAATATTTGTGTTTGCTAGGGTTTGCTTGCTAAGGGAAAAGTGCTAGGGTAAAGATCTAAAGTATATACAAAGAATGTAAAGTTTGTACAAAGTTTGCTCGCGAAGACATCGCATCTCGTGCCTACGTATCCTGACGGGAATGGAATCAGAGCAACCGTAGTTCCCCTAACTAGGGGTGAGGAACTCTTGGCTGTGGTCAAGGTTCCAAAAGGATGTAAGCGTTCATAGGGAAGTACTTACATGGAGTGCGGCGACTCCTAAATCTATGTTGATATTGTTGTGATAGAGAATATCCATGGCGGGACGCTAAACATGAGTACGGCGACTCAAATCCTAAGGCTAGGTTAATAGATAAAGGATGCCCACGGCGGGACGGTAAAAGTGAGTATGACGACTCAAATCCTAAGGCTAGGATAATGAATAAAATGAAAATCACACATCATGTGAAAATATATATTAGCACAAGAATTCAGCAAAAAGAATCACTAAAAAAGGATTAAAAATGAACAAGTTATGATTTTTTTTTAATTTTATGAAGAAACATGAAAAAAAAACAAATAAGTGATTTAAAAATAAAATGCACTAGGTGGGGGTTGAAAACACCACCTTTGAACCACAAACAACACACCTTACCACTAGGCCACACACGCACGCATGTTATATGGATGGAAAAGATAGATAAAATAATAAAACATTGAAAATAAAATAAAACCAAAAGGGTTGATCTCCACAGGGATCAAACCCAGGTCAGGAAGGTGAAAGGTGTATAAGGCGCATAGGTTCTAACCACTGGGGTGGTGATACATCCAGTATGTAAAACCACCCCATAAATATACATACCTAAGCAAAAGCGTGGCTGGGCAAAAATGCAAGGACAAGTGGCATGTTAGTGAAAAATAATTTTAAAAAAACAAAATCTCCTCTTCTTCTTTTTCTGTGCGTGTTGCACCCTCTGTATCTCATTCATCATCATTTTCATATATATATATATATATATATATATATATATATATATATATATATATATATATATATATATATATATATATATATATATATATATATATATATATATATATATATATATATATATATATATATATATATATATATATATATATATATATATATATATATATATATATATATATATATATATATATATATATATATATATATATATATATATATATATATATATATATATATATATATATATATATATATATATATATATATATATATATATATATATATATATATATATATATATATAACAAATTAATAATTAGACTAAAAAATAAATAAATAAAAACAGAATATAAAAAGATAACATGCTTTTTTTTGGTATATTTTTATAATATCACAAAATTTGATGAAAATTTTAAAAACCAAAGATTAACATATTTTGGTATTTTTCAATAAAATAAATAAAACAAAATCTTTCACTTTTTTTTAAAATATATTCAAACTAAAAACTAGAAGAAATAATGGCAAACATGCTAAAAATAAAAATAAAATAAAAGTAAAAGTACCAACATAGGATCCCACGTGCTCACCCTTTAAACCAAAAACAAGAAAAAACGAAAATCTTATGTTTCCACGAGATCAGAAGCAGAAAACAGGAAGTGAGTTTTGAATGAAAATCTCTCTCTCAAATTCAAACAATAAGACATATTCACTTTACATCCAAACCAAATATGTAGCTTCAAAATAAGAGTGATTAGCAGCAACTTTAATAACCAAGAACTAACACCTCATAACCATATATTGCAATATATATAAACCATACATCAGAACTAACATACTCACGAAACATCAACACACAAGTTGAACGAAACACAACATCAAAGTGCAAATGCGATAACGTGAACCGCGAAATACACACTCGATCGACAAGAGATATCATACATTGCAATATATACATGTAACATAGTAATGAAAATGCTGAGAAATGTGAAACTGTTACCGAACAAAAAGTGGCAGCCGCTGTTACTTGTATACGTCAATACCGGTTTTGTCAGTGGCTCCCTTCTTTCTCCACTCTCTCGCAGCGGTGGTGCTGGTTTGAGTTGTCAGAGTGGCGTTTAACTCGCCGACGACGACTTTGTTGTGACAGTGGCGTTAGAGTGAAAAATCTGGTTTTGATGTGCACATGAAGTTTTATGAAGGAATGAGTTATGGTGTATGTGTTAATATGTCTTTTTTTTTGCAAGATTGTTGGAGAATATTATGGTAATGAAGATGATGAAGTTGAGATGTCTCTTAGAAAAATGGAAGATGAAAGCCGAAGAGAGAAAGCAAGCAGGTTCTCCTTTTTTTGTGTGAAAGGTTTTTCCCTTTTATATTGAAATGCAGGCGTGTCATGAATTTTACTGTGTTGCTCTACTTTTTTCAATTAAAAAAGGTATGTATATTTTTTATTTAGGAAAAGAAATGAGAGAAAGTAGTATATGGAAAGGATAGAAGTGATGTGAAAGAGGGAGTGAAGCTATCCTATTATATTACTAGAAATTTGAACAAAATCTAAAAAAGTACTATAAGATCAAAGACTTTTTTAAAAGCTCCCTAAAATAAGGAAAAGTTAGACATAAAAAGAATAAATTATTTACAATGAAATCTAAAATAAATATTTGATGGATTAAAAGAATATATTAATTAAAAGTAGAAATAAAGACAGCAAAAAATGAATAATTGGGTCGGTATCGAAGTATTCGGGAAAAAATAAATACACCAAAATGATCAGAAAAAAATATAGGATTCAGAAAAATACGGCGTTTTGTCAAATTTTGAAATAAATTTTACCCGCTAAAATGGCTTAAACTGTCCAAAAAGTTTATTTCAGCTGATAAATTGGGTATAATGAAAAATGTAAGAGATGATAAACTATACTGATGATGCAAAAAGATGCGGTATCTTAGAGTAAAAAATTAGGGTGCAACAGATGCCCCTATTTAAGTTTCTTCGATCCGTAGAGGTGAAAATTGAAATCTTCGTCTCGACACGGTCGGAGAGACTTAAATACAAACATGCGCAATTTTTGACCCTAAAATGCCACAAAATACTTATGATATAATATGATATGCAAGACAAAGATTCTACGAGGAAAGATGCCACAGGAGACGAATATATATTGGGAAGATGCTGCAACTCCACTGGGGAAAGACTAACAACTTCATGGGAAAAACGTATCTAGCAGACACAACTGAGGAAAACAAAAAAATTATGGACACGTGTCAAGGTGACAAAGAGTATCCAGTAATACTTGGAAAGAGAGGGACAAATCCTAGACAAAGACACAGACACCCGGAAAAGCATCAGATGCTGAAAATAACACCCAGTGAGATAACAAAAACATCTAGAAAGTAAAAGAAACTTATTGGAGAAAAAGTCACAGTCACCAGAGGTTTTGTCAGAAGAGCATTAAACAAAACTCTGGAGAAGAACAGTAATAGCCACCAGAGATATTCAGAAGAGCGTTGAATAAACTCCGGAACACATCTAAAAAAGCATTGGATGGAGTATAGAAACAGATTTGAAAATAAAATTCAGCAGTTGTTAACCAAAGTCAAAAACAAATTGAAGACATCTAGAAGAGCATTAGATGAAGACAAAAATTCTAAAGATACATCTGAAACATTTAGAAAAGCATTAAATGTACGGGAAAATATTTTGAAGACACATGTGGAAGAACATCAGATAAACAGGGCCGTATCTGGAAGAACGTCAGATAGACACAAAGGGGTTCTGGGAGAACGTTAGAACAAAAGACACATCTGGGAAAACATCAGACGCAAAAGAGATAAATTCTGGTAAAACATCAGAATTTACAGACACATCTGGAAAAACATCAGACGGAAAAAGAAATAAATTCTGGTAAAACATCAGAATTTACAAACACATCCGAAAAAACATCAGACGGTAAAAGAAATAAATTCTGGTAAAACATCAGAATTTACAAACACATCTGGGAAAACATCAGATGCAAAAGAGATAAATTCTGGTAAAACATCAGAATTTACAGACACATCTGGAAAAACATCAGACGACAAAAGAAATAAATTCTGGTAAAACATCAGAGTTTATAGACACATCTGGAAAAACATCAGACGACAAAAGAAATAAATTATGGTAAAACATCATAATTTACAGACACATCTGGAAAAACATCGGATAGATCTGGGAAAAACATCAGAATCAAGGTAAATATCTGGAAAACCATCAGATAAGTTCTGGAAGAACATCAGAACAAAGACTCAATCTGGAAAACCATCAGAAAGAGAAATAAATATCTGGAAGACCATCAGATAAGCCACGATACAAACTGTTTGGTAGGTGCCAAGTGAGTTGGACTTTGACCACAAGGTAAGACGTGAATAAAACACGACCTCGGGGAAAAAGTAAATGGGGATAAAACACCCATGATGCCAGGTAAATTGAAATTCGTCCACAAGGTAAGACACGGGTAAAACACGACCTCGAGAGAAAAAGCAAATGGGGATAAAACACCCATGATGCTAGATAAATTGAAATTCATCCACAAGGAAAGACGCGGGTAAAACACGACCTCGGGTGAAAAAGCAAATGGGGATAAAACACCCATGATGCTAGATAAATTGAAATTCGTCCACAGGGTAAGACGCGGGTAAAACACGACCTCAGGAGAAAAAGCAAATGGGGATAGAACACCCATGATGTGCACATGTACATGAATTATGCTTATGATATACGCATGTGTAAATTATGCAGATGACATATGATCAAATGCAGATGCAAATGTCGATGACAAGGCTCGACTCTTTTGGTGAGAAGACAAGACTGGAAGACATGATTCCTCAACACGAAGATCACTTTCAATCTGCTTGGGGACTAAAGATGCTACAGATGAACACATCTCTGCCACACTAATAAATAGATGATCCTTGTAGGAAGGATAAAGATCTGCTTGGGGGTTCTTCAAGTAAACTGCCCCAGTTTAGCTATCTGTTGTAGATGAGCTGATAACTACTTCAGCTTGTTGATGTTGAAAATGACTGATTCACTGGGTGCTTGGAGAGCTTGCCCCAGTCTAAGCCTTGAAATATCTTCTAGATAAACCAAATCTGAGAATGCCCTGCCTTGACCAAATCTTGAATTGATTCTTAAACAGGATGTAAAAGGAACTTGCCCCTGATAGGATCACCAACCAAGTTTCTCAATGTTTGAAAAATCCTTGAGAGGAAAGCCAATTTGCAAACAAAAGTGCTCATACAAACATGGTAATGCAAAGCATGTAACTTTTGAAATCAAAAATCATTTTTGAAAGGTGCAAAATAAATGAGTCATTGGTCAGAACATGGCGGTTCAAGACACTCAAAGTTTAAAGCAAAGGTGTACTACCAAAAATAATTGATTTGCAAAAATCTTTTGGAGTCAGTTTACGCAACTTTGCTGTAGTATGCTTTCAAAATAACCTTGCTTCAATTAGGTCTTTTGAGGGTTGTAATGTGGCCTGGTTCACGGTTTAAGAAACAAAGGATAAAGGCTCAAAGTTTTTTTTTGTACCCACCCAATCTACGTGATGATCTCCAGTCCTATGCTCAGTTAACTCAGACTATGCGCTCAGGTTCCCATAGGTTAGGAATTGTACTGATTGATAGCCATGATGATGGTTCAGAAGTCAACAGACTTTTTGAAAAGGCAGTCACCACTTCTTTACAACATTTGGTTGTTTTGAAATTAAAGGATTTTCATGATGAAGGGTTTAAAGATCTCCTCCCTTTTATTGTCCCTAATTTTTACCTGAACTGTTTCTTTTGAAGCTTACAGTCAGCGGGATGCCCCAGTTTTTCCTAAGTCTCCTTCATAGGTTTTGACTTATCGGGCTTTTCTTTTGTTTTTTTGAAAGAGAGTGACTGCCTAGCTTAATGATCACGGTGAACCATCATCGGCTTCTTGGCTTGGAAAACATCTTCGACACTTGTTTGTTGTGTGCGAAGGAAAAAAAATGTAGTTGCAAACTTTATATAAAAGGTGTCTTGCATGAACACACAACCAAGTTAACTGAGAACTACCCACCCCAAGGTTAAAACTGCGGGTTTTTGTAAAGAAAGAAACTCCAACTTCTAGGCTCGAAAGGGGTTGACAAGGGATTAACTTCCTTATTTCTCCAGTGTTTGGGAATTGAAACAATGCCTTATATCGTCAACAAAGTTTGATTGAAAGCATACTGAAAACAATTATGGGTATAACGTTTTCATCATCCTCCCTCAAATAAAAAACTTTGACAAGGAGTAAATATTTGAAAGATAAATCATAAAAGTGCAAACAATAGGAAAAATGAATTGAAATCAAAAGTTGTAATGCTCATTTCATTGGTATGAAAGTACAAACACTAATTAAAAGCAAACAGCTTAAACAAAATAAGGAAAGTACAAACAATGAGAAACAAAAGGCCTAGTGACTAAATCAGAACAAGGATGAACCATCTTGTCTGAAACCCTGGCGTTCAAAAAGATAGTCTGCTGAAGTCAGACTGAAGCTTCACTTTTGATGCTATGGAAATGGATTGTTCTGGATATTCGAATGGTCATCCTTAAAACCAAGGATTACAGTTCGAATCAACTCCCGCACTCTGGCTTTCAGTGCATAACAATGTTCTAAGTCGTGGCTTGGGGTACCCTCATGAAAAGCACAATGGAGGTCAGCTCTAAATCCAGTTGGAGGAGGATTAGGAGTTTGCAAAGCCTTTGTAGTAATCAACCCTTGTTGAACCAGATCAGGATAAAGTTATGTATATGTCATGGGAATAGGATCAAATTGATTCCTATTTCGATACTGGTTTTGTCCAACAGTTAGACGTTGAGGAATCTGAGCTGGTCGTGGAGCAGCAGCATCAATAACGACAGTAATAGCAGGGTGATTATACCTTGGCTGAGGACGAGGATTTCTCACTTCAACCATGACAGCGTTGGTTTGCTCTTCCTTCTTCTTATGGAAAGTCCCGAAGGATTTCTTCGCACCATTAGAAGGTTCAACAGCTTTGGATACCTTACCCTTTTTTAGTCCTTCTTCTAACCTTTGGCCAATTGTCACCAGGTTTATGAAGTTTGAAGATACACTCCCAATCATCTTTTCCCAATAGAAAGGAGACAAAGTATCCATGAACATTCCAGTTAGCTCTTTCTCTGCTAGAGGGGGTTCAACCTGGGAAGCCAACTCTCTCCAATGTTGAGCGTATTCTTTGAATGATTCTTTTTCATTTTGAGACATGTTTTGAAGTTGACGACGGTCAAGAGCCATGTCCAGATTGTATTTTTATTGCTTCATTAAAGGATTGGCGAGATCTTGGAAGCAGTGGATGTTGTTGTGCTCCAAGTTCATATACCAATTGAGAGAAGCACCACTCAAGCTGTCTTGAAAGCAATGGATGAGCAACTTATGATTGTTAGTGTAAGATGCCATCCTTCGGAAGTACATGACCAAATGGGCTCTTGGGCATGAGTGACCTTTATATTTCACGAAATATGGAATCTTGAATTTAGGAGGCATGACGAGGCGAGAGACTAAGCACATATTATATGCATCGACGTTGAAGAAATCAGTACCCTCAACGGCCTTGAGTCTCTTGTCTATGTTCTGAAACTGTTCGCGGATAATCTCAGGCTCAACAAAATCTTCATGGTCTTCTCCTTGAGCACTGGCAGCATTGTAGTCAAAGAAAGGAGCTTGAACAGTCTGGGCAATGGTGTGGACCATAGGTCTGGTTTCAGAGAAGATGGGAGCTTGAAAAACTGGTCTGACAGTCTGACCAAACATAGCAGTAGATGCAAGGGGTGGAGAGTAGTTAGGAGGTAAACCAAACTCTGGCCATGTTGAAGGTGGCATTTGAACAGGAAGAGGGTCAGCACTTGAAACTTCCTGAATGACGGTCCTTTGAGATTCTCTTCTGGCAATCAGTACTTGAAGCATCTCGGTGAGCTTAGTCATGCCTGATTTCAACTCATCGATCTCCATTCGGATTTCTGCATTGTGTACTTCCTATTCTGACATCTTGCGTCTATAGTTAGCTCTAGTCTGATATCAGTGTCGAGGAATCAGCTTAACGACTCAAAGGCACACTGAACGATGAAGACAACTGGAGATGAACGACTGGACAAACAAAGGTATGCAACGAACCATGCAAAGATGCAAATGCAATGCAGTGCGATGCAAGACATGATGCAAAACACACATAACATGATCAAAGGTTCGAGATCACAGCATGAGGTCTGGGTAAAGAACCAACCACAGGGTATGTACTAGGGGTAAAGCACCTGCACAACGGGTTCTAAAAAAGTTCCCAGAGTCAACAACCCATCTTTCAAATATTTTCAATTTCCCAAATCACTCGGTAGTCGATAATATTCTCAAGAGAGTCTCATCCAAGTGTAGTATCGTGTATCAACTACTTCGGGAATACCCCCTCATAGTCATCGCACTACGTCCTAAAAGGCCAAGTGGGGTAAAAGGTAACTAAAAGTCCTTAGTGTCAAAGGCTCCTAGGTTGAAAGTAGTAATGTTTTCACGAATACTCGTTCAACAAAACTAACTCTCAAGAGGGCCTCCACTGAGCGGTGGTTTCTCAAGTTAGCTTGGTCGGGAATCAACTCCCTATAAGCCTTCTTGAATATACCACCATCCTATCATAAGTGCACTCAAGTCCGAGTATAGGACTTATCCTCGCCACTCAAGGTAACAAACCTGCATACAGAAAAACCCAAGCACAAACAGATAGATGTACAAATATAAAAGCAAGTAAACATATAGCAAACACAAATATAAAAAAGGTGGGCTTAACCCTCTTAGGGGGGATGTCCCCAGTGAAGTCACCATTTCTGTTGCAGTGAGAATCGTGATACCAAGCTATTGATTAACTTGAATCTTAATTCTTAAATTCACAACCGAACTTTAATTTATCCAAAAGGAAAGGTTTAAAGAAAGAAAAACCTATAAAAAATGCAAAGCAAAAGGCAAGGCCTAAAGCTAAGCAAAGAGAGATCTAAAGGTTCGGGGGTTGGTTATGCATAGGGTAGGTATTTCACATCCTAAACATCTGTAGTACTCTACAGGAACCTCTTGTTAATATTTGTGTTTGCTAGAGTTTGCTTGCTAAGGGAAAAGTGCTAGGGTAAAGATCTAAAGTATATACAAAGAATGTAAAGTTTGTACAAAGTTTGCTTGCGAAGACATCACATCTCGTGCCTACGTATCCTGACGGGAATGGAATCAGAGCAACCATAGTTCCCTTAACTAGGGGTGAGGAACTCTTGGCTGTGGTCAAGGTTCCAAAGGGATGTAAGCATTCATAGGGAAGTACTTATATGGAGTGCGGCGACTCCTAAATCTACGTTGAGATTGTTGTGATAGAGAATATCCACGGCGGGACGCTAAACATGAGTACGGCGACTCAAATCCTAAGGCTAGGTTAATAGATAAAGGATGTCCACGGCGGGACGGTAAAAGTGAGTACGACGACTCAAATCCTAAGGCTAGGATAATGGATAAAATGAAAATCACACATCATGTGAAAATATATATTAGCACAAGAATTTAGCAAAAAGAATCACTAAAAAAGGATTCAAATGAACTAAGTTATGATTTTTTTTTTTAATTTTATGAAGAAACATGAAAAAAAAACAAATAAGTGATTTAAAAATAAAATGCACTAGGTGGGTGTTAACCACACCACCTTTGAACCACAAACAACACACCTTACGACTAGGCCACACACGCGCGCATGTTATATGGATGGAAAAGATAGACAAAATAATAAAACATTGAAAATAAAATAAAACCAAAAGGGTTGATCTCCACACGAATCAAACCCAGGTCAGGAAGGTGAAAGGTGTATAAGGTGCACAGGTTCTAACCACTGGGGTGGTGATACATCCAGTATGTAAAACCAACCCATAAATATGCATAACTAAGCAAAAGCATGGCTGGGCAAAAATGCAAGGACAAGTGGCATGTTAGTGAAAAATAATTTAAAAAAAACAAAATCTCCTCTTCTTCTTTTCCTGTGCGTGTTGCATCCTCTGTATCTCATTCATCATCATTTTCTTATATATATTTTTTATTTAACAAATTAATAGTTAGACTAAAAAAAATAAAAATAAAAACAGAATATAAAAATATAACATGCTTTTTTTTGGTATATTTTTATAATATCACAAAATTTGATGAAAATGTTAAAAACAAAAGATTAACATATTTTGGTATTTTTCAATAAAATAAATAAAACAAAATTTTTCACTTTTTTTTTTAAATATATTCAAACTAAAAACTAGAAGAAATAAAGGCAAACATGCTAAAAATAAAAATAAAATAAAAGTAAAAGTACCAACATAGGATCCCACGTTTAAACCAAAAACAAGAAAAAACGAAAATCTCATGTTTCCACGAGATCAGAAGCAGAAAACAGGAAGTGAGTTTTGAATGAAAATCTCTCTCTCAAATTCAAACAATACGACATATTCACTTTACATCCAAACCAAATATGTAGCTTCAAAATAAGAGTGATTAGCAGCAACTTTAATAACCAGGAACTAACACCTCATAACCATATATTGCAATATATATAAACCATACATCAGAACTAACATACTCACGAAACATCAACACACAAGTTGAACGAAACACAACATCAAAGTGCAAATGCGATAACGTGAACCGCGAAATACACACTCGATCGACAAGAGATATCATACATTGCAATATATACATGTAACATAGTAATGAAAATGCTGAGAAATATGAAACTGTTACCGAACAAAAAGTGGCAGCCGCTGTTACTTGTATACGTCAATACCGGTTTTGTCAGTGGCTCCCTTCTTTCTTCACTCTCTCGCAGCGGTGGTGCTGGTTTGAGTTGTCAGAGTGGCGTTTAACTCGCCGATGACGACTTTGTTGTGACAGTGGCGTTAGAGTGAAAAATCTGGTTTTGATGTGCACATGAATTTTTATGAAGGAATGAGTTATGGTGTATGTGTTAATATGTTTTTTTTTGCAAGATTGTTGGAGAATATTATGGTAATGAAGATGATGAAGTTGAGATGTCTCTTAGAAAAATGGAAGATGGAAGCCGAAGAGAGAAAGCAAGCAGGTTCTCCCTTTTTTTTTGGTTTGTGAAAGGTTTTTCCCTTTTATATTGAAATGCAGGCGTGTCATGAATTTTACTGTGTTGTTCTACTTTTTTCAATTAAAAAAGGTATGTATATTTTTTATGTAGGAAAAGAAATGAGAGAAAGTAGTATATGGAAAGGATGGAAGTGATGTGAAAGAGGGAGTGAAGCTAGCCTATTATATTACTAGAAATTTGAACAAAATCTAAAAAAGTACTATAAGATCAAAGACTTTTTTAAAAGCTCCCTAAAATAAGGAAAAGTTAGACATAAAAAGAATAAATTATTTACAATGAAATCTAAAATAAAGATTTGATTGATTAAAAGAATATATTAATTAAAAGTAGAAATAAAGACAGCAAAAAACAAATAATTGGGTCGGTATCGAAGTACTCGAAAAAATAAAATGAATACACCAAAGTGATCAGCAAAAAATATACGATTCAGAAAAATACGGCATTTTGTCAAATTTTAAAATAAATTTTACCCGTTAAAACGGCTTAAACTGTCCAAAAAAGTTTATTTCAACTGATAAATTGTGTATTATGAAAAATGTAAGAGATGATAAACTATACCGATGATGCAAAAAGATGCGGGATCTTAGAGTCAAAAATTATGGTGCAACAATAGCTAACGTTGTGATGATAGAGGAAGTAGTAGGAAAGAGTGGTCCATCTTGTGTATCTTCCCAGAGCATAAAGTATACACTAAAAGAAGGTACTTTTATAGGCTATGGAGAGTTTATTGAAGTAAAAGCAAGATTGGGTCGCCAGGGGTTGGGTTACACACCAACTCATGATGAAGCATCAACATCTGCCAAAGGACGTCCGAAGAATATTTAAGTGGTATTCATCAGTGGAGGACTTCAAGTCAATGTTGTAGGAGAAGATGTTAAAGAAGAAGATGTTGACTGTTTGGTGTATCATTATGAAACCGCCTTGGATAATCGGGGGGCTGTTGAAATGCTCGTGATCTTTCCTTTGCCAAAGTAGTTTGTTTGTTTCTTTATTTGTTTTGTGTTTTTCAAAACTTCCTTAGCCGCGCCCGAGGCTATAGGATAATTTTGTAGGGCCCTGTGCTTTCAAGAATATTATGATTAATGAAGTTGTTTTGTTAATTTCTTCTTTGTTATTTCGTTTACTATCTAGTGCTTCCACTTTTAAAGAAAATGGCAATCTTTCAAAAAAAAAAGTATTTTCCTTTGCTACATTCTGTCTTTGAGTGTTTAAATAAATTAAGTCATTCCAACATGCAGTGAAACCCTAAAACCCGTTGAACCCAATGACTTTGTTTTCCCTCCTGACTTCGACTCACCCATATACCAAGCCGAAGACGAGGATGAAGATTTTGAGATTCTGGATGAGCTGGAAAAAATGGCATATTATGAGTACACAGACCTTCAACCCCACAAAGAGCAGGTGGATGTTATTAATCTTGGCCCTGAAGAAAACTAGAAAGAGGTCAAGATTAGGGCAACACTTGGAGCAAAAGTCAAGCAGCGGCTGGTGAAGCCTTTAGAAGAATATGTTGATGTATTTGCTTGGTCGTATCAAGATATGTCGGGTTTAAATGCTGACATAGTAGTTCACAGGTTACTGCTTCGACAAGAATGTACACCCGTTAAGCAGAAGCTTCGAAGAACTAGGCCTGACATGGCTATCAAGATTCAGGATGAGGTCAAAAGGCAGATTGATGCAGGTTTCTTAGCAGTATCCAAATATCCAGAATGGGTGGCTAACATCGTGTCCATACCAAAAAAGGATGGGAAAGTTAGAATGTGCGTGAATTTCAGGGATCTGAACAAGGCTAGTCTAAAGGATGATTTCCCTTTGCCACATATTGATACTTTGGTAAACAATACGGTTCACTTTGCAGTTTTCTCATTTATGGATGGTTTCTCTGGATACAATCAAATCAAGATGGACCCATATGATATGGAAAAGACTACTTTCATCACTCCATGGGGGACTTATTATTATAAATTCATGCCCTTTGGTCTGAGGAATGCTAGCGCCACTTATCAAAGAGCCATGGTGACATTATTTCACGACATGATGCACAAAGAAATTGAGGTGTATGTCGATGATATGATAGCCAAATCTCAGAGTGAAAAAGACCATTTGGATCAAGTATCAATTGAGATTAAACCCTGCCAAGTGTACTTTTGGGGTGAGATCTAGGAAATTGCTCGGTTTCATTGTTAGCCAGCGAGGGATTAAAGTGGATCCAGATAAAGTTCGAGCTATCCAGGAGATGCCAGCTCCAAAAACTGAAAAACCAAGTTATGGGTTTCCTTGGAAGGTTGAATTATATTTCCCGATTTATTTCCAACACAACTCCTACCTGTGAACCAATCTTCAAGTTGTTGCGCAAAAACCAGATAGTTGTTTGGAATGCAGATTGCCAGCAAGCTTTTGATAAGATTAAAAGTTACCTTCAAGAACCTCATATCTTGATTCCTCCTGTTCTTGGAAAACCACTCTTCATGTATCTAACTGTTCTTGAGAAGTCTATGGGTTGTGTATTGGGTCAACACGATGAGACTGTACGAAAAGAACATGTCATTTACTATTTGAGCAAGAAGTTTACTAATTGTGAAAGCCGGTATTCACTTTTGGAAAAGACTTGTTGTGCTTTGGCATGGGCTGCCAGACGTTTGAGGCAATATATTATGTCACACTACTTTGTTGATCTTGAAAATGGATCCAATAAAGTATATTTTTGAGAAACCTGCTCAGACTGGAGACTTTCCCGTTGGCATATGTTGTTATCTGAATATGACATCCAATATGTGACTCAAAAGTCTATTAAAGGAAGTATCTTGTCATATTACCTTATAGATCAACTGGTTGAAGAGTATGAGCCTCTAAAGTTTGACTTTCTTGATGAGGATGTTTTGTTGGTGAGAAAAGACTATGGAAAGCCAGGTCCTGGTGAAGGTCCCGAGCCAGGTTCCCGTTGGAAGATGATGTTTGATGGTTCTTCTAATTATAGTGGGCATGACATAGGTGCCATTTTGATGAACCCCGATGGTGATTATACCCCATTCACAGTGATGTTAGATTTTGAATGTACAAAAAATATTGCCGAGTATGAAGCTTGTATTCTAGGCCTTGAAGCAGCTATTGACCTCCGAATCAAAATTCTTGAAGTGAGTGGAGATTCAGCTTTAGTAATCTACCAAGTCAAGAGTGAATGGAAGACCCGGGATGAAAAGTTGATACCATACCATGCTTATATTGTGGAGATCATTCAATACTTTGATGAGATCACTTTTCGACATGTCCCGAGGTCAGAAAACCATATTGTTGATGCCTTAGCCATGTTAACCTCAATGTGGAAGGTCATATTTGTCAATGAAGCTACACTCATTCGAATTGAGCACAAGAGTGAGCCTGCCTACTATCAACTAGTTGAAGAAGAAACTGATGATAAGCCATGGTTCCATGACATCAAGAATTATCTGCAAAATCAAGAGTACCCAGCTGACGCTACACCCCTTGATAAGAAAACTTTGAGGAGACTAGCATCCAAATTCTTTCTTAACAATGATGTGCTTTATAAAAGGAATTATGACATGGTCCTGCTTAGATGTGTCAACAGACGAGAAGCAAACTTGTTAATGCAAGATATTCATGAAGGAACGTTTGGCACTCACGCCGATGGGTATGCTATGTCCAAAAAGATTCAGAGAGCTGGTTACTACTGGTTGACTTTGGAGACTGACTGCATCCAATATATGCCAGAAAATGCCACAAAAGCCAAATTTATACGGACAAGGTGCATGTGCCTCCAGCATTGCTAAACGTGTTATCATCACCTTAGGCATTCTCTATGTGGGGCATTGACATAATTGGGGCAATTGAACCAAAGGCTTCTAATGGGCACCGATTCATCTTTGTTGCCATTGATTATTTCACAAAGTGGGTTGAAGTTGCGTCTTATGCCAATGTAACTAAGCAAGTGGTTGTCCGTTTTATCAAGAAGGAGATTATTTGCTGATATGGAGTTCGAAGCCGAATCATAACAGATAATGGGACCAATCTGAATAACAAGACAATAAAAGTTTTGTGTGACAAATTCAAGATTGAACATCATAACTCTTCTCCCTATCGTGCCAAGATGAACAGAGCTGTCGAAGCTGCAAACAAAAACATCAAAAAGATTGTGCAGAAAATGGTGATGACTTATAAGGATTGGCATGAAATGCTGTCATTTACCTTACATGGACATAAGACTTCTGTTCACACTTTGACAGGGCCAACCCCTTTTTCATTGGTATATGGGATGGATGCAGTCCTTCCCATTGAGGTTGGGATACCTTCTTTAAGAGTCCTGATGGAGGCTAAACTTGGTGAAGTAGAATGGGTGAGAGAAATATTTGATCAATTGAACCTTATTGATGAGAAGCGCATGGCCACGATGTGTCACACTCAGTTATATCAAAAGAGGATCAAGAGAGCTTTTGACAAAAAGGTTCGCCTCTGAGAGTTCCAAGAAGGGGAGCTTGTACTCAAGAAGATATTTCTAGTTCATAAGGACATGCTTGGAAAATGGATGCCTAATTATGATGGCCCATTTATTGTAAAAATAGTCTTCTCAGGAGGCTCGTTGATTCTTACAATGATGGATAGGGAACAACTTACTCACCTGGTGAATTCTGATGCAGTATGAAAATACTATGCCTAAAAGAACCCGATGAGTCGAAAACCCGAAAGGACGGCTTAGGCAAAAATGGATATCTCGCTGGATCATAGCCTATGAAGGGGATTCAGGAAAAAGTTAAGGATAAAATAAAAAAAGAAGAGCTCGCTAAGTTGAAAACTCGAAAGGGCGGCTTAGGCAAAAATGAGCGTCCCGGTGGATTAAAAACCCGAAAGAGCGGTCTAGGCAAAAATTAGGGACAAAAGGCATTTCATTGTATCAGATGGTTGTCACCTCTACAGAAGACTACTTGAGAAGTTCACTTTAACCGCTCTTGTCAGAAGCAAGGTTTAGGAAAAATCTTAGTCATTAGGGATAGATTGTCATTGGATTCAATGTAACCTTTTCCCTGTTTCCATTTTCAATTGTAAATGTTCCATGGAGCTTTGTCATTTGCAAGCTACCATTCTTGAATGAAATCAGATTTATGGGCCTTTCTTTTGTTGCAATTTACTGTTTTCCTTATTTTTCTTTTTTATGTAAAATATCATTTATTTTTTAATAATGTTTTGAAAGCAAAAGGTTTTTCTTAAAATGGTTTTGAAAATCTAACAAAACAAAAGTTGTCTGGTTCTTGGAAAGATTTAGTGGATATCATATATTCACCAGGAATTCTTAAGGTGGTGGAAGCTTTGATGTGCTATCTCAAATATTTTCCCCATGTAAGCATAATTTGGCTTTGATTTTTGGTTTGTTCATTTATTGAGGTCACCAAAGTTGAGGATAGGCTCCCCAGCAAGTTGCTACTTCAGTTGATATTGGTAGTTTCCTATGGACTTCCTCTTCTAAACAAGAAAATCAGGCTCATGACGGAAATCCCCTCATGTGAAGTCATGACAATGTATCCCGAACGAAATACTCTTTTTCCCAGAGAAGGTTGTGACCTTGAAGTAGAGTTGTTTGATTCTACGTGTTCATCCCAAGTGATATTCCAATCTGGTGAGATTAGCTGGGTATCCTTGTCGAAATGTTTATTTCTTCTTCGGTTTTGCTTCTTTTTGTCTGTTTTGTCAGCATAAGCATAAGCATGGCATGTGCATGGCATCTGTCCATTTTTGCTACCATTATGGTGTTTACCAGTTTTTGTTCACTTTGGCATTTATTCCCCAAGTGATTAGGTTTATCTTCTCTCCAATAGAGTTGTCAGCTTTTAGGCATAAATTGCTCATCTTTTCCAAATTCCCCACAGAGTTTGACTCTCGTGTTTCACACCCTCATTTTCACCTTTAGCCTTTATACCCTACATTCACCATATCATACATCATTTTATTGCATATCGAACATGTGGGTTCACAAGGTACGGATTGGATCGGTTTGTTATTTTCCATTTTTAAATGAGATAACTCGCCTATCATGGAATACATGGAAGAAAAAGTTCATCACATAAGGCTTGATCTATGTTGGAAAGTCTACTCATGTAGATTACTTCAAGAAGAAGTTACTTGAAAAATATTGGGATATTCAAGATAAATATTCCCAATGAACATGAAATGCAAGGCCAAATTCAAGTTTGCTTTAACCAACTTTGTTTCAATTTTTTGGTCAAGTGGAGTTTAAATTTGCAAAGCATGAGTCAAGATCACAAGTGCATAATTCAAGACTTCATATAATGACATAAGGGAATCCATCATTCAAAGTTCAAGATTCATGAATTCAAGACTAGATTCAAGAATATTACAAAGAGAAATTTCATGACATTTGCAAAAGTGTCACATTTGTTACAAAGTTTCAAGCTCTTGGTAATGCTTAGAAAATTAAGCTACTTCTAGTCTTAATCCAAGCTTCTAATCAATTTCATGTTATGGTACCCTTCATGCCCAACAAGTTTACATGTCTAACATTATGCTTGCAAACATCCAAAGAAAATATTTAAGAGCTAACTCAACATTGGAATGTTTCAAGATCAAGATTATGCATGCTTATTCATGGGCAATATGAAGGTAATCCAAAACAGCCCCATGCAAGAAGTAACAAGTTGCCTCATGTCACAAAATATACATGTCACAAAACCAAGGGAATAGCATGTGACAATGCATCTAAAAATCAGAATTTCAAAATTCTGTCCAAAGGTTAACATTGACCAAGAGAGCAGTCCAAGCATAAGCCAACAAAGAGGTGAAAGAATTGAGGGCAATGTAGAGGGCTGTAGAAAAAGACAGCATGAGAAAGTAGTGCATAAAAATACAGCATAGCCATATACATGGAAATGGAAAGAAAGAGAGTGACATGAGAAAAGGTAGTAAGAGACATTACCCATGAAAAAATCTGATGTTTGGGGAGAAGGGAAAACCCTAGAGGGGAGAGATAAGAAGGAAGGGACTGTAAACAAAGGGGTCATTAACTCTTTACACATTCAACATACACACACATTGAAAAACCAAAAAAATAGAGAGAGAGCAAGAGAACCCCTAAAAAACCAGAAAAATAGAAGGGAGGAAAAACCAGAAAAAAAGAGAGTCACATAGAAACACAAGGGCATCCTTAAAGAGCAGAGCCTTCACAACATAGAGTGAAGAGTGAAGCACATTCAACCAAAACAAGGAGGACTTGCAAGAAGGATAGAAATCTCTTGGGTATCCATTCCTTCAAACCTTTCTCTCTTTACCTTTTTGCTTTTATATTCATTTCATTTACTCTCTTGTGTGTTGTTGTACTGTATATATCATGTAAGGTCCCAATAGGGACCAAGAAACCATTTTCGAGAAACCATAAAAACGAAGGAGAATAAAGAAAAAAATTAGGTTTTTCACTCTGGTAACCTGACACGGGTCGTGTCACACGACACGGCCACCCGTGTCACACTTCTGATAGCTTTTTCATAGCACAAAAACCCCAGGCCTCACAACACGGTCGGCCGTGTTGCACCTCTGTTTGAGGTTTCAACCCACAAAATGCCTAGGACTTATGACACGGGCCGTGTCACACAACACGGCCACCCGTGTCACACCGTTTTTTGGCCTTAAAAACATTTTTTGCCCAGACCTCATGACACGGGCCGTGTCACACAACACGGCCACCCGTGTCACACCTCTGTCATGCCTCAAAACCTTACATTACAGGTACCTCATGACACGGGCCGTGTCACACAACACGGCCACCCGTGTCACACCTCTGTCATGCCTCAAAACCTTTCATTGCAGGTACCTCATGACACGGGCCGTGTCACACAACACGGCCACCCGTGTCACACCTCTGTCATGCCTCAAAACCTTTTATTGCATGTACCTTATGACACGGGCCGTGTCACATAACACGGCCACCCGTGTCACATAACACGGCCACCCGTGTTACACCACTGTTTTTCACTTATTTTGTTATTTTACCTCCAAAAAAATTTTTCTCAAAGAGTTCGCACGGC
This sequence comes from Lathyrus sativus, assembly GCA_963859935.3. Lineage (NCBI taxonomy): Eukaryota > Viridiplantae > Streptophyta > Magnoliopsida > Fabales > Fabaceae > Lathyrus > Lathyrus sativus. Next base: position 412,842,389 of record OZ012737.1, read on the forward strand.
GAACTCCTTGATGGCACTTCTTGCCGTTTTTTTTGCATGTCTCGATTTTTTTTAGTCGACTAACCCCATATGTTTGCATGATTTTGGTGTGAATATTGCTATTGTCCTTGTTGACTTTTGATTCCAAAAACCATATTCAAAAAAACAAACTCTCGACTTTGTCGAGCCATTTTTAACCTTGTAAGTTGGTTGCCTTGTGCACCGCCATTGACCTTGTCCATATCGCTTTAAATGTATCTTTACAAACAATAAACCTTGATCCAACGTCAAGTAATTCTATTTTCTCATAAAAATCCAAAACACAATAAAATATACTATTAGAATTATGCACCATGAGCTTTAAAGTGGTAGAGAAGGAATGAGAATGGAATCCTCCTACACTCGTTCCGAATGTTTTGAATACAAGGCGCTCGACTTGGTTATTCGAGACATTCGTCTCTATCCAAAGTCTTTTGTATAATCCTAGTCAAGAATAAATTCTTCCCTAAAAAACCTAAAAACAATATCAACTCATCAAATTTCTTTTGCCTTAGGGCGTCAATCCAAAAACCCTTTTTCAAGGTATAAAATCAACCAATACACAATTATTTCTTAAGTGGCCGAACTACAACTGCTCTGATTTCTCACACATGTTGAGAATACGTAGGCATAGGATTGTGACGATCCTAGCGAGCACAATTTTCTTTCTTTCCCATATTTAATCATCCATACCCTTTATCCAAGGACATGTTACGTCCGTTCTACCGCAAACAGGTAACACATAAGACTCCAAGAGCAGGCCGCAATATACCTAACTGCTAGAATGCGTACGATAGCATCGTCCACCCAACATCCCGTTTTCCACCGTAGTCCCATGAACTACGAATGCTCTGATTCTTCACTTCATACAAGTGAATATACGTAGGCACAAGGGCCCTAATCCTTGGCGAGCACTCTAATAAATACCAACCCCTCTTTCTTTAAACAAGCAAACTTTTAGAATAAAACACCCATTCACGCCAAACAACCTAGGAGGTTCCCATCGAGTACGATGGATGCGAGGGGGTGCTAATACCTTCCCCTCGCATAAACGACTCCCGAACCCTAAGACTTGGTTGCGATGACCACGCCCTTTTACCAAAGGTTTTATCGATATTTCTCTTTCCCTCCTTGGGATAAATAAAATCTGGTGGCGACTCTGTGTCATTTTTCGCGTAGCGACATCGTGGATGATGGTTATTTCAATTTATCTTTTCTATTCCTGGATAAGATAAAACTCATTTGAGTTTATTTTTCAATGGTTGGAGTCTTGTTTGGCCTTTTATTTCTAGCTCGTTCCTAGATTAAACTTTGGTCCCTAGTAGGAGGTTGCCTTTGAATTTAAGTGGGGCGTGCACTATATCCCCCAGGAAGAATCTTTTACAGGTCCTCATCAAAGACAAAATCTTTCTCCAGTAGTGTTGTGGTAACGACATCTCCTTGGAATTTTATACTCAGACCAAATAGTGTCATCCTGGAAAAGGTTGAGGAAGATTTTGTTGTTTATCTCTCTTAATTTGAGGAAATTGGCTCATGAAGCAGCCCACATCTCTTTATGAGATCCCCAGTAAGTCCAGTGGTAACTGGCATCTTGGTTAGGATCTTTGATTGTCACACATATCTTGTTTTTTTCATCTGGTTATTACCAACATCCCCATAAAGTCCAGTGGTGACTGGCAGTTTCATTTTTAAAGTCCAGTGGTGATTGACAATTTTCTTTTTAAGTCCAGTGGTGACTGGCAGTTTTCTTTTTAAGTCCAATGGTGACTGGCAGTTTTCTTTTTAAAGTCCAGTGGTGACTGGAAGTTTTCTTTTTAAGTCCAGTGGTGACTGACAGTTTTCTTTTTAAGTCCAGTGGTGACTGGCATTTCTTTTTAAAGTCCAGTAGTGACTGGCATTCATTTGAAAGTCCAGTGGGGACTGGCAGTTTTCTTCTTAAGTTCAGTGGTGACTGGCGTTTCTTTTTAAAGTCCAGTAGTGATTGGCATTCATTTGAAAGTCCAGTGGTGACTGGAAGTTTTCTTTTTAAGTCCAATGGTGACTGACATTTCTTTTTAAAGTCTAGTAGTGACTGGCATTAATTTGAAAGTCCAGTAGTGACTGGAAACCTCATTTTTTTAAAGTCCACTGGTGAATGGCATTGTTATAAGTCCAATTGTTTTTGGCACCCTTATCCCACCTTGCATTTTCTATTTAGAGTTTGCTATTTCTCTGTCTTTTCTGGTGTTTCTTGAAGATTCCGTTTGAACTCTTCATTTTAAGAAATTTCTAGAAAGTTTGTTGACTTCTCGTAAGAGGGTCATTTCTCATTTCTCTTGGTCTCTGGTTAGAAGACCACTTTCTTTGATTCTTTTGTTAAAAGATCAACCCTATTTAAATTGATCCCCGATGGAGATCATGTTTCTTTCTGGTTTTACCCCTAGTAAAGAGTTTATCTTTTCATCTTTATTTTAGTATGTCATTCAGTCATGTGTGAAATTGTTAACTATTGCTCTAGATATCCTCTAGTGGAGACCATCTTTTGGTTCTACCTCCATGGAGGATCTGATCCTTTTAAAGTGACAGTCGATCATGCTTGAACCTATTGCTCCATCACTTTAGATTTCTCTGGTCTGTTTCAGCTTCTTCGGTGAGTGGTTACTCGTTGTATCGTTTTTCTCCCTGTTTTCTTTCTTTGTCGTCTGCATTTGCTGCATTTAGCATTTCATCATTTTTATCATAGTAGAGTTCATGACATGTCAGCATTGCATGGTTCTCTTGTGTCCTTAGCATAGCATGGTCATTGCATTTAAGGGCAAAAATTTTGGTTATCTATATTTAAATACCTTCCACCATGATTTCATGAGGATTGTTCGTCACTCATGTCATCTGGTAAGGATATTTAAATAGGGGCAACTGTCATACCCCAAATTTTACCCTTAGATTCTTTGAGATTTTGCATAAGCATTCTAGGTCAATCACATTGCATAATTAACCAATTTATCAGACTTCATTTGTTTTGTTCACTTGTGAATCAGGGTTTGTTCAAAAAGGCTTCAAGGGTTGATTAATCAAGTTTTGGGTAGATCCTCAATCAAGTAGTCTTTCATACTTCTAAGAGACTTTCCTACCTCAAAAATCCAGCGTCATATAGCTTCACCATAAGTTATTTGAGGTCCAGATCGTGTAAGATTGAATTGAGGATCAGGTAAGGTCATCAAGTCAAGGGTGTGTGCAGTATTGGTTGTAGATTAAGTGATAGTTTGAGTTAATCTTGGTCTAGAAATAAGTTTGTTTCTTTATCAAGTGGTTAGGATAAGTCGAGTTCATCAGTGACTCATGAGCCATATTATTCTCCTATCAGGGTTTTATGCAGTGCAATCCATGTCTTAGTTTATAATCCCTAACTTCAAGGCATGATTCTCTCACAGCAAGGTTCCCCGGTTCATCATGATCGAAGTGACATTAACTTTTGCAGACTGTGAAATTATATCTCAGAGGTTGATTAAGATGTTTAGAGTAGTTTAGAGTTGTGATTCATGGAATTGTGATTCAAATGACAATTGCTACTTTTATCAAGGTCTATGGAAGAGGGTCAAGCGTGGTTAGTCAGGGTGTGCATCAGTAGATTCTAAGGTTGGTTTCATGTTGCAACGCCTGTTCCCATAGCCATTCTATTTGTTATTAATCCACTTCTTTTAACCCAGTTTTCATTTTTCACTTTCATTCCAATATATATCCATTCAAATCCATTCAATAACCATGATATCTATAACAAGCCATTTTGCATATTTTTCAAGTTTTCAATTTCCCATTTACTATCAATTTAATTATCCACCAACTTTTATTTATATATTTACCCATTTAGATTTATTCTTCCAATTTCTATATCACATATTCATTTCTTATTCAAAAAAAATCCAAAAAAAGAGGTCAATCTCACAAAAACAAAAGATTTTTATTGTCATTAAGTCCAACTACCCAAAAACATTTACAAAAAAATCATAATCAAAAAACAACATCCATCACATAAATATCATACACCAAAAAGTTCATTTTTTTTTTATAATTTACTAAAGCCCATTGTTTCTTTGGTGTTGCAAATTACAAGAGAAGGTTAAAAAAAAGTGACATCACTATGCTACAAAACCTTCTGCATCCTGTGCATCAATCCTTACCACAAGGAGCCAAAAGCCTCAAAAGAACTCTGCTGAAAAAAGGACAGACCTACAATCTGCTAAACCATTTCACCAAAATGTGAAAATATGGATCGTACCAGCATATTGCTCTATGCTTAAACATGTTGTCAACACCTCTGCACAATGATAATAACACACTGCCATCGCAAGCCTTACCAACAACCTGCCACTTGAAAATGACCATACAACAAGGCACCAAGACTTTTTTGAGGACACAAGTTTGAAGGTTGTTTTTGAATAAAAAGGGGGAAAAAGTTTCTGAGCGGAAAAAAAAGGGAATAGATATTTTCTTCGACGTAGACCTCGTTTCAGGGACAGGGGCAACTACCTTCATTTTTTAGAAATCCCAGAAACTAACCTTCTTCCTCATAAACCTTTATCAACAATAAAAGAAAACTTTCATCACTTACTACCAAAAAAAAGAACCTGTGAAAAAGGAAGAGGAACAAGAGGAAGTATCAGTAACTGCAGCAGCATCTAAAGAGGTATTCCTTCACATCTTGAATCTTCGCTCACACTAACACGTATTGTTGTTTTGATTTTGGTCATTCCTGTAACACCCCATTCTAACAACTGACGATCGTGATGGAACCGTCACGACCGTGATGGAGTGGCGACGGTCGTCACACTCACAAAAAATGGTCGTCACATTTTCAACTTAAACAGACCACACACACCTGCAACATAATCATTTAGTAACATACATAGCACAGAGTCGGATGAGCAGACAACGATAACTTGCTTAGCATCTCAATTACAAGACAACCTGTTATTTTGCAGCAGAATTTAATACACTTCCAACATTTATAATAAACCAAAGCAAGACCAGAAAAGTCTGCAACTAAATTCCATTAAAATTCATCAAGTAATTATCTTACGTCAATTCACAAAAACAACTAGTTCTCGGCCACGAAATCAGTCCTACCGATTCATCGGTCTAGTGCGTACAACCGACATTTGGCACTATTAGAAGCAATCAGTTTAAAGAAAGGTACTTAATAAAATTCAGCAACAAAGAAAACAATTAAAAGTAATAACATTAATCGTTCATCCCCCCAAGAGTGCTATGTATCAGAGCGACCAACGACCTTAAACAAAAAGCGACACTCTATTTCGGGTTACCTGCAAATTACCACCAACGGAGGTAACATACAACGTAAAGGGTGAGATATCAAAATTATAACATAAGGCATGATAAAATTCATGTCAGGATCATATCACAGCATTATAATTCTCGCAGTTCTCCAAATATTATCACAATGAACTACCCGGAAATTCATCATTCATATTCACAACAATTAGCAAGAAAAATTCAGCAAGTAATCATTACTTGCAAACACATAATGACGCGACCCTATGCGACTCAACTATGCATATGCATGTGGTACCAATTTGGAGTAGAACTCCACAACCAAGTCATTTGCCATTATAGGCCGCCAATACAGGCACAACCAACGCCAATACAGGCACAACCAAGGATGATATGCTATGGGATGCATCTATTATGGACCACAACACAACCATAACAACTACGCAATAAGGCATTAAGCCTACAACCCAATTGTCCATAACCGAAACATCGCAATTTCATACGCCTCATATAACCACAATTTTCATATCAAATCAAGTAAGAGCATAATAACAACATTCTCTCAACAAGTAAAGATTAGCACGTGTCGGCACCATTTCCAAATATTATTACACAGAGTTAATGACATAAAACACTAATTCAGGCACCGGCGAGCATTATCCCTAATATTATCAACCCGCAAAAATTAACCCCATGATTCAACTATCGTCATGAAATTGATCATACCCATAGTTATAGAATTGAACCCCATCCTTACCTTTGGATTCAGGACAACTCTAAACTCCCGGTTCCGGTTTTCTCTCCGGTGACTCTTCTGCAACTACCTTGAATTCTCTCCGGCGGTTAATTCCTCTATTCTCAATTTCCCCCAGCCACGTTCCTTTTTCCTTTTCGCCCCCTCTCCTCAACCTTTCTCCTTAATTTTGGTTCTGAGCAGTTTATCGTGTTTTTCCTCTTTTCCTCCACAACTTCTCTAATAACTCCCCTATTTCACTTATTCCATCCACTAATATTATAAATAATAATAATAATACTAATTATTAAATTATCATCATTATTAATTATATTATACTATCAAGGTAAGGGAAAAGTGTGGAAAAGAGAAGAAGAAGAAGAAGGAAAGTGTGGAAATCTTCAAGAACAACTCAAGCTTCAATCCAATCAAGGTAAGGGTGATGAACATTATTATTTAATCAATGTTTGTGGTTATGTATGATTGGGTTGGGTTGTTGGGGTTTTCCCACCATTTTTCATGTTAGGGCAAAATTGGATTTAATCGGTAGAAATCAAGTTTAATCGGTTAAAAGCTGAGATAAATGATGTAGAATAGTCAAGGGATGTTAGACTAAGGTTAATGGAATTGGTTTGGTGAAAGTTGGATGGATTTGTGACTTTTGGATTTGATAACAGTAAGTGGAAAATTCTATTCGCAGACGCTCGCTAGCTTGCTCGCTAGACGAGGTGGTAGCGAACGTTCGCTAGGGGCTCGCTGAGCGAGCTAGTAGCGAATGGTCCCAGACTTGGGAAAAAATGGATTTAGGGTTCCTCACTGGTAGTGAACTGGGTAGCGAAAGTTCTCTAGCCCTTCGCTTAGGCGAGCTGGCTAGCGAACCAAGTCAGTGGCTTCTGTTTGCCTTTGCGAGCTTGCTGGCTAGGCGAGCAAGTAGCGAATACTCGCTAGAGGCTCGCTAAGCGAGCAAGGTAGCGAGCATGACAACGTTTGGTTTTGTTGTGATTTCATCCAAGGGTCGATTGCATGGTTCGACTATGTTTTGATGTTTATTTAATTGCATAGTTGTGTACTATTGCGACGTGCTGTGGGTAGCCTTTGGGCATGAATCCTAGATTTTGAATTGATTGATGAATGTGGTCTTTGACTAATATAATGCTTTGTTTAGATTGATTAAAAATGCATGATGAATGTGATTGAACCGTTGTGTTGGCACGATATGGTATGCATGAGAACATATTGTAGATATGTGTGCATTATTGATAATGTGGTGATAATATTGAATTATGAACACATATTGTTTTTATTCGATGGTATGAATAGAATGCATGAGAACATGTCGTGGATGTGTGTGCATTGCTTGAATATATATGAATGTTATGTGAATATGTTGTGTGTGCAATCATGATATAATTCTTGAAGAGATGAATTATTTGAATGCATGAGATTAAGATGTCGGTCTTAAGTGCATTTGATTGTTGATTGCATATGCATCATTTAGTCAAGAGGCAATGCTTGCTAGTTTCGTGGAGACTAGTGACTTGTCCCAAGCCTAGAAGAGTGGGTTTGAAAGCTTAGAGGACGGGCTTTTGGTGGTTATCAGTCTAGAAGAGTGGACCCGGTTTATTGTAAACTGAAAAAAGATAACAAGTGTTGGTACCACCTGGCATTGAGTTGCATTGAGTTGCATTGAGTCACATTGCATAATGTCATTGATATATGAAGTATGCTTGTGAATGGAATGTTTATTGGATAATTAAGAAATATGCATGATGAGTTATGCTTGGTGAATATTCATGTTTGTTTATATGTATGTGGCAATGCATATGACTATGGAAATGAATCGTAGTGGGAAAATGTGGATTACATGTAATTGTTACTCATATATATAATCTTATGCATTGATTATTATGGTAATATTTCTCACCCTTATGCTATTTTATAATGTTCTATGAGGCATTGCAGATTAGGTTGCAGGAGGTTTCTTTTGTGAAGTTTAGCTTCATTCTTTTGAGTCAGCTGCTCTGATATGTAACACCGGGTAGTTAGGCTTATATAGCATTTTTGAGATACATTGTATATGTATCTGATGATATGTTTTGTAACATGAATGATTGATGAACCAAACTGGATAATATATATTAATGTGATTAAATGTTTTGAGGTAATTCAAATGGTTTAATCTTCTGCTTTAATTTTAAATATCGAGATGTGGGTTTTAAGGACTAAGTTCCTCTATTTTGAAAACTATCCCACTGTTGCATATTTTTATAGAGCAGGTGTTGAATGTTTTATTGATGATGATGTGACATATTTCTTTTATACCATATTTTAAACTATACTCTGATGAATTTCAAAACGTGCATAAATGTTTATTTGTTTTATTTGGGGGTATAGAAGGGGGTGTTACATTAAGTGGTATCAGAGCAGGTCGGTCCATCCGGCCAAGTTGTCTAATGTTGGTTGTTCCCTTGTATGCGACATGTGTGTGAAAACATTGTCGGTACGTGTTGGTTGTCTAACTTTTGTCTGCAAGGAGTGGGAATGATTAAAGTGGGGGAGAAACTTGTGCTTCTCAAGGTTTCTGCAAGTGTGGAGTTGTAGCTCAGTGTGGTTGAATGCTCTTATAGTTTGGTAAAGATGGTTTATACCCCATCATGATTTTCGACTGTCTATTGAGAAATTGAGGAACTGATCACCCATAATCTCTTGTTGATAGTAGTTGGGATTGTGTTGGATGGGATAGATGTGTCTTGCAAGCTTAGATGGCGTGGTGCAGTGAATTGTTTTGAGTGAAGCTGAGTGCTTAAGAATTGTTTTGATGAGTCGGTGCAGGACAGTGATGAGATGTTTAATTTTGCTGGGAATTTTGAGTATTAATGAAAGTGGAAAGTTGGCGGTTTGCCGCTTGATTGTGGTTGTATGAGAGTTATCCTGACAAGATAAGTGTTATACAGACAGGACGTGAGGTGAAGTTGTGATCGACTTAGTTGTGGAAACTAGTCATATATTGAGAGCTCCATATGGTATGTCTATTTGGATGGTCAAGGGATTAAAATTGATTGAGTTGTTTTGAGGCTTGTGTCTGGTGTGTATGCTACGGCAACAGGTTGTAGAGTCGAGGATAAAGGTGGATAATGACTTTCGTTGATTATTAAAGAAAGTAAGAGGTGGAATACAATATTGGTATGATTAGGCCTCTAAGTATTTCAATAGTTGAAGATGTGTAAATGGTCTTCTGAGTGTGGGAATGTTGTTTTCGTATTTTGTCGTAATGAGAGAACCGTAACTCGGAATGACGCAGGATTAGAAGCGTTGGAAGTTGCTACAACGCTCTATGTGATGGTGGAGTAGTAACATGGAATTAAGTTATTTCGTGATAGAGTACGTTTGGATGTTGTAGTAAGTACGGGAAGTGTGGTTTGTGTTTTCGCCATAAACTCACGAATTGAGTGTCTGTTTGACATGGGATTCTCCATACTTAATTGAGTGAGTTGATAGTTGTGTAACCGAGGGTATTTGGATATTCGAAGAGTATAGAGGATTGTGTTGGACATCGAAGACTTGAGTTATCGGTATTTGAGAAAGAGTAGTGATATGCCAATGGGAAGGAGTTTAAAGAGTTTTTGGGAGAAGCTGTCAATAACTCGTGTATTGGTTGGCCAAATCCGATAGAACTATTTGTTGTGTTTCGTGATGTTTGGTTGATATGATTGAGAGATATGTTAAGTGCAACATCAGCAAGCTTAGTTGCTTGGAGGCAACTTAAAGTATATAAGAGGGATTATCTGACAAGTGACTTAGAGTTGGTCGTTATTGTGTTTGTGCTGGAGTTGGAGGCTCCAACTGGTTAGTGAGAGATTTGAAATAGTTGGTGATCTCAAGAGCTTAAGGTATTGGTTTGAATTGGAAGAATTGAATATGAGGCAGAGGAAAATAATTGGAACTCCTGAGGGATTATGGTTTTAAATTGAATTACCATTCGGGTAGAGCAACGCGGTAGCTGATGCATCGATTTGAAGATTTGGTATATACTGATGATGATGGTTGAATTTGATGAATTAAGTCGAAGGATTGATTTTCTTATTAATGGGAATGGTATCATGAGATGTCGTGATAGAATTGTGTTCTAGATATTATTAAGTGGAATAAGAGTATTGTGGTAGATGGAGTATCCATCCTAGTGCTATAAAGATGTAACCGGATATGAGGAAATTATTTTGATGGCCATAGATGAAGAGAGAAGTGGTTTAGTTGTATGTGCTGGTTAGACTTGTCGAAATTCGAAGAATGAACGTCTGAGACTGTTGGGTCTGATGTGACCGTTGTATATTCCAGAGTTGAAATCGGATAGTATTCCTATGGATTTTGCGTTGGGTTTTCCGGAGAATTTGAGGAATATGATTTTAATTGAACGGTTTTGGATGGAATGACTAGATTGGCTCTTTTCCTACCAATGAGGATTAATCATTCTATGTTGGAGCTGGTTGAGATATATATCGCTGAAGTGATAAAGATTGTATGAGCTGTCATCGAGTATGATGTCAGATGGGAATCTGAAGCTTTGTATGGTAGGAGGTGTAGGACTCCTTTGTATTGATATGATTCAGGCGAGGGTTCTGTGCTCGGACCTGAGGATTGTGTAAGAGACGAATGAAAAGATCAAGAAGATCCAAGAAAGGACATGTTCTGAGGGTTATAGTGGTGACGGGTGTGGATCGAGCTTTGAAGTCTCGGAAGCACACACCGTGTTTTATTGCTTGGTATCAGAGTGGCGCAGCGGAAGTGTGGGAGAAGTATCATGTTAGATTGTCTTACCATTGTCGCTTGTGAATTTACATGATGTGGTATGTGCCTAATTGGGGAAGTGCAAGTGCATTCATTCAGATAGATGGTGTACAAGTGAGGAAGGATTTGACTGTTGAGTCATTGCTAGTTCAGATTGATGAGGAAGAAGTAACTTCGAGGTAATGAATATTTCTTCGGTAAAGACAGTTGGGGGAACCAACTAGAGAAAGTGGGATTTGAGAGATTGAGATGAGGAAGTCGTATCCGACTCGGTTCATTGAGGTAACATTTTCGAGGACGAAAATTCCTAAAGTGGGGGAGAGTTGTAACAGCCCAATTTTCAATAATTAATTATTTGTGTTAATTAATTGATTTATTTGGACTATTCTAATTATTTGAATAATTAGGTGATTGTTTAAATGGATTGATAGATGTTTTGAGAGAGGAAATATATTGGAAAGAAATAAAGAGAAATATATATATATATATATATATATATATATATATATATATATATATATATATATATATATATATATATATATATATATATATATATATATATATATATATATATATATATATATGAGGAAGTGGAAAGAAAAGAAAAGAATAGAAAACATAAGAGGAAAGAAGAGAAAGAAAGTGGAAGAGGAGAAAAGAGAAGAAGAAGAAGGAAAGTGTGGAAATCTTCAAGAACAACTCAAGCTTCAATCCAATCAAGGTAAGGGTGAGAAACATTATTATTTTATCAATGTGTGTGGTTATGTATGATTGGGTTGGGTTGTTGGGGTTTTTCCACCATTTTTCATGTTAGGGCAAAATTGGACTTAATCGGTAGAAATCAAGTTTAATCGGTTAAAAGCTGAGATAAATGATGTAGAATAGTCAAGGGATGCTAGAATAAGGTTAATGGAATTGGTTTGGTGAAAGTTGGATGGATTGGTGATTTTTGGATTTGATAACAGTAAGTGGAAAATTCTGTACGCAGACGCTCGCTAGCTTGCTCGCTAGACGAGGTGGTAGCGAACGTTCGCTAGGGGCTCGCTGAGCGAGCTAGTAGCGAATGGTCCCAGACTTGGGACAAAATGGATTTGTGGTTCCTCACTGGTAGTGAACTGGGTAGCGAAAGTTCTCTAGCCCTTCGCTCAGGCGAGCTTGGTAGCGAACCAAGTCAGTGGCTTCTGTTTGCCTTCGCGAGCTTGCTCGCTAGGCGAGCAAGTAGCGAATACTCGCCAGAGGCTCGCTAAGCGAGCATGACAGCTTTTGGTTTTGTTATGATTTCATCCGAGGGTCGATTGCATGGTTCGACTATGTTTTGATGTTTATTTAATTGCATAGTTATGTACTATTGCGACGTGTTGTGGGTAGCCTTTAGGCGTGAATCCTAGATTTTGAATTGATTGATGAATGTGGTCTTTGACCAATATAATGCTTTGTTTAGATTGATTAAAAATGAATGATGAATGTAATTGAACCATTATCGTTGGCACGATATGGTATGCATGAGAACATATTGTAGATATGTGTGCGTTATTGATAATGTGGTGATAATATTGAATTATGAACGCATATTGTTTGTATGCGATGGTATGAATAGAATGCATGAGAACATGTCGTGGATGTGTGTGCATTGCTTGACTATATATGAATGTTATATGAATATGTTGTGTGTGCAATCATGATATAATTCTTGAAGAGATGAATTATTTGAATGCATGAGATTAAGATGTCGGTCTTAAGTGCATTTGTATGTTGATTGCATATGCTTCATTTAGTCAAGAGGCAATGCTTGCTAGTTTCGTGGAGACTAGTGACTTGTCCCAAGCCTTGAAGAGTGGGTTTGAAAGCTTAGAGGACGGGCTTTTGGTGGTTATCGGTCTAGAAGAGTGGACCCGGTTTAATGTAAACCGAAAAAAGATAACAAGTGTTGGTACCACATGGCATTGAGTTGCATTGAGTTGTATTGAGTCACATTGCATAATGCCATTGATATATGAAGTATGCTTGTGAATGGAATGTTTATTGGATAATTAAGAAATATGCATGATTAGTTGTGCTTGGTGAATATTCATGTTTGTTTATATGTATGTGGCAATGCATATGACTATGGAAATGAATCGTGGTGGGAAAATGTGGATTACATGTAATTGTTACTCATATATATAATCTTATGCATTGATTATTATGGTAATATTTCTCACCCTTCTGCTGTTCTATAATGCTCTATGAGGCATTGCAGATTAGGTTGCTGGAGGTTTCTTTTGTGAAGTTTAGCTTCATTCTTTTGAGTCGGCTGCTCTGAAATGTAACACCGGGTAGTTAGGCTTGTATAGCATTTTTGAGATACATTGTATATGTATCTGATGATATGTTTTGTAACATGAATGATTGATGAACCAAACTGGATAATATATATTTATGTGATTAAATGTTTTGAGGTAATTCAAATGTTTTAATCTTCCGCTTTAATTTTAAATATCGAGATGTGGGTTTTAAGGACTAAGTTCCTCTATTTTGAAAACTATCCCACTGTTGCATATTTTTATAGAGCAGGTGTTGAATCTTTTATTGATGATGATGTGACATACTTCTTTTATACCATATTTTAAACTATACTCTGATGAATTTCAAAACGTGCATAAATGTTTATTTGTTTTATTTGGGGGTATAGAAGGGGGTGTTACAATAATAATATTACTACTAATTATTAAATTATCATCATTATTAATTATATTATATTATTATTAAACTCTATATTTTATTAAATGATTTCCTATACTTTAAGGACACCCACCAACGCTCTCAGACACACTCCCACATAAAGGCACACCAATAATTCATAAATAATTTAATTTAAAATGAACGGGCGTTACAACTCCCCCAAACTTAAAAGAATTTTGTCCTCGAAATTACCTCGATCAAACAGCTCGGGGTAAGACTCTCGCATCTTGATTTCCAGTTCCCATGTCAAGCTTTCGCCAGAAGCTCCCAACCAGACCACTTTCACCAAAGCAATCTCTTTTCCTCTTAACGTCTTCACCTCCCGATCATTAATTCTTACAGGCATCGTCTCCACCGTAAGATTGTCACATACTTGCACATCGTCCATAGGAATGACATGCGACGAATCTGAGATATACTTTCGGAGTTGCGACACATGAAATACATCGTGCAGATTCGACAACTTAGGCGGCAACGCCACTCGATATGCAACCATTCCAACTCTGTCCGAGATCTGATACGGACCAATGAAACGAGGGGTAAGCTTCTTAGATTTCAAAGTTCTACCAACACCAGTCACAGGCGTGACTCTCAAGAATACATGATCTACAGCTTCAAATTCTAAATCCTTTATGCGCTTATCATGATAACTCTTCTGCCTACTCTGTGAAGTTTTCATCTTTTCTCAAATTAACTTCACCTTCTCGGTCGTCTCCCGAACAATCTCCGGTCCAAGTACCGCACTCTCCCCTGATTCATACCAACACAACGGAGTCCTACACCTCCGACCATATAAAGCTTCGAATGGTGCCATTTCGATACTAGAGTGGTAATTGTTATTATAAGTAAACTCTATCAATGGAAGATAGGTATCCCACGAATCGCCTTCCTCGAGAACACAGGCCCTTAGCAAATCTTCTAAAGATTGAATAGTTCGTTCAGTCTGACCATCTGTTTGAGGGTGGTATGCTGAACTCAACCTCAAATTGGAACCCAAAGCCTCTTGTAGACTCTTCTAAAACTCAGAAGTAAACCTCGGATCTCTATCTGACACAATACAAAACGGGGCACCATGCAACTTAACAACCACTCGGACGTAAATCTCCGCCAACTTTGACACCGGAAAAGTGATGTTAATAGGGATAAAGTGAGCTGGCTTCGTAAGCCTATCAACAATCACCTAAATAGAATCACCTCCTCTCAAAGTGTTCGGCAAACCCATTACAAAATCCATCGAAGTGCTGTCCCATTTCTATTCTGGAATATCTAACGGTTGCATCAATCCAGCAGGTTTTTGGTGCTCAACTTTCGACTTCTGACAAGTCAAACATGCGTAAACAAATCGTGCCACATCACGCTTCATACTAGGCCACCAAAACAGATTCTTCAAATCACTATAGATTTTTGTCGCTCCTGGATGAATGCTCAACTTACTCCTGTGACCCTCTTCTAGGATTGCTTTCTTCATATCTGCACTACCAGGAATACAAATACGACCACGGAACCTCAACACGCTTTGCACATCCAACTGGTAATCACTATTTTCCGAATGATCCACCCCGGGCATTAAATCTACCAACTTCACATCTAATTTCTGAGCTTCTCTGATGTTGTCCAGAAAGTCATTATTAATCTTTAACATGCCCAACCTTACACTCTTCGGTGTCACTTCGTAAACTAAACTCAGATCTTTGAATTGCTCAATCAATTCCAACTCTTTGGCCATCATTGCCGACATATGCAAAGTCTTGCGGCTTAAGGCATCAGCTACAACATTGGCCTTTCCCGGATGGTAGTTTAAACCAAAATCAAAGTCTTTTAACAGTTCTAACCACCTTCGCTGTCTCATGTTCAGTTCTTTTTGGTCAAACAGGTACTTCAAACTCTTATGGTCACTGAACACCTCGAATCTTGAACCATATAGATAATGTCTCCAAATCTTCAGCATAAAAACAACAACAGCAAGTTCTAAATCGTGTGTAGGGTAATTCTTCTCATGGATTCTCAATTGTCTTGACGCATAAGTAACTACTTTGTTACCCTGCATGAGTACACCTCCCAACCTAAACTTAGAAGCATCACAGTATACAACAAACGGCTCTTTTGTGTTAGGCAAGGTCAACACCGGAGCAGACGTCAACCTCTTCTTTAACTCTATAAAACCTGTTTCGCATTGAGCATCCCACACAAAAGTTTTCCCTTTACCAGTCAACTTAGTTAACGGAAGGGCCAACTTAGAAAAACCTTCAATAAACCTTCTGTAATAACCAGCAAGTCCCAAAAAGCTTCTAATCTCAGTTGCCGACTTTGGAGTTTCCCATTGCAACACCACATCGACCTTAGATGGGTCTACAGCAATTCCACTACCTGATATAACATGACCCAGAAAGCTAACTTCTTTCAACCAGAAGTCACACTTCGACAGTTTCGCATACAACTTCCTTTCTTTCAAAACTTTCAGTACTAATCTCAGGTGCTCTACATGCTCCTCCTTCGACTTAGAATAGATTAAGATATCATCGATGAATACTACCACAAATCGATCCAAATAATCGTGAAAGGCACGGTTCATGTATTCCATAAAAACTCCCGACGCATTAGTAACACCAAAAGGCATTACCATATACTCATAGGGTCCATATCTGGTTCTGAATGCAGTCTTCTGAACATCCTCATCTTTTATCTTAATCTGGTGATACCCTGACCTCAAATCAATTTTAGTAAACACCCGCGCACCAAACAACTGATCCATCAAGTCATCAATTCTTGGGAGTGGATATTTATTCTTAATTGTCACCTTGTCAGTTGTCGGTAATCAATACACAACCTCATATTGCCATCCTTCTTCTTTACTAATAATACCGGAGCTCCCCACGGTGACACACTCGGTCTAACGAACTTCTTCTCAAGTAAGTCTTCCAACTGTTTCTTCAACTCAACCAATTCAGATGCAGAGATCCTATACGGTGCCATAGACACAGGTCTGGTACCAGGTACAAGGTCAATAGAAAATTCAACTTCTCGTTCCGGAGGAACTTCAGGAATTTCATCTGGAAACACTTCAGGAAAATCACGAACAACTTCTAACTCATCAATTATCGCTTGATTCTCAACGGATAATGATGCCACCAACACAAACACCTGAGCATCTTCTAGCAGTATCTACCTCATCTGTTTTGTAGTTACTAAACGGGCTCCCTCCTCCTCAGGAGTAAAAAACCTCACCGACATATCAAAGCAATTAATATGAACACAGTTATACTCTAACCAGTTCATACCTAAAATCACGTCCATCCCACTTAGTGGCAAACAGACTAAGTCAACCAGGAAATCTCTATCAAACATTGACAGAGGACATTTCAAACATACCAGAGATGTAGTCACTGATCCATTAGCTGGAGTCTCAAATAACATCTCCCCATTCATGTGAGATAACACAAGACCCAAACGTTCAACACAAGCAGCAGCAATAAAACAATAAGAAGCACCAGTGTCAATAATAGCAAGTAAAGGAGTACTATTAATGAAACAAGTACCTTCAATGAGTCTGTCATCGCTGGATGTCTGAGTCCCATATAGAGCGAACACCCTTCCACCAGTCTTTTCTTTCTTAGGCTTCTGACATTTGTCACGCAGGTGTCCCTCCTCACCATAGTTGAAACAAACCATCCCCTTGCGTTTGCACTCAGCAATAGCGTGTCCCAGCTCACCGCAACGGTAACATCTCACTGATCCAGAGTTACACACATTACTCTTATGACCAGGTTTCCTGCACTTATAGAAAACAATACCAGCAGGAGCATCTCCCCTACTAGTTTTCTTATCATCAGTTGCTCTATGTTTCCCTTTGCCAATGGGAGGGTCATAAGGCTTACCGCGATTCTGCTGCGACTTGTCTCTCCTCTCACTCAACAGCTTGTAATGAGCATTGCTATCTTCTTCATAAATTCTACAGCTTTCAACCAACGCATCAAAAACACGGATCTTCTGATACACAATTGCCTTCTTGATTTTAGACTTCAATCCATTCTCAAACTTGATACACTTGGAGAACTCAGCGGTCTCTGCGCTGTAGTGCGGATAAAACTTAGCCAACTCTTTGAATTTCGCAGCATACTCGGTAATAGATTTGTCCCCTTGCTTCAGTTCAAGAAACTCAATCTCTTTCTTACCACGGACATCTTCCGGATAATACTTCTTCAGAAATTCCCTACGGAATACAGTCCAAGTGACCTCCTCACCTGCAGCTTCTAATACCGAATGAGTCTCTAGCCACCAGTCATCAGCTTCAACTGCTAGCATATGAGTCCTATAATGAACCTTCTGTGCTAGAGTACAATTCATCACACGAAAGATTCGCTCCATTTCCTTCAACCAGTCCAGTGCACCACCAGGATCGTGCCTACCCTTGAATGTAGGTGGATTCTCCCGCTGAAACATTGCCAAACTGCGAGACCCAACATCTCCAACAGGATTCGGCTGATTTTCCATAGCATTAGCTATAGCTTGCAGAGCAGCAGCAATTGCAGCATCATTCCTTCCATCTATTTCAACTTAAACTGCAACAACCAGCAGTCATATTTCACAAACAACAATACTCGATTGTTAGACACGGCGACTGACTCGATAACTTGGTCGGATGGAACGACCTGCACTGATACCACTAATGTAACACCCCATTCTAACCCAACAAATAAACAAGAAAATAACAATCAGAGTGCACGAAAAAATGGCTAAGTGACTATCGTGATGGAACCGTCATGACCGTGATGGTCATGACGATCGTGATGATCATGACGACCGTGATGGTCATGACGACCTTGATGATCATGACGACCGTGATGGTCATGACGACCGTGATAGAGTGGTGACGGTCGTCACACTCACAAAAACTGGGCGTCACATTTTCAACTAAAACAGACCACACACACCTGCAACACAATCATTTAGTAACATACATAGCACATAGTCGGATGAACAGACAACGATAACTTGCTTAGCATCTCAATTACAAGACAACCTGTTATTTTGCAGCGGAATTTAATACACTTCCAACATTTATAATAAACCAAAGCAAGACCAGAAAAGTCTGCAACTAAATTCCATTAAAATTCAGCAAGTAATTATCTTGCGTCAATTCACAAAAACAACTAGTTCTCGGCCACTAAATCAGTCCTACCGATTCATCGGTCTAGTGCGTACAACCGACATTTGGCATTATCAGAAGCAATCAATTTAAAGAAAGGTACTTAATAAAATTCAGCAACAAAGAAAACAATTAAAAGCAATAACATTAATCGTTCATTCCCCCAAGAGTGCTACGTATCAGAGCGACCAACGACCTTAAACAAAAAGCGACACTCTATTCCGGGTTACCTGCAAATTACCACCAACGGAGGTAACATACAACGTAAATGGTGAGATATCAAAATTATAACATAAGGCATGATAAAATTCATGTCAAGATCACAGCATTATAATTCTCGCAGTTCTCCAAATATTATCACAACGAACTACCAGGAAATTCATCATTCATATTCGCAACAATTAGCAAGAAAAATTCAGCAACTCATCATTACTTGAAAACACATAATGACACGACTCTATGCGACTCAACTAAGCATATGCATGTGGTACCAATTTGGAGTAGAACTCCACAACCAATTCATTTGCCATTATAGGCTGCCAATACAGGCACAACCAACGCCAATAAAGGCACAACCAAGGATGATATGCTATGGGATGCATCTATTATGGACCACAACACAACCACAACAACTATGCAACAAGGCATTAAGCCTACAACCCAATTATCCATAAGCGAAACATCGCAATTTCATACGCATCATATAACCACAATTTTCATATCAAATCAAGTAAGAGCATAATAACAACATTCTCTCAACAAGTAAAGATTAGCGCGTGTCGACACCATTTCCAAATATTATTACACAGAGTTAATGACATAAAACACTAATTCAGGCACCGGCGAGCATTATCCCTAATATTATCAACCCGCAGAAATTAACCCCATGATTCAACTACCGTCATGAAATTGATCATACCCATAGTTATAGAATTGAACCCCACCCTTACCTTTGGATTCAGGACAACTCTAAACTCTCGGTTCCGGTTTTCTCTCTGGTGACTCTTCTGCAACTACCTTGAATTCTCTCCGGCGGTTAATTCCTCTGTTCTCAATTTTCCCCAGCCACGTTCCTTTTTCCTTTTTGCCCCTTCTCCTCAACTTTTCTCCTTAATTTTGGTTCTGAGCAGTTTATCGTGTTTTTCCTCTTTTCCCCCACAACTTCTCTAATAACTCCCCTATTTCACTTATTCCATCCACTAATATTATAAATAATAATAATAATAATAATAATTAAATTATCATCATTATTAATTATATTATACTATTTTTAAACTCTATATTTTATTAAATGATTTCCTATACTTTAAGGACACCCACGAACGCTCTCAGACACACTCCCACATAAAGGCACACCAACAATTCATAAATAATTTAATTTAAAATGAACGGGCGTTACAATTCCTGTCATAAGTTTTTTTTAATCAACAACTTGGTATGTGAAAGTTTTTAAGTTCCTGTATTACTTTCTGTCAACGCCTATGCGTTCAACTTGTTGTTGCTGTTGATTTTGCAAACGGAAGAGAGAGGATACTGATGAACCATGTTTTTTTTGGGGGGGGGGGGGGGACTCTATACTCACCATCTATTTTATTTTTTAAAAAAACCACGAACGACTTCGAATCTGAGGTCGAGGCAGAAGAAAACGGTGCGGAAGCCATTAGGATTGAAAAGGAGAAAGTTGGATACTCGATATCGTCTTTGTTTTACTCACCGATTTCTTCAACTTCTTCAAACATGACTCGCTGATTCTTCATTTTCTTCAAACAGTACTCGTCTCATTCATCAACCTCTTTAAATCTCCCCTCTGTATTCCTTTCAACCTCTTCTATTCATAGCAAACTTACCGTTCCAAGTCATCATCACAGAACTAACCCTTCATTTCATTTTCTCCATCTCACCACGCGAAAACGTCCTTGTTTTTCCACCTCAACTTCACCAGCTCTGACGACATAGACACCATACAAACCAATTATCATATACCTGTGATATTCCCTTACAACGACGATCTTAGCATCAACTTCCATCGCAAGAGATATTGATGAGCTAAAGAGCGTACGCGAGCAACGAATCACGACGGGGCTTGATTTTTTTCTTCCAGCGGCGTGATACAAGAAGGGATACAGAAAACACGAAGTTGCTTATGTGAAAGAAGGTTAGAAACACGGTTAAAAAAATCTCCTTTGAAAATCCTCATGACCTTCATTTGGGCTTAGAGCCTATTATTTGCTACCTCACCACCCTTTTTATCATAAACACCCCTTTATTATTATTATTATTATTATTATTATTATTTTATATATAATAATTTTAGAATTAATTTAGGTTAACTAATTGTTTGTTTAGATTACGATATGTTAATAATTAATGTTTTTTTAAATATTTGAATTTTTTAACTAATGTTTTATTTAGGATTTAACCCTTTTAGGGTTATTAATTAAATTAATTAGTTTAGATTTTTTTTCAATCAAATTATTAAAAAAAATCCTAAAAATATTTTTTCATTCTTTTCCCTTTTTAGTTGTTTAGTGTTTTTATTTATTTATTGTTGATCACTTATATTTTAATTGGTTTCTCTGCCGATTTGATTTCTAATTTGGTGGATTTGCAACTTGGCTTCATTTGATTGATTCAATATTGACTATTCACTTGCTCATATGGGTACTCACTTTCCCATTTGACTTTGGTTAATGTCAACCTTGGTTGGGTTAGTATTTCAACATAGACTTAAGGAGTTTGTTAACTCTACATAAGTATCTTTGTTATGGGTGCTTATTCCCTTTGGAACCTTGATCGTTATCAAGAGTTCCTCCACCCTAGTTAGGTGAACTACGGTTGCTCTAATTCTATCCTAATTAGGATACGTAGATACGAGATGCGATGTCTTGGCAAGCATACTTAGTGTATATACCCTTAGTTTTTTATCTTAGTACCTTTCCCTTAGCAAACAAACTTTAACATAGAACAAATATTAACAAGAGGTTCTTGTAGAGTACTACAGATACTTAGGATGCTAACACCTCCCTAGATATAACCAACCCTCGGACCTTAGATCTCTAGCTGCGTTGTTACATAGCGCACTTAGAGTTTTCTTCGATCTTTACCCTTTCCTTTGGATAAATCAAAGCTCGGTGGTGAACTTCATGATTTGTGATTCAAGTTAATTAATAGCTTGATATCTGATTCTCCCTGCAACAAACACCATTAAAGTAACACATACCTCAAATCAAGTTATCAAAGCCAGTAGTCTCTGTTCCACTCAAAGCAAAGACCTTTCCTCCAGACTGAGTTTTATTTGGTTTTTGGCACTAGGTACTAATATGATCTGGTTCTCCATAGTTGTATCAAGTTAGAACATTACTCTTACACTCATCAATATGGTACCCTTGCTTCCCACACTTGAAACACTTCTAACCAAAACACTTGCACTCATTAGCACGATGTCGCATCTCTCCGTAGTTGAAGCATATAACAAAAACAGGAGTGCCTCCCACATTTGTCCCCTTCCCATCTAGCCTTATGCTTTCCCTTATCAGCTGGAGCCCCATAGGATTTTCTATGGTTTTTATTTCCACTATTCTTCTCACTAGCACTCTTGTAATAAGCATATCTGGCACAAATATCTTCATTGTATATCTTACACTTATTAACCAACATAGAGAATTGATGGATCTCTTGGTACTCAATGAATTGCTTGATCTTTATATGCAAGCCACTCTTAAATCTAATACATTTAGATCCTTCATCTCCTAGCACATTGTAATGTAGGAAGAAAAGTTAGCTCCTCGAACTTAGCCGCATAATCAAATGCAATCATGTTTCCTTGATTTACCCTAAGGAATTCCATCTCTTTCTTGTCCTGCACATCAGCATGGAAGTACTTCTCAAGAAACTCAGTCTTGAAGTTCTCCCAAATGATCTTAGTACCTACAACTTATAACCTCTGGTGAGCATTATCCCACCAATACTCTGCATCTTCAGCCAACATATGAGTCCCAAATAAAACCTTTTAAGTATCAGCGTAAGTATCACTCTGAAGATCTTTTCAATCTCTTGACCCCAAACTTGAGCAACTTTCGGGCCGTATCTCCCTTTAAAAGCCGGATGGTAGTTTCTTTGAAACTCTCTCAGCCCACGACATCCATCTGTCATTCCATGTTGATTCTGCAATGCCTAATTCTCCTGACCCATCATATGAGCCATAACTTCCAATGTATCAATGATTCCACAATCATTTCTTCCAGTCATTTATCTACACACCAATAAACAACCATTAGAAGAAACATTACATTGATAACGTTCATATACTTGTCGCATACTAAGGAGCAGATAAAACTACAAAACCTGGCCGGATGGATCGGATGGACCAACCTGCTCCAATACTGTTACACCCTAATTTTGACCATGAATTGCCAGCAATACATTTCATAGCATTTTCATCATCTGTGCATCATATCCATCATTTAGGTCATCTAACCCTTATGCCTCTAAAATGTGTGTCTTTTGCTTATTACCTAAGCTCAGGTCTTACAAGATTGAATCAAGGTTTAGGCAAAGTTATCAAGTCAAGTTATGGCAAAGATTATGAATCAGGGTTTTGGTTATCAACAAGTCATTGTTTCATCAGTGTACATTCGAGGGAAAGATTAGGGTTTCTTAGCCTTTGTGTTTAAGATGAGCAAGTGTCGTTCATTTAAGTTTCATTTGAGGCCAGAGGGTTTAATGTATGTGCAATACCGTTTCAGGCCAAGTGTGTGTGTGCGGTGTGATTTGGAATTCGAGGGGAGTTTGACCTAATCTTGGTCAAACTGTTGTTTTGCTTCAGTATTAAGTGGCCAGGCTGAGTCAAATTCATCAGTGCCTCATGATTGAAGAATTATTGGAATTCATTCTCCTTTCAATTAGGGTTTGGTGCAGTAGTAGCTTAATTCATATCTCAGGTCATCTGCGTTATGGATCATTGTGAGGGCAAGGAAGTGTCAGATTCAAGTGATTTATGTCTGAAAGTCATCAAGTGATAAAGATTAGGGTTTCGTGCAAGATCATAGTTCAAGGATCTGATGAGGTCAAGTCATTAGAAGTTAAGGCATTTAGTCAATATTTTCTCAAGCCATTCACAAATCGTGACTATATGTCATAAGAGAGTTCAAGCTTTCTATTCAATTCAAATTCATTTCAAGGTAGAGTCAGGAGTGTCACTTGTTCAAGATTTATTTTGAGTGGTTCTTTTTTTAAAGGTTTGAATTGAGATTTTAGTTCATTTCCGAATGAATTCAGAGATAGTTAAGAATAATGTCAAGTGGTTTTACTTGGAGTTAACTCAAAGAACTTTGGACTATTCAATTTAATTGAACCATCTCATCAACGTCCAAGTGCAAGAGAATAATATCAAGTTCAAATTCCAAGTTTCAAAATCAAATTTCAAGTTTCAATTCATAATCCCATTTTGAATTCCATTCAAGTTCAATTCATAACCTAGTTTAATTTTCATTAAAAAAATTCCAATTTCAAGTTTCACCTTGTGTCAAGTTCAAGTTTTTTTCCATTCAAAATTTCAAATTCCAAATTTAATCAATTTCAAGTTCAATTTCATTTTAAAGTCTCAAAGTTCAAGTGTCTAATTTCTTTCCAATTTCAATGAGTTTCAAGATTAAGTTCAATCAAAACAATTCATGTTCAATTTTCAAGTTTTAATTCAAATCCAATCCTTTTCAAATTTTAATTCAATTTAAAACCAACTCAAGTTCAATCTCAAGTTTCAACTCTAATCCAATTCAAGTTTAATTTCAATTTTAATTTAAGTTTCAAGTTCAATCTCAAGATACCATTCATTTCAAGTTCAATATAAATTTTTAATCAAATTCTATGTCAATTTCCAAGTTCAAGTCTTATGCCAAAACTTCAAATTACCACTTCATTTAAATTTTCAAGTCCATAACCAAATTTAATTTCCTTTCAAAAGATTTAGTTACAAAATTCAAATTCTATGTCATTCCAAATTCATATCCAAGTTCCAAATTCATACAAGTTTCAAACTTATTTCAAGTGTCTAATTCACTCTCATTTTAAGTTCATTTCAAGTGTATAGCTCAAGTCAATTCAAATTCACTTATATGCTAAATTCCAAGTTTCATTAAAATTTCAAGTCCAAGTTATAAAATAAAGTACAAGCAAAGCTATAAATTCATAAATGATATTACAAATCTCAAGGAAAAAATAAGAGCATTATTAAAAACTCCATTGGACCATCAATGTCTAAGTGTAAATACAACCAAAGTTTACAATTTCACACTAATTCCCAACCTGCAAATTCACACATTCAAGCTAGCACCTGCACAACAATATGAAATACCAGCCAACTACAAACTTGTTTTTAAGGGACCCCGCATCTGCTACACAAGCTGCAACGCCAGACCACAAGACACAAAACCTGTAAAAACTTGTACAACCATCACATTCTTATAAACACACCAATACCAGCTAAAGGCATAACAACAAACAAAAGCAATCCTGTAAATTTGTAAAACACAGTTTGAAGATGAAAAACGGCAACAAAAAAAAAAACAATTGTAAACACTCAATTCAGTCACCACAATCCTTCTCTATAAATAGAGACCTTCTACCCTTCATTTTACCAAGCTCTTGGTAGCCAATTTTATTGTGTAGAATTCATTCCCAACTCTCGACTCAACATTCATCTTCAACCTCTAAACCTTCAACCACCATAACCTTGAACCTCAAACCCAACTAACAACAACTTTTAAATTCTAACTACAAAAACAACACCTACCAATTCATTTACAAACACAAACTTAATGGCAAACGATCTCAACCTTATTACACTTCACATTCCCGACAACAACATGAAACAAATAGAGATGATTTAAGAGAGAAAAGAGAGGAACAACAAGAGATCTGCAATATTGAAAGAGGAGAGTTAAGGAAGAGCGAGACCGAGATGAGAGAAAGTGATGCACGAGACGAAATGACAGAGCCACCGTGTTTTTTGTACTGGAAATTTGAAGGTGGGCAGAAAATGTAACCGTGACATTTAAGAGATGAAATTGTGTTTGTTGGTCTTGCTGATTATTTTCATTCCAAACCCTTTTTTTTTCTTTTTTCTTTCTAAAATACTTAGGTGTTTAGGCTTTACAAAGCTCGTCATATAGTTTTTTTTCATACACCACAACCATGATCCATAGCACCCTCCCTTTATTTCTATGTTTTTTTTCTTTTTTTAATTGTTTTATTGCTTTTTAAAATAAAGAATTTTATTATATTTTGTTAATTAGTTTGGTTCTATTCTCTTGTTTAATCATCCTTGGTCCATCTCCTTTTATTCATATTTTATTTTCCTCTTGATTTTTATTTTTTTCTTTACATCTTGATTCTTATTTTTATTTTATTTTTGGTTGATGAAATCAAAAATATCATGGAATGTTGGTTTTCAAAGATGCTTAACCTTCATTATTTCAAATATGTGGGAAATGATCATTTGGATCATTCTCCATACTTTGAAATAGTGATAGGTTACCTTTGATTAATCGATAGAAGTTCTTGATTAAGATGAGATCGTTATCTTTTTTTTCCCGTGTGGCACGACTTTAGGAGAATGATCTACATATCATTTATCTATCATGTTTTAGCATATATATTGTTATTAACCGGCCTCCTATAGTATGATCTTTCTCATAGATCGGGCTACGATTGTTTAACATAGAGATACATTGGTCCCGATTCAAAAAGTGATCATCTGATCAATAAAAATTAACAACTAAAAACTGACTTTAATTTATGTTCATTATTCTCTTGCTTTTATCTTTCTGTCATTATACCACTCATTTTTATCATTGTTCATATCATATTGTCATCTTATTGTTCATATTTTATTCATATTGTCATCGTCTTCTTATCTTGTTCATCTTATTAAAAAAACACAAAAAGATGTTAAAATTATCGAAACCCTAAAAGCTTTCAATTGGTGGACTGTGGTTATTAGCTTTGGCATCAGGGATTTGAAACACTAGACAAAAACCTGTCGCAACTGCGAAAAGGGCCGACAAACAGACAGAAGAGTCGCCACCGAACATTATTTATCCCAAAAAGAGGGAAAGGAAATGATCAAAGAAAACCTAAAAGAAAGGGAAAAGACAAGGTCATCGCAACCAAATCTAAGGTTTGGGAGTCAGTTACGCAAGGGGGAGGTATGAGCACCCCTCACGTCCGTTGTACTCAACGGGATCCACGCTTGTTGTATAATCTATGGGTGAAAGACTATCTAGAAGTTACTACTAAACGAGGGGAACGGAAAGAACAGACTCGATAGGATATCACCGCCCTATGCCTACGTATTCCCTCGTGCAATGGGAAAATCAGAGTCAATGTAGTTCGGGAAACTACGGGTGATAGGGGAAGGTTGCTCGCCAAGACATCACCGTCTTGTGCCTACGTATCATCATCTGGTATGAGAAATCAGAGCAAATGTAGTTCGGGAAAAACTAAACCACTCGTTGGTTCAATTGTTTTATGAGCAATATTACATCTCCATTCTAGTAGTTAGGGACGATGCCTGTTTGCGGTAGAACAGAAACGTAACATACTCTTTCTGAAAATTAGGTTTGAAACAATCCCGAAGGATGAAAAGGTTTGAGTTTTATTTGTGTTTTTTTTAGAAGAAGTGAATTGAGTTAGTTTGAAACTCATGTTGCACTAAATATTATGACATAAGAGCAAATGCGTCGCATATCGCCCAAAGGGCATACGCTAAACACTCTAGATAATATGAAGAGAGACCTCTCCACTTATCATTTCTCATGTACTTAAAGCTCGTAGGGTACAACACTTGTTATCCTTTATTAAGTGTCTTGAAAGAGTTTGAGATGAGAAGAGAGGACACAAAGACTCTACAGGGAACTAGGAACCCTAATGTTGTCATGCAAAGTGATCCTAAAGTTGGGATAAAAGGGGTACTACCTAATGTTATCGTGCAAAGGATTGAAAGCCTAATGTCTCTCCTACTCCCATCTTAAACAGAGGGACTAGGAATCCTAAGGGATCATGTGAGCAAGCACAAGTAAACACAATGCATAGTCAATCACAAATGAAAAAGAAGAAAGACTTAAATAAGTTTATGCAAGATGGAAAGAGATATGCAAAAGCAAACAAAATATGCAATCATGAAGCATTCATCAAAGATAAACACAAGACACAAAAGGGCAGACTTAAACAAGTCATGAAAGATGAGAGGAAATGAGAGAAGCAAGCTCCTACAATCAAATGCCATCAACATCATAAGAAGAAAGATGCTAAACAAAGAAGAACAATCAAAGAAGTGCGGGGAGAGTGAGAGTGGGGAAGCAACCACATCATAAACATCTCAACCAAACAACCACTCATGATCACATAAAGAAAAGCACCCAAACCACTCAAAAGAAGTTCAATTGTTCACAACACCCTCAAAGTGAAACCAATGTCACCAAAGCATCATGAAAAAGCACATAACCATCAAGGTCGGAAGTGAACTCAAGTGAAGTGTCTCAAATTCAAAACCAAGTTGTCAAGCAAACACAAGAACGATCAAATCAAATTGGAGAACCAAAGTCCATCCAAATATCTCACACTTCAAACATAAGTGGAAACAATGGTCACACAAGACTTATGGCACAAGGTACACCTCCAATAGACCTAAAATCATGCAAGGAATCACCTCAAACATGTTAACATGTGCTAACAAGACTTAAGAGGTCATCAAGGGATCACACAAGATCATATCCCAAAACTAGGTCAAGGATTGCATGCATACACATAGTTAAAAACACTTTGAATTTGAGGCATCCATCAAAAATAGAAGCAAGTTCAAATAAAAATCAAATAAAATGACAAACTCAAGTTGAACTAATCCAAAACCAGTGTACAAAATATCATGGCAAGAATCAACTCAAAGCACCACCAATTATGTCAATGAAGGCATAAGGTTCAACTTATCGAGCAAGCATCGAGGGTCCAACAAAAACCAATGAAAAACAATTGAGAAATGATCATCAAGACCTGAAACCTGCCCTCAAATAAGCCTCAATCAAACACTTAAGTTGAGAGGAAAACTGGTCAAAGGGGGTGTTCAATCAAGGTCAAAGATCAAGCTCAAATTCAATGGTCAAACCATAAAACCTCTTTGCAAATTAAATCAATTAAAAATAGTAAAAATAATTGAAAAATAAAATAAAAATAATGAAAAATATCTCAACATCCTAAAATGTCAGAAACATATTTTTTGGGATTTTTGTAAAGCTCAAAACCATTTTAAAATGAATTAAAAAGAAAATGCAAGAAAAAAAAAAGAAATGAAAGGCAAGAGGAGGTGTAATAGAAAATCAGATTGCACTGGGTTCATTTGAAACACGCGCATGGGCCTCAGAATGGGGGTGGGAAAAGCAAAAAAAATTTAGCCCAAACCACAATTCAGACTCAACTAAATGAAACGAATCGTTTCATTAATCTGAGTGGCAAGCCAGCTCATAGTCAATGCTTCCACGCATGCAAGTCCACACCCAGGTCAATGGACACCTCAGCATCACCTCAGACGCCGGAGCCCTAGCTCCAGCCGTCTTCCCCGATGAGCCTCATCGACGTTGGTCAAAAAACACCATAAAAATGAAAACTCCTGGTACCATTTTAAAGCATTTTCCACGTAGATCAAGAATCCACTCTTAGTTTTTGAAAAAAGGTTCTTAAAACAAGGTGAAAACAGGCCATGAAAGTTCAATGCACAAACTGAAAATCACTCAAACAGCCACAATAATGATCCAAACATGGCCTACACATGGTAGGGCTTCAGATGCACCCAGCATGAACCTAAATGCAAGCCTAAAATGAAGGTTTCAGAGATTGGAAAGTTACCTAACGGAGCTGCTCCGTTGGCTCTTCAAATGCAGTGCAAGCTTCACTCTGAAGCTTCTAATTTCTTCCTGATGCTTGTGTGATGATGAAATGAGCAAAATGTTGAAGGAAAACTCAGTGAGGAATCAGATTCAAAGAGAGAGAATTTTGTGCAATTTTTGATGAAAACTTTATCTTCTCATGCAGCTACCTTCCTTTTGATCATCTAGGGTTTGCTTGCAGCTTAAATATGAGGGCTTAAGGATACTCATGCAGGCCCATGTTGTGTGATTTGTGTGATTTGAAAAACTTGCCAAAAAACTCAAAGTGAGGTGCACACACGGGTTTTTTGCTTTAGGACTTTTCCCACTCAATCTTTCTGTTCAGGTGGGGGTGAGGAAAGGAATAGTGGGAGTTTGGATAATTGGAAATGCATTGGTCATGTGTTTTGAACCATTACCTCATATGGTGTGATATTTGAAAAATGGCTTGAAAAGTGGACTTATGTTGGCTAAATTTTGGTAAAGAAATAGCATGACCATGATATGATGATGGTATGGCCTCAAAAGATCTAAAACAACTTCAATTGGTGACTTGAAATGGAAGGAATTCAAACTAGGTCCAAAAAGTCAAGTTCTCATGCTTACCATGGCTCAAAGGTCTCAAAATTCATCAAATGCCATGGAATTTGAGATCAAGATGAAGTTGAGATCATTTGAAACAAACTTCATGTGGCAATAAAATGGATTTGAGGTCTTGAAATGGATGAAATTGGTCCTTGAAGTGAATTGCCTAAAACTAAGTTTCCAAAATTACCCTTGACTTATGAAGACCATAACTAGAGCTCCACACATGATAATGATGAGTTATATAACTTTTTGAAAAGCTAAGACAATGAGGAACAACTTTCATGTCTATTGAAAAATGAGGAAGAGCTTGGTTCCATGTGAAAAATGCCTTGTAAGTGAGCTATCTTTGAATGCCTCTAAAATCTCTTCATTTTGTGACACCAACTTGTAAACACCATAACTTGAGATGTATGAATCCAATGGATGAGTTCTTGTACTCAAAATAAAGCTTAAAAGATGATTAAAAAGTCTCATGTTTGTTTAAAAGTGAGACAAGGCTTGTATCATAATGGAATTTGTCCTTGAAGTTAGGTACTAAAAGAGGGGATTTTACACTTAGAATCATCTGAAACCCTAATTTAGTAACTTCTTGAACTCTTGAATCTTCTTAAATTAACTTCAACATGACATTATAGATGACTTAAGATGATTTCTCATGGCTTCAAAGATCAAGACCCAAGTCTTGAGCTCTCTCAAATCCACAGTTGACTTTTGTTGATTAGATGAAACCCTAACACTTTATCCACTGACTGAGGTTCTTGCAAATGACTTGTGTGATCATACCAACTCCATATAGGACCCCTAGGGTAAATATTGAGATCTTGAACCATGTCTTATTCAAAGAGAAGACCTCCTGTGCCTCTACACATCCTCAAGATAGGAGATAATGCCCACACACACTTTCTCCTCTCAAGACGTTTTGAGACCCGCTCTGATGATGATAAAGACTTGTTAACTTGAAAATATACCCTTGCTTGAGCTTGAACATGAAACTTCTCTCTTGAATGGAAAATACAACACCTTGATCCCTTGTCTAGAACCAATGCTATGCACAAATTCTAATGCTAAATGCAATGAAACATAAGCCAAGATAGAAGAAAAAGTTGGGCAAATTTTGGGGTGCAACAGCTGTCCCTATTCAAACGACTTGGACCTGAAGGTATGAAAAGCAAACGCTTTCAAACATTCAAGGTAAAAGGTGATTGAATACAAAAGAACCCAGAAAGTTTCCAAATGCGGGATAGTAAACGATAGAATTCGTCCACCAAAGTGGGAACACCAAAGAAATGTATCTGAAAGTTGTGTGAAAAGAGCTACTAACCACAAGTTAGAAAGCATCGACACAAAGTTAGAAAAACATATGTTAAACAATAGGCTTGATGCTAAGTCGGAAAAGACATCTGCTAAATAGCAGGCTTGGCACTAAGTCGAAAAAACAACTGCTAAAACAAGTTAGACAGCCTCAACACAAAGTTGGAAGAACATCTGTTAAACAACAGGCTCGACGCTAAGTCGGAAAAGACATCTGCTAAAACAACAGGCTCGACACTCGGTCGGAAAAAGACATCTGCTAACCAGTAGGCTGGACACTCGGTCGAAAAAAGACATCTGCTAAATAGCAGGCTCGACACTCGGCCAGAAAAAGACATCTGCTAGCAGGCTCGACACTCGGTCGGAAAAAGACGTTTACTAACCAGCATGCTCGACACTCAGTCGAAAAAAAGACATCTGCTAACCAGCAGGCTCGACACTCGATCGGAAAAGACATCTGCTAAATAGCAGGCTCGACACTCGTTCAGAAATAGAATCAACCGATTCACAATATGAAAGAGAACTCTGTTGGGGAAAGAGGAACTTAAACAAGCAAACTCTATTGGGGAGTAAAAGAGGTAAGATAGAAACATCTATCAATGATTTTTGTTGGGGTCTGGATACCACACAGGCTCATGAAAATAGATTGTTATTTGCTGGAGAGATGTTTGGAAACAAAAGGTAACAACCTGGCTTATGCTTCGCATGCATATGTTTGAATATGGCGTAATGCTCCATACGAAATAGAAATGCTACGTGTTTGGGAGGATGCTATGCAAAATGGAAATGCAAAGGAACACCACCACAAAAAGGTGCCGAAATAAACGGCAAGCACAACCGTGTTGGGAAAACGCCCTGAACGTCCTCCTGGAAATAAAACTCTTCTAGGGAAGCTTCCACTCTGCTGGGAATAAATCCACTCTACCGGGGATTAAGAATAAGATTTATTGGGAAATTATCCCAAAATCTCACTCTGAAGAATGCCAATAACCACTGGATTCTGCTACGGATGTCTACTACCTCTGAAATACTCGTCGAGGGAATCAGCATCAACCTCTATTTCGGGAAATGAGTCAATGACATAGACTCTATAGGGGAACAACATTAAACTCATCCCACTGCTAAGGGATACTCCCAAATCTACCTGATGGGGATAAGCACACACCATTGCCAGGGAAACTCAATCTCAACCTGCTGGGGATAACCGTACACTATTGCTGGCGAGATACTTCTGATCTGACATCAACACCCTGTGGGGATAGAGACATGTCATTGTTGGTAAGAGCCCTGCAAATGAAATTTAAACAACGTGTCTTGTATGCAATAAAGGCTATTTCAGTCATCGCCAATGACATCATTAAAATAAATCATTATTTCAATTATAATTAGCAAAGCCCCAAAAGTTTATGTATGCAAAGTTTTATCAAAAACATCAGGCATATTTTTTTGCCAACAAAACAATAGAAAGCAAAAACACGAATAAAAATCTTTTTGTGGAAAATACTTCATTGATTGAAAATGGCCTGTAAATAGGCAAAATACTGTCGCACCCTAATTTTTGACCTTAAGATTCCACCTCCTTGTGTGTTTTCTTACATTTTATCTTTCACTTTTATGTGCAACTAACGAGTATGTGCAGGGTCATTTTTTCCCTTAAAGACATCTCTTGCAGATTCTATTGAGTTTATCCTCCGTCAATCAAAAGGACTTGTCGAGACAAAGTTTGTATTGAGAAATAAGGTCATAGGCTCGTGGTATTTAAAATCTTTTTAGTTTGCCCGTACAAAATGATTTGGATTCAAGATGTAAGGACCATTCATATGAGCTTTAAATTCGACATTTGCAATCTAATCAAGTGGCATTATTTGGTTCATGGTGACAAGGTTTTGACTCTTCTTTACCTTGAATTCATTTGGTGCATTTCATGTGGATTAAATTGGTTCAAACTCGGGGAAATATTGAAATTCAAGTCAAGACCAAAAGTATGTAGTTCCCCATCTGGAGGTTAAAGCTCACAAGTTACATCCAATTTTAAAGTATTACAAAATTCAAAAGTCAAGGTCACAAATATTACAAGAATTCCATTAAATTAAGATTCCATATGTTACAAAGAACTCAAAGGATAAGAACTGTTGATCTGAAGGTTCTCTTCGTACATCGAGGATACAACATAATTAGCAAAAGCAAGTATACAGGAATTTGGTTTTATGGCCATTGAACTTATAAAAGCAGGCTCGTCACTTTTTAATGCCTAAGGTGTGGATACAAGCTCCATAACATAATTTGGTATAAACTTCAATCATCCCTT
Organism: Lathyrus sativus; assembly: GCA_963859935.3. NCBI lineage: Eukaryota > Viridiplantae > Streptophyta > Magnoliopsida > Fabales > Fabaceae > Lathyrus > Lathyrus sativus. Next base: position 412,876,186 of record OZ012737.1, read on the forward strand.
GTTCCGGCGCACCCTTTCGCGGTACGCTTTTCCTGCTCTAGTTGCATCGTTGTAAGTTCGTTAGCGGTCCTTTTAACGGAAAGTTAATAAATCACCTGCCTAGAGTACCTGCATAAAGTAATAATAATCAGGAACCATTGAAAACAGTTTCTATGAAATCATTCGGTTCATAAGCCTTTCGCATTGTGTATGAAAATGAGAAGCATCATTCAAATCACCTTGTCCCAGAATAGAGACTCGTCGCAATACTTCATGATCAACGAAAAAATTTATTCAATGCCGTCCACTTTCACTCGGGTATGATTCGCAAGAAAAGGAACAAGTGGGCAAACAACTTGCAATTAAAAGTTCCTGCATAATAGACAGACATGTTAAATTCAAAAATCTCCATTTCTATCCTCACGGTTCTGCTGATGCCGCCATTTGGTACCGCAAAAAAGAACTGTTTCTAATCCTCGCCTACCGTCACCACGATGCTGCATCACGTTCTGTCATACCGTACACAACCAACATGGGAAATAATTCAAACATTAGAAATTTACCAGGACAAACTCATATCCTACTTTTCAGCATAACAGAACCTTTGCACCACAGCACAACACCGGTAAGCGGAGTATTAGAGACTTACAGATTTCGAGAAAGGATTGCTCGACATTCAGCACCCCGTAGCCGGTTTTGAGGTTCATAATAACCCGCTTGCTGCAAACAACATATAATGAATCATGCAAGCTCTTTCCTCCCCTTTGATCGCTGAGTAGGTTTCCCTAAAAAGCAAGCTCCGTTGAATAGACTTTGAACGACATCAGGTTCAGACCGTGATTGTTCTTGATTGTATCAGTCATGTTAGAAGGCATTGAATTTATAGATTACTTTGTAAAAATATTGACGCACTTGGACATTAAGGATGTTGAAATAATGACACGTCTGATTACCTCCCTGAACTGTTGAAATTGGGTGAGAACCCGCTTGGCCAAAGTAAAGCTTACATCGCATTCCCCACCAAGCATGATAAAACCAGTGCATTAACACACGTAACATTTTTCGCGTAAACGACTTAGCTCCATAACCGCAGACATGATCATTTAATCAAGAAGATAAGAGAAAACCTCAACTGCATATTCAAAACCATCACGATTAATACCCTGCAACATAACCAAATATAAGGGGATTTATCAGGCCACAGCCAATAAGTCAGAATGTCGGCAGTAAACATGGATACATCCTACTCCTCTAAGACAGTAAACTACTTCCAAATACGATTTCATTAATCGCATATCCAGACAAAATATTGAGGAGTCTCAAGAATGCCAAATGCGACTTTTGTTCGCAAAACACTTCAGAATAGTCACCTTCAGAATTCCTACAAGTCACAATCCAGTTTACATTAGCCTTCGCAAATATCAGACAAATTAACAGCTGAGATGTGAACATAATAATAAAATCAAGCTTGGCAAAACACTCCTGAAAATCCATGTAGGACAAGACCAAATGGAAGGCTTGGAATCATGTAAAACAACAATATCCTTTTTGTCCTACAAATAAATCAACGCAAACCATCAGAACGATACACTGTTAGAGAGGAATTTAAGTTGATTAAAGAAGAAGAAGAACAAGTAGGCAGATGAAGACTCACAAAGCATTTCTTACGAATACAGAGTTGCCGAAGCCATCACCACTTAAGCTCTTTAGTGACAACTTGTGGTTTCTGGGACGAACATATCCCGATAGACGTTTGGGGGTTGCAACACCTACCAATTCCTGCAAGAAATTCCAAACAAACATCATCAATATATCAGATTCTTTTCTCAGACAATATCCGCCAGACGCATTCAAAAAAGAAGGAAAGATATATATATTTTTTCATCGAAGCCTTTCCATAACCGAGGACCAAGAATCAACATTAAGTTTCACACCAAATCAAATCAAATTCGACAGGACTGATTCTAAGATAGAAAATGCAAAACATGTTTTGAAAGGCATTAAATAAAATCAGAGCAATCTCGAACATGATTTTCCAAAATCAGAAATGCCTTCAAGGCCATAAACAGGGGTGCCCCTTTTCAATAGTTTGGAGCCTATAAATTGGAAAGAGAACAACAGATGGAATACACAGAAAAGATTCACACAAAAACACATTCACATACACCGAAAATCGCGGACAAAAATATAGATGAAATACTGAGACGAAAAGGAGAAAGAGTTGAGGAATTTATCGGAGCTCCGACGCCGCTGCCATCGCCGGACCCCTCCACAAAACTCTATTGTCAAACCCTCAGACCTCGTCACGACAAATTGTCCCTTCCGTCCATATTTTCTCTGTCGCGAATCATCCATAGCCAAAACCTGCGAAACCATTTAAACCGTGAGTTATTTTGTTTTAACTAACATTGATGATTTTTGTTGTTGTTGGTTGTTTTGTGAAGGAAATCGAGGTGAGAGGAGAAGAAGCAAGTCGGAGAAGGAAAGAAGACAGTGAGGTGAACAAAAGCAGTAGACGGAGAGAAGAGAGAAAATTGGGGATTTTAGGGCTTTTGGCCCTCTTTCTTTTTTTCTTTTTTTATTATTGTTGTAATAATCACATGCACACCACCCACAGACACTATGATGCACCTTCGCACACAAGTCATTGGATCTCCAACAGATCCCATCGCACGACTATCATCACGCGTGTCCACGGTAAACTCTCAGACCTGTGCCACACTCGAACATTGTGCCCCCATTAATTAATCACCTAATCAGCCTTTAATCAACTATTTTTAAAATTAACTAATATATTTTTTAAATTAACCTTTAATTACTCTACTTATTAACAATTAAATTAATCTTAATCTTTTAATATTTTGATTCTTTTATTTTATTTCTAATTAACTATTTAATCTATTATTTTTTTAATTAGACTCTTTTAAAAAAAACTAATAACCCTTTATAATTAACTTGTATTTAAATCAACTTTTATTCTATTTTACTAATTCATCAAATAATATAATAATTATTCAAAACCCATTTCTCTAAATAACTTGAACTTTAATAATAAACAACCCTTTTTTTAAGTTAACTTTTTATGATAATAACTAAAAATCTATTATATCTAATAAAACCTTTTTTCTCAATTTATTAATTAAAACTCTTCTATTGAAAAGGCTAATTACTATTTTAAATCTAAAATAAATAAGACCTATACTAAAACGAACCTAATATAACTTTCTCAATTAATCCAACTTTTCTTAAAAATCAACCTCACCAAATTAATTCAACATTTCCCTTAAAATCAAATTCACTTATAATTTTTAATCTAATAAAATAATATAATTTCTCATAAAAAATCTCTTCCTAAAATCAATTCAACCCTTTTTTTAAAATCAATCAACTAAATCAATCTCTCATAACTTAATCAATCGTGCACGCTTCCGTCTCCGCTCCGATCCATCCACATATGCACAATTCACACACTCACCTTAGCGCTTTCATGCGTTTGTGTATGGATTTATTTATATACCTTTATTTTCTGCAACTTATCTTTACCGTTATTTATCTTTATTGCATCGCATCATTGCATAAGCGTCCAAAGGAAGAACCTGCGCATAACTTAAGCAATTGTGCGTATGTATCTCATTTGCATCATACTCCCCATTGATCCTTGATCCCATTCAAGTCGATCTTCTTAAGTTAGATCCTACCCCATAAGGAGGACCTTTTATCTTTACAACTTAGACAAACACATTCAACAACTCGATCAACATTATTCAAACATATTAGAGAATAAGATGTTAATCATCTTAAGCGAGATAAAACTTCTACCCCATAACAATTCAATCAATATGTAGGGACTTTTCCTTAAGAGAGGTAGAGGCGTACTTGTTGACAATTCGAGTACTTGAGCCCTTCTCTTAAGACGATGCAAAGACTATTTTCCTACAAAGTTGTGGTGGTTAAATCAAGTAATCTCCCTTAAAATGACAACTCGTCTTTTCTCCTAAAATCAATCAATTAACTACCTTTATCCCATAGGAACTTTGACCACAGTCAAAGAACTCCTCAAACCCTTTAGGGGAACTACAGATACTCTGATTCCACTCCCGTAAGGATATGTAGGCATAAGATGCGATATCTTATCGAGTATACTTAGAAATAAACCCCTAAGTCTTTCATCCTTAAGCAGATAATCCATAGGAATAAACAACATAAAACAAGAGGTTCCTGTAGAGTACTACAAAAACTTAGGATGCTAGCACCTTCCCTAAGTTTAACCGACCCCCGAACCTATAACTCTCTAACCTTTGCATGTGCATTGCATTGTGGGTATTTCGATCTTTTTCCCTTCCTTTGGAAAAATCAAAGTTCGGTTGCAAATGAATTAAGATTCAAGTTAATCAATAGCTTGGTATAAAATTTCACCGCGACAGAAATGCCGACTTCACTGGGGACGCTCTTCAGTGGGTTTCCCTAACTTGTTTATTATGTTTGTTATATATTTGCTTAATTGCTTATTTGTATATTTGTTTTATTGCTTTTGGGTTGATATCCTTCAGTGGTGAGACAAAGTCCTACACCCGGACTTGAGTGAAATTATGATAGGATGGTGAGATATTCGACGAGGCTTATAGGAAGTGAGTCCCGACCAAGTTGACTCGAGAATCACCGCTCAGTTGAGACCCTTTCTAAAATGGTTCGGTTGAACGAGTATAGTCGTAAAAACTTTTACTATTTTTGATTGGAGTCCATGATACTGAGGACCGTAGTTACCTTTAACCCCACTTTGGCCTTTATTAGGACGTAGTGCGAGGACTATGAGGGAGTAGTCCCGAAATAGTTGCTACGCGATACTACACTCAAAAGAGGTTCTCTTGAGAATATTATTAACCACCGAGTCAGTCGGGAAATTGATAATATCTAATAGATGGACTAATGACTTTGGGGACCTTCTTAGAACCTTGTTCTGCAGGTACAATCCACCTTTAGTCCTTGTCCTTTGGGAATGGTATACCCTTGGCTTCCTGCTCGTTGCAAACCTAGGGTTTCCCTTGTTTGTTTATCTTTATGCCTCTATGTGCTTACTTGTGTTTGTTGCATCCATAAAGCATCATATTGCATCGGTTTCATGGAACTCCGAGTTTATTCTTAAACATTATAGAACCAATGGGGATTACAAAAGAAAATATTTTGAAATATTTTTTAAGAGTCCTAACCTGGATGACCTAAGGAAGTTAGAAGCTCCCATCGAAGATCAACAGAAGTTCAAAAGACTTTCATCAATATTGAAGATCTAAATAAACAAGGGATTCCTTCCTTATTTTCCAGCAAAGAAAATAAGAGAGATGGAGGATTTATTTTCCTCTATCAGAATATTTCTTAGAAGCTGATCGTGAACAACTTATATTCAAGAAAGTCCCGATAGAAGAGCAAATCAACAAGCACGATGAAGGACTTCCTTAGGACTTTATTAGCTTTTATTTAGCTATTAGGTCAGGACCCTTATAAGAATGTTTATTTGTAATCGATATCTAAAAAAATAATAAACGAATTTTCTTTGGGTACTCCGTGACGTTTATAAATACTTGAGTTCCATGAAACCTTTCGTTTTGCATTCTTGCATTTGCATTCGGCATTTTTGCATCAGCATAGCATCCTTTGCATTCCGGGGGGGGGGGTCTCACTCTTACTTCATCTTCACAGACAAGCTGAATCACCAGTACAACACTCGAGTCAGTCGACGCCAAAAGATGGATCAATTGGAACAAGATAACAGGATGCTCCGTGATGAGGTTGCAATTCTGAAAGAGAGTTTGGAGAGATTGAATGGTTTAGTTGAAGCTCTGTCTAGTCAGTCTACGCTCAACAATCAAGAAGTTCAGAGGACTGTTATCTCCGAGGTTATGTCAGCACCGATCCCAGTGGAGCCTACTGTTGCTGAAGTAACCTACAGCATGCCGCCAGGTTTTCCGTGGGGGATGCCTCCGCATTTCACTCCTACTGGATATCGCCCACCTGTTCCTGAGGTCTCTGTTATGACCGCTGCTCAAGCCGTCCCTGCCACTGCTGCCGTAATGACCACTGCACCGCCACATGTGAATGTTACTCCATGTATTTTGGACGAGCCAATTCTCCATAGGACACCCAGCGAAACTGTGGGCTTTGAAGAAAGGATGGATGGATTTCAAGGCCAATTTTCTGAAATTCAAAAAGAACTGAAAGCTCTTCGTGGGAAAGAACTGTTTGGCAAAAGTGCCTCTGATTTGTGCTTGGTCCCAAATGTCAAGGTTCCGCCAAAGTTTAAGGTCCCTGATTTTGAGAAGTATAGAGGAAATACTTGTCCTCAGAGTCATCTTATTATGTATGCTTGGAAGATGTCTGCCCAAACTGACAATGATCAATTGCTCATTCATTATTTTCAAGACAGTTTAACAGGCGCTGCGCTCAGGTGGTATATGGGATTAGATAGTGCGAAGATTCGAACTTTCAATGATCTGGGTGGAGCCTTTATTAAACAATACAAATATAACATGGACATGGCTCCTGACTGTAATCAGTTGAGGGCCATGGCTCAGAAAAACAAAGAGAATTTTAAGGAATATGCTCAGCGTTGGCGCGAGTTAGCCGCCCAAGTCATACCGCCATTAGAAGAAAAGGAAATGACCAAGATTTTCCTAAAAACTCTGGGTCCTTTCTTTTATGAGAAAATCGTAGCAAGTGCACCCAGTGACTTCACTGAAATGGTAAACATGGGAATGCGCTTGGAAGAGGGGGTTCGTGAAGGAAGATTAGTCAAGGAAGGGAGTGCTCCCAATAATGCTCAAAAGTATGGGAGTGATTTTGTGAAAAAGAGAGAACACGAGGTAAGTGTCATGCATCAGGGACGATCCAAGAGAGGGTATCCGCCATCGCATCAGGTTGTCGCGGTATCTCCAGTGTTCAACGCTCCGGTTTATCAACCACAACATCAACAAAATCAGCCATTCAACGATCAGAGTCGTGTACACAGAAAAATAGACTTTGATCCCATCCCGATGACATATGCTGACTTGTTCCCGGCTTTGATTCAAAAAGGTCACATCCAGACGAGAGCTCCACCTAAGGTACCCAAGAAACTTCTGTACTAGTACAAAGCTGACAAATTTTGCCCATACCATCAAGGTGCTCCAGGCCACGATATTGAGAACTGTTACGGTTTGAAAGCATACGTTCAAAGGTTGGTTAAGTGTGGAATCTTATCCTTTAAGGATTTCATTCCTAATGTGAAAGACAATCCCCTACCTCAGCATGGTTCGTCCTCCGCGAATATGATACAAGGTTATTTGGGAAGCTCATATCAATATAGTGCCTGAAGATGAATCTGAAGGCGACATATCAGATGATTCTGCAAGCCTCTCCGTTCCATACAATCCAAGAGAAAGGACTTGTCTGGATTGTCTTTCTTTTTTCTTATGAGTATTTCATTTATTTGTTTATAAAAGCATGTTTGGCTTGTAGAACTTGTTATTTTGAATAATTAATGCAATAAAATGTTTGTCTTGAAGAAGTCCATTCGTTTTCACTCGCAAACCATTTTTCGTGATTTATAATGCCAACTACACCCAATTTTCGTTTCACTTTGGTGAATAAATGGTAGGAGGATGACGAAGTAAAACGCAGGCTCTCTCGTTGTATGCTTTTGAATAAAAACCTTATTGATGATATAAGGCATTGTTTCAACCTCCTAAACACCAGAAATATTTAAACTCCCTTAAACCTAGATGAAGGATCTTTTTTTTTCCTCTCCCAAACCAAAATCTCGTTTTTAACTTGGGGCAGGGTATAAAAAAAACATCTTTCAAAAAAAATTTTGGGTGGGCACAAATATACTTTGACCCTTATCCTTCATTTTATGAATCATAAACTAAGCCCAGATACACTCATCAAAAGTCCTAATTAAAGTAAGGTTTATCTCGAAAGCATGCACGATGAGATAACGCTTCCTGACTCCTATGAGCTATGCTCAATTTGGCGTTGGCATTATAAATTTAAATTTATATCCTAACTAGTGATTTTGTCATCGCGATATCTCTTTTCAAAACTTCAAGACAAACATGCATGTTGCATTAACAGTTTAAGAATTAACATTTCTGACTTGCTAACTTTGCTTGATATCTTAGAAAGATTACGTGAAGACATCACCGATTAAAATTTGAAGACTTTGCTGACCCGAGGCAAGTTATTTTCCAAGAGGTTTGATCCATACAAGTTTGACTTCATCTATAGCACAAGTTTGAAGACTCAGTTATACCGTCAATCAGGGGCAGTTACGTCGAGCTTCTGCGAATCTCTCCAAGAGTTTGAAAACGGTGGGGCATTTGGACGCCATGTTTTCTGTAAAATCCTCTCAAGATGACCTTTTTATCGTGAACCATGTGACTTGGGGAATTTGAGAGTCGAAGGGGGTTGTGACAATTCTGTAACGAATATTTTCAACACAAGAAAACCCCAGTTGGTGACCTGAGAATTCCCAGTGAGCTGATTAGCTTCACCTCCCCAGCGAAGCGGATGTTTATTTCATCCCCACAAAGTTTCGACTCCAACAACTTTGTCAACTCATGTTTCCCCATTGAATGGATATTTATTTTATCCATGAAGTTTCTATAATTAAGAGAGGGATCCGTTTCCAGTAGATCTTTATTCTCATCTTCAACAAGATAACTGAGATTCATAGTGACAAATCCTTCAGTAAGATCAAGATGTTATTCCCCAAGTGGGATGTTCTCCATTCCCCAAGAGACGTTTTTGAATCCCCGAAGCAGGACTGTGATCCCATATATGGTCCTCCACCTATCCACAGTGATGCTTCTATCTTTGAAGATTGGTCAGATATTTGTTCCCCATAAGGAATTCTAAAAGCAAGTGTACATTCTTCAAGCAATGTTTGATCTGTGAAGATTTGGTTTGAGTGCCCTCTGCCTGGGATGTTTTTCATCTCTGTTGGTTTTGTTAGCATACGCATAGCATATAGATAGATAGCATGACATATGCATTTTGCACCTTTGTGTTTGTTTGTTCTGTCACTTTGGCTGTGTTATCACCAAGTGACTGGGTGTGTCTTCACTTTCAAGTAAAGTTGTCAGCCCTAGGCAAAAAGAGCGTAATATTTCTAATTTCCCACGAAGTTTGATCCTCGTGGAAGATGGTTGTTTTAGTTAAATCCCATTTGAGTTCACACCCTAATGGTCGAGTCTTTCTTGACAGTTTCTCTTCAGTTATTTCCTGAATTGGACTTCGATCCCTGACAATCACCCTTGTGGATATCTCCAACTTTTGAACATAGAGCGTACATTTATTTTGCACTTTTCTCCCCGGGAGGAATTTATGAAGATAACTATTGAAGACGGATATTTCTCCAACAGTATTTCCCCAACAAATTATATCTGAATTGCAAGCAACCTCTTTATTTGAACGACTTGTTTGATCAGGTTTTCTATTAAAACGACAAATGGCAGTCTCCTCAAGACAGTTTGTCCATCCTCAGTGATTTATCAAGGTTATCTACTCTTCAAATTGCATCTCTCTGGGAGCCCCGTCAGAGACGTTTGTCGAAGACTCTGCATATATTTTCTCTTTATTTGAGAGAATTCACAGAGTATTTTACAACTACAACAAGGATACTCCATAGGAACGTATTTCCCCAGTGAGTTCATTGCACAAGTTTGTTTCCATCAAATGGCATCTCCTTCGAGAAATATGGTGAAGTTTGTCACAATGGATCTCTATTTATTTGAAAGGAATTTTTTGCTTATCAACCGGCTTATATCTTTTCAGAAGATCCCCGTTGAAGCTTTGCAATCTCTGGTACATTTAGATCGTCGGTCAGACACCTTTTCTTAGGCTACCATGTTTGGTAGTAGGTGATCTCTCCATCTTTGGATTATTACCTTTGCTTAGGCTATCATATGTTTGATAGTAGGTAATATACCACCCTTCTTTGGGTCAGATACCTTTTCTTAGGCTACCTTGTTTGGTAGTAGGTCATCTTTCCTTTGTTGTGTTCACCTTTTCTTAGGCTATCATATGTTTGATAGTAGGTAGCACATATCTTTTAGGTCAGACACCTTTTCTTAGGCTGCCATATGTTTGGTAGTAGGTGATCTCTCCTTTCAAGTTTATTACCTTTTCTTAGGCTATCATATGTTTGATAGTAGGTAACACATCTTATTGTGGTCAGACACCTTTTCTTAGGCTACCATATGTTTGGTAGTAGGTGATCTCTCCTTTTGATTATTACCTTTTCTTAGGCTATCATACATTTGATAGTAGGTAATACACTGTGTTTTGGTTGTTGCCTTTTCTTAGGCTATCATTGGACTGATAGTAGGTAACATGCATTTCTTTATTTCAACCGAATACCTTTGCTTAGGCTGTCACGCGTTGGTAGTAGGTTATCCTTCACATTTCAAGTTTCTCGCCTTGGTGTAAACTATTGTACTCTTGGTAGTATTACTATATCTCTTATTCTTTGGCGATCCCCCGGCGTTGCATGTTTCCTTTCACCGTGGAGTCTCGTTTCGTCGAGTTTGTTTTTCGCTTTCGATGTTCCTGTGTTTCTCGCATGCTGTGTCTAGTTTTTCCCCTGTGACATCATTTCCTCACAGGACTGTTTGTCTTGCATTTTCATATCATCTCATATCATATGCATTTGGTGGCTTCTTAGGGCCAAAAATTCGCGCAATGTTTGTATTTAAGTCCCTCCTATCTCGTCGAGACGGAGATTTCAATCTCCATATCTCCGAATAGAAGAAACTTAAATAGGGGCATCTGTCACACCCTAATTTTTGACCTTAAGATTCCACCTCCTTGTGTGTTTTCTTATATTTTATCTTTCACTTTTATGTGCGACTAACGAGTATGTGCAGGGTCATTTTTTGCCTTAAAGACATCTCTTGCAGATTCTATTGAGTTTATCCTCCGTCAATCAAAAGGACTTGTCAAGACAAAGTTTGTATTCAGAAATAAGGTCATGGGCTCGTGGTATTTAAAACCTTTTTAGCTTGCCCGTACAAAATGATTTGGATTCAAGATGTGAGGACCATTCATATGAGCTTTAAATTCGACATTTGCAATCTAATCAAGTGGCGTTATTTGGTTCATGGTGACAAGGTTTTGACTCTTCTTTTGCCTTGAATTCATTTGGTGCATTTTATGTGGATTAAATTGGTTCAAACTCGGTGAAATATTGAAATTCAAGTCAAGACCAAAAGTATGTAGTTCCCCATCTGGAGGTTAAAGCTCACAAGTTACATCCAATTTTAAAGTATTACAAAATTCAAAAGTCAAAGTCACAAATATTACAAGAATTCCATTACATTAAGATTCCATATGTTACAAAGAACTCAAAGGCTAATAATTGTTGATCTGAAGGTTCTCTTCGTACGTCGAGGATACAACATAATTAGCAAAAGCAAGTATACAGGAATTTGGTTTTATGGCCATTGAACTTATAAAAGCAGGCTCGTCACTTTTTAATGCCTAAGGTGTGGATACAAGCTCCCTAACATAATTTGGTATAAACTTCAATCATCCCCTGTTCCTGCGCACCCTTTCGCAGTATGCTTTTCCTACTCTAGTTGCATCGTTGTAAGTTCGTTAGCGGTCCTTTTGACGGAAAGTTAATGAATCACCTGCCTAGAGTACCTGCATAAAGTAATAATAATCAGGAACCAATGAAAACGGTTTCGAAGAAATCATTCGGTTCATAAGCCTTTCGCATTGTGTATGAAAATGAGAAGCATCATTCAAATCACCTTGTCCAAGAATGGAGACTCATCGCAGTACTTCATGATCAACGAAAAACTTTATTCAATGTCGTCCACTTTCGCTCGGGTATGATTCGCAAGAAAAGGAACAAGTGGGCAAACAACTTGCAGTTAAAAGTTCCTGCATAACAGAAGGACATGTTAAATTCAAAAAGCTCCATTTCTATCCTCACGGTTCTGCTGATGCCGCCATTTGGTACCGCAAAAAAGAACTGTTCGTAATCCTCGTCTACCGTCACCATGATGCCGCATCACGTTCTGTCATACCGTGCACAGCCAACATGGGAAATAATTCAAACATTAGAAATTTACCAGGACAAACTCATATCCTACTTTTCAGCATAACAAAACCTTTGTACCATAGCACAACACCGGTAAGCGGAGTATTAGAGACTTACAGGTTTCGAGAAAGGATTGCTCGACATTCAGAACCCCGCAACCAGTTTTGAGGTTCACAATAACCCGCTTGCTGCAAACAACATATAATGAATCATGCAAGCTCTTTCCTCCTCTTTGATCGCTGAGTAGGTTTCCCTAAAGAGCAAGCTTCGTTGAACAGACTTTGAATGGCATCAGGTTCAGACCATGACTATTCTTGATTGAATCAGTCCTGTTAGAAGGCATTGAATTTATAGATTACTTTGTAAAAATATTGACGCACTTGGACATTAAGGATGTTGAAATAATGACACGTCCGATTACCTCCCTGAACTGTTGAAATTGGGTGAGAACCCGCTTGGCCAAAGTAAAGCTTACATCGCATTCCCCACCAAGCATGATAAAACTAAGGCATCAACAAACATAACATTTGTCGCGTGAAACGACTTAGCTCCATAACCGCAGACATGATCATTTAATAAGGAAGATAAGAGAAAACCTCAACTGCATTTTTAAAACCATCATGATTAATACCCTGCAACATAACCAAATATAAGGGGATTTATCAAGCCACAGCCAATAAGTCAGAATGTCGGCAGTAAACATGGATACATCCTACTCCTCTAAGACAGTAAACTACTTCCAAATATGATTTCATTAACTGCATAGCCAGACAAAATATTGAGGAGTCTCAAGAATGCCAAATGCGACTTTTGTTCGCAAAACACTTTAGAATAATCACCTTCAGAATTCCTGCAAGTCGCAATCCAGTTTACATTAGCCTTCGCAAATATCAGACAAATTAACAGCTGAGATGTGAACATAATAATAAAATCAAGCTTGGAAAAACACTTCTGAAAAACCATGTTGGACAAGACCAAATGGAAGGCTTGGAATCATGTAAAACAACAATTTCCTTTTTGTCCTACAAATAAATCGATGCAAACCATCAGAACAATACACTGTTAGAGAGGAATTTAAGTTGATTAAAGAAGAAGAAGAATAAGTAGGCAGATGAAGACTCACAAAGCATTTCTTCCTAATACAGAGTTAACGAAGCCATCACCACTTAAGCTCTTTAGTGACAACTTACGGTTTCTGAGACGAACATATCCCGATAGACGTTTGGGGGTTGCAACACCTGCCAATTCCTGCAAGAAATTCCAAACAAACATCATCAATATATCAGATTCTTTTCTCAGACAATATCCGCTAGACGCATTCAAATAAAGAAGGAAAGATATATTTTTTTTCCTCGAAGCCTTTCCATAACCGAGGACCAAGAATCAACATTAATTTTCACACCAAATCAAATCAAATTCGACAGGACTGAGTCTAAGATAAAAAGTGCAAAACATGTTTTGAATGGCATTAAATAAAATCAGAGCAATCTCGGACATGATTTTCCAAAATCAGAAATGCCTTCAAGGCTATAAACAGGGGTGTCCCCGTTCAATAGTTTGGAGCCTATAAATTGGAAAGAGAACAGCAGATGGAATACATAGAAAAGATTCACACAAAAACACATTCACATACACCGAAAATCGCAGACAAAAATATAGATGAAATCCTGAGACGAAAAAGGAGAAAGAGTTGAGGAATTTATCGGAGCTCCGACACCGCCGCCATCGCCGGACCCCTCCACAAAACTCCGCCGTCAAACCCTCAGACCTCGTCACCACAAATATTCCCTTCCGTCCATATTTTCTCCGTCGCAAATCATCCATAGCCAAAACCTGCGAAACCATTTAAACCGTGAGTTATTTTGTTTTAACTAACATTGATGATTTTTGTTGTTGTTAGTTGTTTTGTGAAGGAAATCGAGGTGAGAGGAGAAGAAGCAAGTCGGAGAAGGAAAGAAGACAGTGAGGTGAACAGAAGCAGTAGACGGAGAGAAGAGGGAAAATTGGGGATTTTAGGGCTTTTGGCCCTCTTTCTTTTTTTCTTTTTTTATTATTGTTGCAATAATCACATGCACACCACCCACAAACACTATGATGCACCTTCGCACACAAGCCATTGGATCTCCAACGGATCCCATCGCACGGCCATCATCACGCGTTTCCACGGTAAACTCTCAGACCTGTGCCACACTCGAACATTGCGCCCCCACTAATTAATCACCTAATCAGCCTTTAATCAACTCTTTTTAAAATTAACTAATATATTTTTTAAATTAACCTTTAATTAGTCTCCTTATTAACAATTAAATTAACCTTAATCTTTTAATATTTTGACTCTTTTATTTTATTTCTAATTAAATATTTAATCTATTATTTTTTTAATTAGACTCTTTCAAATAAAAACTAATAACCCTTTATAGTTAACCTGTATTTAAATCAACTTTTATTCTATTTTATTAATTCATCAAATAATATAATAATCATTCAAACCCCATTTCTCTAAATAACTTAAATTTTAATAATAAACAACCTTTTTTTAAGTTAACTTTTTATGATAATAACTAAAAATCCATTATATCTAATAAAACTTTTTTTCTCAATTTATTAATTAAAACTCTTCTATTAAAAAGGCTAATTACTATTTTAAATCTAAAATAAATAAGACCTATACTAAAACGAACCTAATATAACTTTCTCAATTAATCCAACTTTTCTTAAAAATCAACCTCACCAAATTAATTCAACATTTCCCTTAAAATCAAATTCACTTATAATTGTTAATCTAATAAAATAATATAATTTCTCATAAAAATATCTTTCTAAAATCAATTCAACCCTTTTTTTTAAAATCAATCAACTAAATCAATCTCCCATAACTCAATCAATCGTGCACGCTTCCGTCTCCGCTCCGATCCATCCACATATGCACAATTCATACACTCACCTTAGCGCTTTCATGCGTTTGTGTATAGATTTATTTATATGCCTTTATTTTCTTCAATTTATCTTTACCGTTGTTTATCTTTATTGCATCGCATCATTGCATAAGCGTCCCAAGGAAGAACTTGCGCATAACTTAAGCAATTGTGCGTATGCATCTCATTTGCATCATACTCCCCATTGATCCTTGATCCCATTCAAGTCAATCTTCTTAAGTTAGATCCTACCCCATAAGGAGGACCTTTTATCTTTACAACTTAGACAAACACATTCAACAACTCGATCAACACTATTCAAACATATTAGAGAATAAGGTGTTAATCATCTTAAGCGAGATAAAACTTCTACCCCATAACAATTCAATCAATATGTAGGGACTTTGCCTTAGGAGAGATAGAGGCGTACTTGTTGACAATCCGAGTACTTGAGCCCTTCTCTTAAGACGATGCAAAGACTATTTTCCTACAAAGTTGTGGTGGTTAAATCAAGTAATCTCCCTTAAAATGACAACTCGTCTTTTCTCCTAAAATCAATCAATCAACTACCTTTATCCTGTAGGAACTTTGACCACAGTCAAAGAACTCCTCAAACCCTTTAGGGGAACTACAGATACTCTGATTTCACACCCGTAAGGATATGTAGGCATAAGATGCGATATCTTATCGAGTATACTTAGAAATAAACCCCTAGGTCTTTCATCCTTAAGCAGATAATCCATAGCAATAAACAACATAAAACAAGAGGTTCCTGTAGAGTACTACAGAAACTTAGGATGCTAGCACCTTCCCTAAGTTTAACCAACCCCCGAACCTATAACTCTCTAAACTTTGCATGTGCATTGCATTGTGGATATTTCGATCTTTTTCCCTTCCTTTGGAAAAATCAAAGTTCAGTTGCAAATGAATTAAGATTCAAGTTAATCAATAGCTTGGTATCAAATTTCACCGCGACAAATACATCGGATGTAACTCCTAAAAAGAAAAGGTTGCACAAAAGTATAAATGAAAAAGATATACAAATGTCGGCAATATGGAAACAGAAAACCACCATGTGTCGATTCGACCATGACTCGCATGACTTTGATGTTTCACCAATGTTTTGCTTTCTTAAGAGACTGACTAATTAACCCTCGGATCCTCCAAGAATCCAACTGTGCTCACGGGCAGACGCATACCATAGTCATTTGCTTTTAAATCCCTAACTTTTGCCTGAATCGCCCTCGCAGATTTTCGATCCACCGGGATACCCATTTTTGCCAAAGTCACCTTTTCAGGTTTTCAAATTTGCGGGTTTATTCTTTTTTTTCTTTTATCCCTAATTTTTGCCCAAACCGATTCTTTTTATGGTTCGTCGGGATGCCCCATTTTTGCCTGGATTTTCTTTTTATTTCTAGCGGGTCTCTTTTAAGCAAAGTATTTTTTTGACTACGTCTGGATTCATAGGGGATGTAAAATCTTCAACGTCCATAGTTGACAATAATAAGGCTCCTCCAGAGAAGACTTTCCTTACCACCTATAGACCTTCGTAGTTGGGAGTCCATTTGCCCCTGTGATCTGTTTGTGGGGGGACGATCCTCTTCAGCACTAAATCACCTGCCTGAAAATGTCGAGGGCGCACCTTCTGATCGAATGCCTTCTTCATTTTGCTCTGATATAGTCGGCCATGAGCAATAGCTGCTAATCTCTTCTCATCAATCAGACTGAGTTGATTCAACCTAGCCTTCACCCATTTTGCCTCATCCAGCTTCACATCAACCAATACCCTCAGGGAAGGATGCCCCTATTCAAACGATTTGGACCCGACTGGGTGAAACGCCCGGAGCCTTCAGACAATCGAGGTACGAAACGGTTGAATACCAATAAACCCGAAAATTTGCCAACTGCAAAACAACTACACCACTACTTGGGGAAAAAAAATTTTACTGATCCGACTTCATCACTATTCTGTCAATACTGGAACAATCCTTAGTGGCTTCACCGGAAGAAGACTTTTGTAAGAATGCAGCTCTATCTTGTCATGGGACACATACTATGCTCCCTACGAGGAAATCATCCGCCTATCCGAAACGGGAACACACCTCTTGCTTATGTCACACAAACTCTTCATCCGCCTATCCGAAACGGGAACACACCTTTGTGTATAACTGCAAAGAAATCGTCATCCGCCTATCTGACACGGGAACATACTTCTATCCACTTTACTGAAAATCCTAATCTGCCCATTACACAGAAAAACCTTCATCTGCCCATCACACAGGAACTCTGAATTCTGCCCATCACACAGGAACGTCTTCGTCTGCCCATCACACAGGAACTCTGAATTCTGCCCATCACACAGGAATTCTGACTTCTGCCCATCACACAGGAATGTCTTCGTCTGCCCATCACACAGGAAATTTGACTTCTGCCCATCACACAGGAATGTATTCGTCTGCCCATCACACAGGAACGTCTTTGTCTGCCCATCACACAGGAATGTCTTCTTCTGCCCATCACACAGGAACTTTGAATTCATCTGCCCATCTCACAGGAATGTCTTCTTCTCGGACATAGCTTCTTTGCCTATTCTTTTCAGTAACTAACTCCGCTGGGGGATGTTCCGAGAATAAATGTCAAACACTCGCGTCAATACCAAGTGACCACCTCTGAATTTTGATTTCGTGAAAACCTCGTGCCAATGCACAACAATCTTGAAAAAACATCCCGCTGGCCGGGTACAACAATGCCTCAATTGGAAACTCTGTGGGGAACAATAAACTGAACTACATCACACGTCTCCGGGCGAGACCTCAATTGTCTAGTACCATCTGATCTTTAGAACTCCATACTCCTATTGAGAAAATACCTGAAAGCAAAGAGTCAATCAACCTGATCTATGCTTCAAAATGTGTATGTTTGATAATGGCGTAATGCTCCATTCAATATGGAAATGCTACGCATTTTATTTGGTGGATGCAAATATGACACTATATGTCGATGCAAATGCAGGTTCAAGCTGCTGGGGATAAGCTCTGACGAGCTTGCTTCACCAATCCTTGCTGTTGAGGACAAATAACACCATGCTGGGGAGTGAACGGGTATCACGAAGTATTCTGGAAAAATAAATGCCAGGACATACAACCAACTCTGCTGGGGAGAGATCTGAACTTTAATTTCCACTGGGAGGAAAGAAAATTCTTGCTGAATAGAGAGAACTCTGCTGGGGGGAAGAAACGACTCTCTTGGAGACAAAACTGGCTCCGCTGGGGGGAGAATAAAGGATCCTACCGGGAAGGAAACCTCTGCTGGAGAGAGTAGACGACCCTACTGGGGATAATGGATCTTCCTTGAGGAATGTACACTGTCTGAGCACAGCCTGCCAACCTGGAATCACTACTCTGAGGCTAAACAACTCTGCTCGGGATAGAAAGTCCTTGTGGAGGAAATCATACTGTCTGAATACAAATCACAATCTTGAGATTATCAACTCTTGTTGGAAATAACTGACCCTGCGGGGGAAAGAGAAAAACCATCTTTCTGAACCAATTTTGACTTGGTCATCCATCTTGAGAACCTTCTCAACTGGGGATTGCATCTACACATGCTCAATTCTGTGGGGATTACCACCTTGCCGGAGACATCTCTATTAAGATACTCTTCTGGGGAATTAATCTTGTCCTTCAATAAAGGGGAGCGCCATTTCCACTTCCGGGAACACGACCTGCGTGGGGATTTACATCAACTGTAATCACATCTTTCATCCAATGCCCTGGCTAGGCCATAGTAATTCTCTTTCGATTGCTTCAAACAGGCAAGGACCCTGCAAAACAACACAAACGCGACAAAACAAGTCCATACAACTGAATCTATTCGGGTTAGCATTCGTGACATCATTTCAGTCAATTCAAAGTTTTAGCAATTATTGGCAAGGGCCAACACCGTTATGTACATGCTAGTTTTGTCAAAACAATCGGCGTTTTTTCACATACAAAACAATAAAGAACAAATATCGAGTACTGAATAACATGTTTTATTGATAGGACCTCTAAATAGGCGGAGTTTTGTACACTAGATGTAACTCCTGAAAAGAGGTAGCTACGCACAAACAAGTACACAAGTATGCACAGGAAGCATAAATACTAACACAAATATGTACACATGTCGGCAACGGGATGCAGACAAACACCATGAGCTGATCCTCCTATGACTCTCCTGACTCTGGTGCTTTCCCGGTATTCAACTTTCCGAAGAGGTTGTATCTGATAAATGAATCCTCAAGTATTCTTCGGCACCAATGTGGAATGCAGTATCAAATTCGGACCGCAGTCATTTGCTTTTCAAATCCCTAACTTTTGCGTGAACCGCCCTTTACGGGTTTTCAATTCGCCGGGATACCCTTTTTTGCCGAAGCCGCCCAGTGTAGGTTTTCGACTTCGCGGGTGTACATTTTTTCAATTTTATCCCTAACTTTTGTCCGAACCTTTTATTCTGTTTTTGGTTCGCCAGGATGCCCCATTTTTTCCTGGACTCTCCTTTTTTGTCCAGCGGGTCAATTTCAAGCAAAGTATTTTTTAACTGCGTCCGAATTCACAGGCGATGTAAAGTCCTCCCCGTCCATGGTGGACAACAACAAAGCTCCTCCTGAAAAGACTTTTCTGACAACGTATGGCCCTTCGTAGTTGGGGGTCCACTTGCCCCTGTGATCTGCCTGTGGTGGGAGAATCCTCTTTAGCACAAGGTCGCCCGTCTGATAGCTCCGAGGATGTACCTTTTTATCATACGCTTTCTTCATTCGGCTCTGGTACAAACGACCATATGCTAGAGAAGCTAACCTCTTCTCATCCATTAAACTCAGCTGGTTCAACCTGTCTCTCACCCATTCTGCCTCGTCCAGTTGGACATCTCGTAATACCCTCAGGGAAGGAATCTCAACTTCCAGTGGTAACACTGCTTCCATTCCATATACCAACGAGAACGGGGTTGCCCCGGTTGATGTGCGTACCGTCGTACGATAACCGTGCAAAGCAAAAGGTAGCATCTCATGCCAGTCCTTATAGGTCACCACCATCTTCTGAACAATCTTCTTTATGTTCTTATTGGCCGCCTCAACAGCGCCATTCATCTTGGGTCGATAAGAGGAGGAGTTGTGATGCTCGATCTTAAAACTCTGACACAGCTCCTTCATCATTCTGTTATTTAAGTTCGAACTGTTGTCGGTAATTATCCACTCGGGGATTCCATATCTCCAAATGATATCTTGCTTGATAAACCTGGCTACCACCTGCTTGGTCACATTTGCATAGGATGCTGCTTCCACCCATTTGGTAAAATAATCGATTGCTACCAAAATGAAACGGTGTCCGTTAGATGCCGTTGGCTCGATCTTTCCAATCATGTCGATTCCCCACATTGAGAATGGCCGCGGTGACGACATCACGTTCAGAGGACTCGGAGGCACATGGATCTTATCTGCATAGATCTAGCACTTATGACACTTCTTCGCAAACTTGAAACAATCGGTTTCCATAGTTAGCCAATAATAACTTGCCCGCAACAGCTTCCTCGTCATAGCATGCCCACCAGCGTGCGTACCAAATGTACCCTCGTGTATTTCCTCCATGAGCAGCTTCGCCTCTTTCTCGTCTACACAACGTAGTAGCACCAAGTCGTGATTTCTCTTGTATAGGACACCGTCTGGATTCAGATAGAAATTACCCGCCAATCTCCTGAGAGTCTTCTGATCGTGACTGGATGCCCCATCCGGATATTCTTTGTTTTTCAGGAAATTATGGATGTCAAAATACCAGGGTTTATCATCAGATGCTTCGTCAATGGCAAATACGAAGGCGGGTCTATCAAGCCGGGAGATAACAATTCTGGGAGCCTCATTCCAGAAATTGACTTTATACATGGAAGACAATGTGGCCAGAGCGTCAGCCATCTGATTCTCTGCTCGCGGTACATGATGCAATTCAACCTTGTCAAAGAAGGGCAACAATCTCCTCTCGTAATTCATGTACGGTATCAAATTGGGCTGACGTGTCTCCCATTCTCCTTTTATTTGATTCACCACCAGAGCTAAGTCTCCATATACATCCAGATTTTTGATTCGCAAATCAATGGCTTCTTCAAGCCCCATGATACAAGCTTCATATTCGGCTTCATTATTGGTAACTGGAAAGGTCAATCGAGCAGTGAATGGTATGTGCGACCCCTGTGGAGTAGTGATGATTGCCCCTATTCCGCTACCATAGGAGTTTACAGCTCCGTCAAAGATCAACTGCCATTTTGAACCCAACTCTGGTCCTTCGTCCGACAACGGTTCTTCACAATCTTTCATCTTTAGGTACATGATATCCTCGTCAGGAAAATCAAACCTCATCGATTGGTAGTCCTCAATAGGTTGCTCTGCCAAGTACTCAGATAATACACTCCCCTTTATAGCCTTCTGTGAGACATACTGGATGTCGTATTCAGTCAAAACCATCTGCCAACGGGCAATTCTCCCCGATAATGCCTGCTTTTCAAATACGTATTTGATAGGATCCATCTTCGAGATGAGCATGCTTGTATGGTTCAGCATGTATTGCCTCAAACGCTTGGCGGCCCAGGCTAGCGCGCAACAAGTTTTTTCGAGCATTGAGTATCGAGATTCACATTCAGTAAACTTCTTACTCAGGTAGTATATCGCATGCTCTTTTCTTCCTGTCTCGTCGTGTTGACCGAGAACACAACCCATACTTCCCTCAAGAACCGTCAAATACATAATCAAGGGTCTCCCTGCCACTGGAGGTATCAAAATAGGAGGCTCCTGCAAATACTGTTTTATTTTATCGAACGCCTTTTGACAATTTTCATTCCATGTTACAGCCTGGTCTTTTTTCAACAGCTTGAATAACGGCTCACACGTAGCTGTCAGGTGAGATATGAACCTGGCAATGTAGTTCAGTCTCCCTAAAAATCCTCGTACTTCTTTTTCTGTTTTAGGCGCTGGCATCTCTTGTATTGCTTTGATCTTTGCAGTATCCACCTCTATTCCTTTTTCGCTCACGATAAACCCCAGCAGTTTACCCGATCTCACCCCGAAGGTGCATTTATTAGGGTTCAGTCTCAACCTGAACTTCCTAAGCCTCTTGAATAGCTTCAGCAGATTTACCAAATGTTCTTCCTCCGTCTGGGATTTGGCAATCATATCATCTACATATACTTCAATCTCTTTATGCATCATGTCATGAAAGAGAGTAGTCATCGCTCTTTGATATGTTGCCCCAGCATTTTTCAGTCCGAAGGGCATCACTTTGTAACAAAATGTTCCCCACGGTGTTATGAAAGTGGTCTTCTCCATGTCTTTGGGTGCCATCTTGACCTGATTATACCCCGAAAATCCATCCATGAAAGAAAAGACAGAGAACTGAGCCGTATTGTCAACCAACACATCGATGTGAGGAAATGGAAAATCTTCTTTTGGGCTTGCTTTGTTTAGATCACGGTAATCCACGCACATTCTGACTTTACCGTCCTTTTTTGGCACTGGTACAATATTAGCGACCCATGAGGGATACTTTGTAACAGCTAGGAAACCGGCATCCCACTGCTTTTGAACCTCCTCCTTAATTTTCACTGCCATATCAGGCCTAGTTCTGCGAAGCTTCTGTTTAACCGGCGGGCACTCTTCCCTTAACGGCAGACGGTGTACGACCATATCTGTATCCAGCCCAGGCATGTCCTCATATGACAAGGCAAAGATATCACTATACTCTCTCAGTATTTCAACCAATCTTTGCTTGACCTCGCTCTGCAGCGCAGCCCCTATACGAATATTCCTTTCAATCCCTTCCGACCCGAGATTGATGATTTCAATAATTTCCTCATGAGGCAGAATGATTCGTTCCTCTTGTTTTAACAACCAGGTCAATTCTTCTGGAACTTCGCCATCTTCGACAACCTCCTCTTCGGCCTGAAATACCGGGTGCTCAAAGTCGAAATGAGTCATAGGCGGTTCAATGATGTCATCTGAAAATATTATCCTGCAAAAGTAATGGTTAAATGCTTCAAAATGTGCATAAAGCGAGTAACCACGTTGCCATTTTATTGTAAAACAAAAACAGGAAAGACAGAGAGCACAATATTTGCATGCAACAAGAAACGCCTTTTTATTTAATGATCTAAACATCACAATGTACATAAAAGAGTAACCCTAAGCAAAGTCACGATGTCCCGGGCAGGACACCGGGTTATTCAACAATTGAAAAACAAAGAAATTACTGTTTTGTAGTCACGGGAACAAATTCCTGAATTGACCAGCTGCATAGCCCTTGCCCCGGCACGCTTGGCTGGATCCAAGCATCCATGTCACAGTCACTATCCCCCTCCTCTGAATCGGAGACAGCATTGATGGCTTCAAAACAAACCCCATTGGACGTGATCGTCACTGGTCCTTTGAATTTTGGTGCCCCTGCAATGGGCGTTGATGATGACGGCTGATAACCCAGTCCGAACCTGTCTAGCTTCACAGGTATGTCTAGTACAGGGCCCCAACCCTTCGTCTCTCCTGCTTGCACTAAAGCCTGCACTTCTTTGTACGAGGATACGGCCACTTCCGGCGCTTTACTGACGACTGGAGCTTTATCCTTGATTTTCAAACTTTCAAACCCCTGGCAGGGCGTCTCATGAATTTCACCATCAACCTCGATGTATTTGAATGAGGATAAGTGACTCACCAAGATATCCTCCTCTCCACAGACGGTAACGACACTGTCACCCACCATATACTTCAATTTCTGGTGCAAAGTAGAGGTAACTGCCCCAACACCATGTATCCACGGGCGTCCTAGTAAGCAACTGTACGCGGGGTGAATGTCCATAATGTAAGACTCCGTTTCAAATACCTCTGGTCCCACTTGCAAGGGTAACGTTATCGATCCAAACACCGATCTTCGGGTGCCGTCAAATGCCCGAACCACCAAATCACTCGGTGTACAGATGATTCCCCGGATGTCTAGCTTCATCATGGCCTTTTTGGGAAGTACGTTCAAAGAAGATACTGTATCTACCAATACGTGGGACATAACCGTGCCCCGACATTTAACAGAAACATGCAGCGCCATGTTGTGTTCTCTCCCCCTTGGGGTCAAATCAAAATCAGTGAATCCCAAACTGTGACCGGCGTTCACATGGGCCAGTACCCCTTCCAACTGGTTGACAGACACATCCTGAGGTACGAATGAAGTATCCAAAATCTTTAACACTGCATTCCGATGTGCTTCGGAGCATAACAACAATGATATGATGGATATCTTCGATGGTGTTTGTTGCAAGTGCTCGACAATCTTGTAGTCGCTTTTTCTAATTAGGCGCATAAACTCCTCTACGTCCTTCAGTGACGTTTCCTTCTCATTCCTCTGTACAGGTATACCCTCGTTCACTTTTTCTTTTCCTCGAGCCAAATGCTGAGCTTCTACCTCTGGTGACACAAAGATCCTTCCACTTCGAGTCATCCCACCAGTTCCAACAACGTTGTCAACAACTTCAGCTGGTTGCTTATTCAATTATATCTTCTCGCCATTGCAGTAGGCTTCCAACCCGTAGGTCCAGGGTACGGCTTTAGTATTTTCATACGGGACAGGCCCCGCTTTTGTGATGGTGATCGTTGGCCGCCTGGCTGGCACCGTTATAGTAATCGTCTTTCGTGGGATAGTCACCATCGCTACATCATTAGCCTCATCCATCATAACCTCCGCAGGTTTCTCAACGGCTGTGCTGTCAAACTGTAATCTACCCTCATCCATCAAAGCCTGAATACCTCTTTTCAACTCAATGCAGCCCCCATCTTGAGCCCAACAATCCAGACAATACTCATCACATCCCGGATGAACACCTCCTCTCAACAATCTGCTTTTAACCTCGCACAGTGGAGTCCTGAGCTCATCGACACTCAATACCAAATTCAGCTCTTCCTCTGTCAACACAGCATTTGCCCCATGGTTGGGCATAGGTGAATTTAAGATATTTGGGCCAGCTTGCCCGAAGTTGATGGCTTTGCTATCTAGCAGATCTTGTACCACATGCTTGAAAGCATGACACGTCTCTATGTCGTGGCCAGGAGCTCCGGAGTGAAACTCGCATTTCTGATTCGCATCAAAGCCAAATGGAGGGGTACCCGTCATTGGCACCATGGTCCTCTTTTCTACTAAATTCAAACCCAGCAATGTTTGAAGCAATTCCGCATATGTATAAGGAGGTACATCAAAAACCCTCTTCGGCCTCGTGTTAGGAAATCTCCTTTGACCCTGGTTAGGTCTCTGCTGTTGCTGTTGTTGCTGTGGTTGTTGTTGTGGCGGTATCTGTTGTAACGGTACTGATTGCTGAGGGAATGGAATTGTGACACTTGCCACCTGTTGCGGATGATTGTACTGATTACGTCCTCTACCTCGGCCTCGGCCTCGGCCTCCGAATACTGCACTCGTGTCACCCTGACGGCGACCACCATAACCTTTTCTGTTATTTCTCGATGAAGTGGATTCCTCAGCGTGGAATATGCCCACTTTAATATTACTTTCGATTTTCTCACCCATCAAGACTAGGTCCGAGAAACTACCCAAGGAAGTATGGAACAACTTATCATAAAACACACCAGTAAATGTCCCTACGAACATATCATTCATCTCTTTGTCATCCAGCGGAGGATGAACTCGTGCGGTCATATCGCGCCATCTCTGCGCGTATTCCTTGAAGCTTTCATCTTTCTTTTGGGACAAACCCTGTAACTGGATCCGATTCGGGGCCAAGTCACTATTGTATTTATAATGCGCCACAAATGCGTCGGCCAACTGTTTCCAAGTCTTTATCTGGGTAGGCTCTAACCCCATGTACCATTCAAGAGAAGGACCAGACAAACTGTCCTGAAAGTAATGCATCAGCATTCTTTCGTCATTCGAATAAGCCGACATTCTTCTATAGTACGACCGCACATGAACCTTGGGGCAAGTATCTCCCTTGTACTTGTCAAAAGTTGGAGCCTTAAATTTCAAAGGTACCCTCAGACCGGGTACCAGTCCCATCGTGGTCATGTCCAAACCAGAAGCACTTTGATTCACAACACCTTTCATCTGCTCCTCGAGCATCTTAATTCGCTGCGTGTTGTCTACAGGACCGTCAAAACCTCTACCAGAGAATGCATCTTCCTGCTGATCTTCGTTCCAGTTGACATTTTCATTGCCAAAGCCATCATACCCTTGATTGCGGCCAAATACATTCTGATTCATCATTGGTCCTTGACCTCTAATTCCATATCCCTGATTGATACCAGCCGGTCCATACCCATTATTAACGAATCCAGTGCCGTTACCATTATTAGTCATTCCTCCATAACCTTGGTTAACCATACCAGCACCGTCGTATCTAAAGCCAAACCTGCCATCCTGACCACCATAGCCAAAGCCTTGCTCATTGTATCCGAAACCCGCGTTTCCGAAACCATTATCTCCGTTATTATTGACGCCCCCCAGATTGGCATCCTTGAGTCCAGCATTATTAACAACAACTTCATTTCCAACTCCATTGTTACCATTTTCGGTGCCAGCCCCGTCGTGCGCATTCACGCCCGGCACATTTACCACAGGAGGGTTCACTACAGGCTGAGGAGTATGCACACTACCTCCATGAATAGTCTCAACTTGTACAGAATGGTGGTCCTCGTTACCACCTCCATTTGCCTTTGCCAATAGCGGCAACACCAGAGTCTGCAGGTTTTCCTGCCCCTTCATAACCGTTTCCATAGTCTGCATGAACTGTGTGAGCCTCTCCCGCATCTCCTGCATCTCTTGCTGTACTTGATCCATAATCTTCTTACAGTTTGTGCGAGTGGGATACCGATGAGGACGTTGACTTGCAATTCTGTAAACCTGTCGAGATGCAGAAGATGAGATACAGTTTCAATAATTAGCTGATAAATGCAACATGTATGCACATGCAATGCAATATGTGTTTGTGCATTAGGGCGTATTATTTCCTCAACTCTAGTGCCATGTGCTCTGTGTCGTGTCGTGCCGTGACAGTGCGGTGATAATTGGCTAATAATCATTCACAGAAGACGGAACAACTTGTATATAGCTGATCGGGCAAAGTTATACATCAATGTGAGGTAGTACAATAGAAGGCATGACCCCAACCAACAGGCCTGGTGATGGTCAGCTCAAAACAACAATATACAAATCAAGTCAAGTAGGTTCGTAGCCCCTGTACTCCTTCAATAGCCTTTTGGTCTTTGGATGGTTCGGCTGAGCAAGCAATCCTTCAATCAGTGCGTCACCCCGCCTGATCACACGCTTCAAATCCTCGATAGATTCTTCCCATTCACCGTCCCCAAAGCAATCATCAACCTTTCTCTTCTGGGAACGAGCTTCTTTCTTGCATTTGGCTACCTCATTCAATGCGTCCTGAAGAGCCCATCTAGCCATAACTTCCTCTTCGTACTTGAGCTTGCTAGTCTTCAGCAGGTGTTCCAAGTCAGAAATCTGCTACTTTAGTTTGTCCTCCCTTTCCTTGTTATTGGTCAGCGTGGCATTCCACGTTTTGCTGAAGGAAGAGATTTCTCGATAAGCTACGTCTAGTGCCGTTTTCTTTGATTCAAGCATATCATGTGAACTCTTGAAATCCTTTCCCAGACGCTCCCGTTTCTGTTTCTCTTCAACCAGCTTAGCATTCAACGAAGCTACTGTTTCAGTCTGTTGTTGGAGAGAGTATGCAGCTTCATTCTTCTCTCTTCTGAGCTGAGCCAGTTCTTTCTCTAATTCTTCATTAGCCAACAACAAGGCTTCCTTCTCTTTTACAACTTGCTCATATACTTCCCTGGTAACGGTGGTTGGTTCCTCTACTAGAACAGGAACATGGACTGGTACAGCTGGAAACAGCATTAGCAACTGTTTTGCTCTTTCTTGTACCCAGGCTTTGTACGGTGCGTAAGCTTGACTGTCGTTCTTTCCCAATAGTGGTTTCCCTCTCCTGTTGATGCGTATCCAAGCATGCTGAAGTTGGGCTAATAATTCTCCGTTCACATCACCAGTGAAGTACAGAGATTCCTGTACTTCTTCCTCCCTAGATGGATCCTTCAATGCATATCCAAATTGGCGAACAAACAGAGATGGATTATAATTGATGCATCCTTTCCTTCCTATCAAAGGCACGTTTGGATATCCAGAGCAACTGAAAATCACCTCAGACCCTAGCAAATCCCTGTCAAACCAATCAATGTTTTCAGAAGAGAGTCTCATCAGGCGCTTCGGCCAGTCAGCTGTATCTGCAACCTCCACCAAAGATTTTTTCTTAGGAAGGTGGCTCTCAAACCACATGCTCCGCAATGGCACACAAAAGTGAACACTCTTCCCTCTCATCTTTTCATTCTTGTAATGCAACGAATGGTAGAAATCCCCGAGCAATGTGGGTACAGGGTTGCCAGCGGCAAACAAATGAAAGGCGTCAAAGTCCACAAAATCTGGGATGTTGGGAAACAATACTATCCCATAGATGCACAGAGCCAACATAGCATTAAAGACTATCCAGCATCCACTCTTGGCGTATTCCTGGGCTTTACCAATCAGGAACTGGAGGGAGAAGCCTGGAACCCCGCGCGAAGAAGTCACCAATAGCTCAGAAGCGTCCAAGTGTAAAGCCTTTGCTAAGTCTTCCAACCTAGGCTTAGTGTCAAAGTGAATGAAAGGAACCTTATTCTGCACGGGCAGCTCAACAAACTCTGCGTACTCTTCCAAGGTGGGCCCCAAAATAAAGTCCTTGAAAGTGAAGCATCTCAAGGCAGGGTCATAAAATTGCATCAATGTATACAGCCCATCCAGCTCAACCTCAGTTGGTATACGAACCAACCTCAACAGTCTTCCGTAACTCATCCTGAAGCTTCTCTGGACATCCTCCTCAGCAAGGGAAATCAAACCAATCAGGGGAATAACATCAGGGGTTGGTAATTTGTATGCAACTGTCCTTCTCAAACTAGCCATGATCAATAATCAGAAATCTGGACGCTAGAATCAGGGAAAATGCAAATGAACCTGCAGCACAAACACACGTTAATGAAATGCACATGATAATGGTTATGCAACAATGCAATGCAAATAGATGCAACAAGGGAACCAGGTGCCATGGCTAAGAAGCCCAAACCACATCATAAGTCTCAAACAGACCAACCAGAAATCCTCAACTCTGGTCTTAGACAGACCCAATACGAAGCTCCAATCCCGGTCTCTGATAGACCCCTCAACTGTCCATAAATATCCTGAATCTCAAATCAAGAAACAAACCGGTATCTGGAGGTCTAGTTACCTGCATAGTCCCAAAACCCTCTCACAGGTAGGTGTCCTAATAACTGACAATGGTATGGCATCCTATGCGGTCGTCGGCATCACAGACTTTCAGGGTTGATGATACAATTCCCAGAAGGAGTGGCATCATCAAATCCTGAAGAGGCCTCACTTAGCCAACTTCCAATTGATCGGTTCCCAGAGTCGACAATTCAACTAACCAGCAACCCACGCCACCCAAAGGGTGGGACAGGAGGCCAACCAGAGGAACCTCATCTGAGTGTGAATTTTGTGGGACACCAAGACCTGCAAAGCAAGTGGGCGCGCGCTACTTTCCACTCTAATTCTAAGTACACTCAAGCCCAGGTCCGGCTTATCTCTCAATAATAGAACACCCGTCACAACCCCCAATAACAACAATAATCAATAATATAGTGCTGAAGGTAAATGACATAAATGTAAATCCATACAAATTCCTCGACGGGAAAACAAACGTTAGGATTGACTCGCTTAAGGGACATTGGATCCCAAATGCATAAGGAACTATCGCAGTCCTTAGCAACCAGAGATTCTGGGTTCGATCCCTAGCAGAGTCGCCAGCTGTCGCTACTGCGAAAATCGGCGCCGGCTGAATAGAAGAGTCGCCACCGTGCGTTATTTATCCCAACAGAGGGAAAGGAAACGCTCGAAGTAAACCTACCGCAAAAACGGGAAAGGAATGGTCATCACAACCAAATCCTGGATTCGGGAGTCGGTTACACAAGGGGAAGGTATTAGCACCCCTCACGTCCGTCGTACTCGACGGGATCCACGCTTGTTTTCTGGTACGGATTGTTATTATATCTATTCTACAGGTCTGGGGTTAAAAGAAAATAAAATGACTCGGCAAAGTATCGCACTTTATGCCTACGTATTCCCGTCTGGAACGAGAAATCAGAGTCAACGTAGTTCGCCTACCTACGGGAAAGGAGGGGAAGGTTGCTCGCTAGGATATCGCATCCTATGCATACGTACTTCCAAACATCATGAAAGATCAGAGCAAACGTAGTTCGGGCCACGTACGACACAAGTCTGTCTTGATTGTTTTTATCCTTCTGAAAAAGGTTTTCTCCTGATTATGGGTCCAAACGGACAAAAATGACGTTTTGCTTGGTTCACAGTCTTTTACGGAAGAACTGTGTGTTTGAAATGTTTATTGTGTTTTTCTGATTGTTTTGAGAAAGAAGAGAAACAGCAACTCTAACCTATGGTTTAAAAAAGGGAATCAAAATCTAACCTAATGTTGTCATGCATGGATAAGAACCTAATGTCTGTCATATTTCTCTCTTGCGCAGAGAGAAACAGAGATCCTAAGGGGATAAACGGAAAAACAACAGCATATATACAGTAAAGCAGTAAAATATGCATGAATGCAGCAGTACAAGCTAGGCAAGGGAGTCCTGCTCTTCCTCGAACCTTGAAAAGAACAGGCAAAAGCGAACAAAATTCACTTTCAACCTAACAGATTAATTGGCAAACAATACAGTCCCGGAAACTCAAACAATACATCAAAAGCTTCTAAACAGCAAAAAATAAACCGTAAACAGCAACTCTACACAGCAAGCTCCATCAACATCTTCAAGCAAAGTCTTCACCAACAAGCTTCCATCAAGCATCTATCTTCAAGGAGGAAAACTCTAACAGTAATCATCTTCCACAGCTTCAAGCAGCAGGGCTTCAAACAGCAGCAGTCACATGCACAGCTTCAACAGAACAATCTTCAAACAATGACTTCCATCTTTAATCTTTCATGGCTTTTCTTCAAATCAAACTCTCCAAGATGAGGAACAATTAGTAGGATGAATTGAGATGTTAAACAGTTAGTTGACCACCAAAGGTGGCAAACAGACTGTTAACAAAATGTAGAATGTTTCTCTCAAGATTTCTACCTCTTAGATACTGTCACCAAGCCTTCCAAAGGAAGGGGGTGAGTATCCTAGAGAGACTCTGAATCATAGAGAGGGATGGAGGAAAACAAAGCCATCCATGTTTAAGAATCAAATTTCTATTCTAAGCTCTACCTAACTCCTAGTTCCTGTGATCTTCAACAGCTACAAGCAAGCTACAATTTTCATCAACTCTTGAACTTGTTCTTCAATCCTTGACTTTGTCTTTGTCTTCAATGCTTCACCATCCATGGTCTTCAAGCCAAGCCCAAACCCCAAGCAAGCCCAACAAGCCCAAATAACAAGCAATAACCCCAAAACGGGCACACCATACAATCAAACAATTACAAAAATATACTAAATATTAATATAATAGGGGAAATTCTAATACTTATTCTAAGGGATCTACTACACTTTCCCATAATACCCCTATAGTCCCATCTTCTAATTCAACCTAAAAAGCCCAAAAAGGAATTGTTTTGTTGCACCTATGTTATGTTCAAAACCCTAATTATTCTAAGTTTTTTATTACACCATATCTATTTCAACATTTTTTTTACTACCATTTTTATTCTAAAGTTTTATCACATCAGCCTAAGGGAAACCCTAAAGTATATTAATATCTATATTATCAAGATCGAAGATCAAACCCTATATCAATTTCTAAGGGGTCTAAACAATTCCTAACATGCAAGGGGTCAAGGTTAACCATCAATTAGGAAGGTCCTAATCAACAACCCTAAAACAGAACCAAATTACCTCTAGAAAATCTACAAAAATTTCTAAGGGAACATGCGAGTGTTAACTACAATCTACCAAAATATCTAAGCAAGAATCATCACCAATTGAGAGAACAAAATTCTACAAAACAGCGGTATCAAATATGCAAAGCAAACATCATGCAAAATACTCATCAGAATGTAAAATGCAAAAGAAATGGGAAAACAATCCAAAAAAATCTAAGAAATATTATAAAATATCCTGAAGATGTTAGAAATCTATGGTAAAAAATTTAAAACCAAAATCTAAAGTTAAGGTCACTTTCTAAAGGAAAACTTATAAAGTGTCCAAGGAACATTCAGATGGCGATGGCTCTAAAAAGCGGATTCAAAACTAAACTTAGATTCGTCTAGAAATTCCAATAAAATTTCTGGGGAACCCTATGCATATCATCTAAAACATATCCAAAAATAAGCTCAAAATCATGAAGCATTAAAGAGAAAAAAATTAAACAAAACAGATGAACAGTTATGTACACCAATGGATATTAGCACGAAAGAAAAATCATAACTAAATCAAAAAAAAATATAAAAAATGCAAACTCAGCGCCTAAAATTTCTTAAGATAATCAAGATCTGTAGAAAAAAAATTCATAATTTATTGAAGATTTTTACTATTTTTGACGTAATAAAAGCAAACAGGCCTCAAAACAGAAAAATAAAAAGAAAAAGGGAATGAAGAAAATCTCCAAATTAACAATCATAAAATCATCCATAGGTGTTCATGATCCTAACCGCATGAGAATTTCTAATTATCTCATCCTAAATCCATGGGAAACTGAAGGTTTACATATCTTGATCGGAGCTTCGAAACGGAGTATCTTCGGCTCTTTTCGTACTTCCGAAAGCTTCAAATTCGTTCAACAATATGCGAGGAAAGTGCTACAATCTTCGAATCGAACCGAAATCGCCTTGAATGAAGAATCACCACTTGATTTTCTCTCTTGAAAATTGATATGCTCTCTTCCAATCCAACTCCAATCAATCACCAACCTTGCTTCAAATGAGTTTCTAAACATTTATAGAGATGATTGGAATATTCTAGAAATGAAGCCCAAGCCCAAAATAATAAAATCCATTTCCCTTGGAACTTTCTAGATTATTCATGTATCTTCCCTTGGAAATTTCTAGATTGTTCATGTATCTTCCCTTGGAAGTTTCCAACCAAAATAGCCTTCCAAATGCCTTGTTAAGTGGTTTGGATTAGTGACTTACATTTCAAGTAACCACTTTTACAAAGCAAGTCATGAAATTATTGCTCAATTCAAAAATGTGCCAATTCCATTGTCTTTAAAATTCATTTTAAAATCAAATTGGTATGTCATATGGCTTGTTTGTGACCTCTAACCCAAAATTTGATTTTTTTTCACCACTTTATTTGACTTATTCCCCTTTTTTAGGCCATTTTTATCACTTTTTGATACAAGCCTTTTTAACATCTCATGACCTCCCTACAAGCCTTAAAACATCATTCTAAGCAGGTTTGATGTTGAAGATTTTTACATTTGAAGCTTGGAAGTAGGAGATATGGCCTTATGCTTGAAATGACTTATAACCTCCAAATGCCCAAAATGCCCTTGGCTTGTCAAGATCATAAGTAGAGCTCCACAAATCAGATTGAGGCATACCATACCTTTCTAGAAAGCTATGATTATGAGGAAAAACTTTCATGTTGGATAAAAATAGATTTGAAAACTCCTTATGGGGAAAAAGTTGCTGGGAAGTCAAGTAACTTTCACAGACAAATTTCAGATGCCTCTGATGACCTGTAACTTGCAAGAACCATAACTTGAGTTCTACAAATCTCCTTGATGCCTTCCACCACTCAAATTAAAGGTCTTGAGATACTATACAAGTTCCATGTTGGCCAAAGATCCATTAGAGACTTGTATCTTGAATTATTCTGCCTGGAATTTTGCCCTAAATCAGGGGATTTTACACTGAAACCCTAATTTAGAAACTTCTCTTCTTCTTGATTTCTTTTGATTTCTCATTGGCACAACACCACATCCATGTCCACATATCAAATGATGGATCCCCCATTCTTCAAACAGGCCTTGATGTCCCTTCAATCAAGTATTTGACCTAGGGTTGACCCAGATGAAACCCTAATTGACTGTCTTCAACTGTAGTTCTTGTAATCACATCAATGACTTGTCTCACTTTCAAAATGACCCTCTAGGTCTTCCATGATGTCTATATACATTCCATGCTTTCAATTCATAGTCCACAACTTCTCTGATGATCTTCAAACCCTCTCAAGATAGGAGAAAAACCCACTGATTGGTCCACTAACTTCTCAAGCTTCAATTCCTTTCTGATGACTTGCATAGGCTTAAATTTTGAATAAGAACCTCTTGATAGGCTCATAGAGATAAGAATGGCACTCGGTCCCTTGTTGGATGGCTTGCCCATGCTATGCTATGCAGATGAATGAATTATGTACATGACCTAATATGACCTAATATGCAAATGCTAAAGCTATGAAACATAAAATCAGGTGAAATAAGTTGGTCAAATTTTGGGGTGCAACAAAGGAATCTCGACTTCTAATGGTAGGACAGCTTCTATACCATATATCAACGAGAAAGGAGTTGCCCCAGTCGACGTACACACTAAAGTATGATAACCATGTAAAGCAAAGGGCAACATCTCGTGCCAATCTTTGTAAGTCACCACCATCTTCTGTACAATCTTTTTGATATTCTTGTTGGCTGCCTCGACAACACCATTCATCTTTGGGCGGTACGAAGAAGAGTTGTGGTGTTCGATCTTGAAACTATGGCACAGTTCTTTCATCATCTTGTTACTCAAATTCGAACCATTGTCAGTAATGATTCGTTCTGGCACTCCATAATGGCAGATGATGTCCTTCTTGATAAATCGAGTGACTACCTGTCTGGTCACATTGGCGAAAGAAGCCACTTCTACCCACTTAGTGAAATAGTCTATTTCCACTAAGATAAAGCGATGTCGATTGGAGGCGGTCGGTTCAATCTTACCAATCATATCAATGCCCCGCATAGCAAAGGGCCAAGGAGATGCCAAAACATTCAGAGGACTTGGCAGCACATGCATCTTGTCAGCATAAATTTGACATTTATGGCACTTTCTGGCGTACTTAAAACAATCTGATTCCATAGTCATCCAGTAGTAACCTGCTCTCAACAACTTTCTGGACATTGCATGCCCGCTAGCATGAGTTCCAAAGGAACCTTCGTGGACTTCTTCCATTAGCAAACCTGCTTCATTTTCGTCCACACACCGCAACAATACCAGATCAAAATTTCTTTTATAAAGCATATCGTCCTTGTTCAAATAGAAGTTTCCCGCCAACCTCTTCAGAGTCTTATTATCCCGGCTCGATGCCCTAGGCGGATACTCTTGATTTTTGAGAAAATTTCTGATATCAAAATACTAAGGCTTCCCATCCGATGCTTCCTCTACTGCAAATATAAAAGTTGGCCTATCAAGGCGCATGATAGTGATCAATGGAGCTTCATTCCAATAATTCAATTTATACATCAATGATAAGGTTGCCAAAGCGTATGCCATCTGATTCTCAGCCCTTGGCACATGATGAAATTCCACTCTGTCAAAGAAAGGTAACAACCTTCTTACATAATTCATATAAGGTACCATATTGGGTTGACGGGTTTCCCACTCTCCTTTAATCTGATTGATGACTAAAGATGAATCACCGTACATATCAAGGTTCTTGATTCTCAAATCAATAGTTTCTTCTATACCTATGATGCACGCTTCATACTCAGCTTCGTTATTGGTGCAGGCAAACATTAATCGGGCAGTGAACGATATGTGGGAGCTGTGAGGAGTTGTAATGATTGCCCCAATTCCATTGCCATATGAATTAACAACACCGTCAAAAACCATCTTCCACTGAGAGCCTACTTCGGGACCTTCATCTGGTAGAGGCTCGTCACAATCCTTCATCTTTAAAAACATTATGTCCTCGTCGGGAAACTCAAACTTCATTGGTTGATAATCCTCAATTGGCTGCTCTGCAAGATATTCTGACAAAACACTCCCCTTGATGGCTTTTTAGGAAACATATTGGATATCGTATTCTGTCAGAACCATCTGGCATCTAGCAATTCTTCTAGAAAGTGCATGCTTTTCAAACACGTACTTGATCGGATCCATCTTCGATATCAATATGGTTGTGTGATTTAACATGTATTGCCTTAGGCATTTGGCTATCCAAGCGAGTGCATAACATGTCTTTTCTAGCATTGAGTATCTGAACTCACATTCTATGAACTTCTTACTCAAGTAATAAATAGCATGCTCTTTTCTGCCCGTCTCGTCGTGTTGACCAAGTACACAACCCATAAATTCTCAAGAACTGTCAAGTACATAATCAAAGGTCTTCCTGCCACTAGAGGCATTAGTATCGGAGGCTCCTGTAAATATTCTTTTATTTTTTCAAATGCTCTTTGACAATTTTCATTCCAAACGACCGCTTGATCTTTCTTTAACAATTTGAACATTGGCTCACAGGTGGCTGTAAGGTGAGATATGAATCTTGCAATGTAGTTCAATCTCCCTAGAAAACCACGAACCTCTTTTTCTGTTTTTGGCTCTAGCATTTCTTGTATTGCTTTTATCTTTGCAGGATCTACCTCGATTCTTTTTTCACTGACAATGAACCCCAACAGCTTTCCTGACCTCACTCCGAAAGTGCACTTATTTGAATTCAACCTCAATCTGAATTTCCTCAACCTTTCAAACAACTTTAACAAATTAACCAGATGTTCTTCCTCCATCTGTGACTTTGCAATCATGTCATCGACGTACACCTCGATCTCATGATGAATCATATCATGAAAGAGAGTCACCATTGCCCGCTGATAAGTTGCCCTTGCTTTTTTCAATCCAAAAGGCATAACTTTGTAGAAAAAAG
The DNA here is from genome assembly GCA_963859935.3 of Lathyrus sativus. Lineage (NCBI taxonomy): Eukaryota > Viridiplantae > Streptophyta > Magnoliopsida > Fabales > Fabaceae > Lathyrus > Lathyrus sativus. Next base: position 412,913,096 of record OZ012737.1, read on the forward strand.
TCCCTCACAGCGTGATAAACGTAGTTTTCTCCATATCCTCTAAGGCCATCTTGATTTGGTTGTATCTAGAGAAGCCATCCATGAAGGAAAGCACATCATATTAAGCAGTATTATCAACTAAAACATCAATGTGGGGGAGCGGGAAATCATCTTTTGGGCTCTCTCTGCTCAAATCTCGGTAATTGACGCACATCCTAACCTTTCCATCCTTCTTAGGTACAGGAACAATATTAGCGACCCACGGAGGATAATTTGTAAGAGCAAGAAAACCGGCGCCCAACTGCTTCTGGACCTCTTCCTTGATCTTGACTGCCATTTCAGGCCTGGTTCTTCTCAACTTTTGCTTTACAGGAGGACATTCTTCCCGAAGAGGTAGACGGTGTACCACTATGTCTATATCCAACCCTGGCATATCCTCATACGACCAAGCGAAGACATCTCTATACTCACGGAGCATTTCTACCAGTCTTCTCTTGACATTGTCTTCCAACACAGTCTCAATCCTGACTTCTTTCCTATCCTCCTCAGTACCCAGATTGACAACTTCAACTTCCTCCTAATGAGGAAAAATGACTTTCTCTTCTTGTCTCAACAGTCTGGCAAGCTCTTCAGGTAGGTCACACTCTTCGTCAGTCTCTTCTTTAGCTTGAAAAATAGGATTGTCAAAATCATATCGAGTCCTAGCCGAATCTGAATCGGTGGCATCTGAGATGTGAAACCTACATGATTGATGTTTTATGCTTAAAATGATATGCAAACAAGCACAAACACATTGCCATTTTATTTTCAAAAATAAAAGAAGAAAAACAGGGATCGAAATATTTGAATGCAAACAAAACGCCTTTCATTAATGATGAAAAAGAGTTCAAACATAAACAAACAGGGCCCTACAAAGGAAAGCCACTACGTCTTGTGTAGAATGTAGGACCACACATAACCAAAAACAAAGAAATTACTCTTCAGAAGTGACTTGGACGACTTCCTCCACAGTCCAATTACACAATCTTTGACCAGGGACACACGACTGAATCCAAGCATCCATGTCGCAGTCGCTATCTCCTTCATCGTCTCCCACAACATTAATCCTATCAAAAATCACCCCACCACTGGTGAATTGCACGAGTCACTTTGTACCTCGGATCATTCTAAGAAGAAGACGGGTTGTACCCGAAACCAAATTTGTCCTGCTTGTTAGGGATGCTGAGAAATTGACCCCACCTCTGTGACGAACCAGACTCTACAACAGCACGAGCTTCTTTGAACGAAGACGTTGAAATTTATGAAGCTTTAATCTCAACAAAAGGTTTTTCCTTAATCTGCACCGCTTCAAACACCTGACACGGTGTTTCATGGATCTCCTCATCCACCTCTACATATTTGAAGGATGATAAGTGACTAACCATGATATCCTCTTCACTACACACTATTACAATCTTCCCTTCAACCATATACTTCAGCTTCTGGTGCAACGTCGAAGTGACTGCCCCAACATAATGTATCCATGGTCGACCAAGTAAGCAGTTGTAGGCTGGCTGTATATCCATGATGTAGAAAACGGTGTCAAAGATCTCCGAGCCCACCTGAATTGGTAAAGTAACTTCACCAAACACTGATCTTCTCGTCCAATCAAAAGCTTGCACTACCAAATCACTAGGAGTACAAATCACACCCTGGGTGTCAAGCTTCATCAATGCTTTCTTGGGCAACACATTGAGTGATGACCCTGTATCAAGCAACACATGTGACAGAACAGCCCCCCTACACTCAATGGAGATGTGTAGGGCATGATTATGATTCCTCCGAGAGGAAGTTAGATCCAGTGAAACCAAAGCCATTACCAACGTTAACATAGGCTACTACCCCTTCAAGTTGATTGACAAAAATTTCTTGCGGTACATAAGCAGTATTCAAAATTCTCAACAAAGCATTCATATATGCCTCAGAGCACAAAAACAAAGACAAGATCGAGATCTTAGAAGGGGTTTGTTGTAAGTGATCTACAATTTTGTAGTCACTCTTGCGAATGAGTCGCATAAATTCTTCAGCATCTTTGACTAAAGAGTCATTCTCTCCCTGTTGCTGATTCTCTTATGCCACAGCTTTACCCTTTCCTTTATCATTTCTTTCCACACTGGCCTCCGGCGGGGAGAACACTCTACCACTTCTGGTCAAACCTCCAGTTCCGACAACATTATCAACAGATGATCCTCCGGATGACGCTCCTACCAATTCTTGCTTATATCCTTTAAAAAAATACCTCTGCCCTATAATTCCATGGGATGACCTTGGTACTTTCATATGGCATTGGTCCGGGTGTAGTGATGATTACTGGTGCTAGCCTCGGGGCACTGGAATATTGATTTTTATATATGGGATCGAAATCGTGGCGATTTCATCCCGCTCATTGTTAACCTTTTTCACATCTTCCTCTTCTTCTATTCTATCAAATTGCAAAATACCCTCATTCATCAGACTTTGAATATGGTTTCTCAGATCAACACAACCTTCTGGGTGCATAACACATCCCTCACAGCCCTCCAGACAACCAGGAAAAACACCCCCTTTTAACAATCTGCTCTTCACAAAACTTAACGGCATCTTCAACTCTGCCACATTATTTATCAAGTTCAACCTTTCCCCCTCGATAACGGTGTTAGCTCCGGCTACTCCATGATTAGGCATTGGATTTTGATTCATATTTGGGGCCTCATTGGTGAAATTAATTACCTTAGTGTCAAGTTGATCTTGAACCTTATGCTTAAAAGCTTTGCAATTGTCAATGTTGTGGCCTAGAGCACCAGAATGAAAATCGCACCTTGCATTCGCATCATAGCCCGGTGGAGGCGTGCCTGTAAGCGGTGCCAAAGTTCTTTTCTGGATAAGCTATAGTTGTAGCAGATGTTGCAGTAGTTAAGAGTATGGCATAAGCGGCGTATCAAACTGCCTATTAATTGTCCTTCTCTGTCTTGAAATCGGCGTGGTGCAATATTTTGTTGCTGAGGTACCGCTGGAATTGTTATGCTAGCAATCTGTCGTTGTTGAGGCTGATATTGTTGTTGATGTTGTACTCTGTTTCTGTTTCTGTTTCTATATGCTGACACAGAGTTTGTGTCTCCTTCTCTTTTCTTTGAATTTCCAAATGTCTTCCTCGCTCCTCCTGAGGTAGACCCTTCTCCACTTTGTATTTTCCCCAATTTGATTCCATTTTCTACCCTCTCCCCTATAATGATTAAATTAGAAAAACTTCCAGACATATTTCTAATCAACTTCTCATAATAAATTCCTGGCAAGGTTGCCACGAACATATCAATCAATTCCCTCTCCACCATCGGAGGCTGAACTCTAGCCGCTAGTTTCCGCCACCACTGGGCATACTCTTTAAACCCTTCATTGGTCCTCTGAGACAGATTCTGTAATTGAACTCTGTTTGGTGCCAGGTCACTATTATATTGATAATAACGGACAAAGGCTTCTCCCAGATCCATTCAACTTCTGATATGCGTCCCCTCTAGACCCATGTACCATTCTAGGGAAGGACCTGATAAGCTATCCTGAAAAAAGTGCATCAGGAATTTCTCATCGTCTGAGTAGGCAAACATCTTCCGATAATATGATTTGAGATGTACTCTAGGACAGGTTGTCCCTTTGTACTTATCAAAGTATGGAACTTTGAACTTGGGTGGAATCTTCACCCCTGGAATCAACCCTAGATTGGACATGTCGAGCCCCAAAGAGTTTTGGTTCTCAAGATTCTTCATCTTTTCCTCAATCATCTTAAATCTTTTATCTGCATCAGTCTGAAGGCCTACGCCTAAGTCTCCCATTGAGAAAACATCATCCTGCTCGTCTTCTTCCCTTTAAGGTCCTGCAGCCCCATGTGCAACTCCCGCTGCACCTGTTACATGAGCTCCTGTTTGGTGACCTCCGCCTAGAGGAATAAAAACTGTGGGAATCACATTGGCCTGAAGAGTGTTACCATCAGTTGGAGGAGGAATGTCAATGGTCCCTCCATGTAAAACACCACTACCATCCACCCTGGAAATCAGTGGCTGGACTAGAGTTCTGAGTTGTTCTTGCCCATTGGCAACTCCCTGCATCATATTCATAAACTGTGTTATCCGACCTCTGAATTCTTGCAACTATTGCTGAATCTGATCCATGACCCTTTGATGATTCCCCCTTGTAGAGTATCTGTGAAACGGCTGGTCTGCTATCCTGAAAACTGCTGGAAGAAAATCGCACAGAGATAAGATTAACGGGCCCAAGAACACCTGCTATGCAAAATGATAATGATAATGCAAGATGCAAGCACGCATATATGATTCATGGATATTCTCCCTTTGATTCTAGTTCCACAAACAAAATAGGAGACAAGAGAACAACATATAGAACCAAAAGCCTCTTCTCATAAATAAAATAATGGCAAGAGTCAGCGTACACAACATAGCGTCAAGGAATACAACAGAAAATGATCATACGACCCCATCCAACAAGCCTGGTTATGGTCTTAAGACAATAACAAAAGAGAAGAAAACCAAAGAGAAAACTGCATCAGATAACTCTCCCTTCAGCCACGGTAACGAGTCTGAAACTCCTCTAACAACTCCTTTGTATCCGGATGGTCAGGCTTTGCAATTAGCGCCTGTATGAGCAACTCCCTTCTGCTGATAACATCTTTCAACTCTTGAGCATACTCTTCCCAAGCATCTTCGAGTCTTGGTTTCTTCAGTTCTGCTCTTATCTTGTACTCTTTCAGCGTTGATAGAGTTTCTCGCAACTTACGATCACTTTCATATTGACGAGCCGATTCCAATGATGCTTTCTCATCCTTGTTCCGGAGCTGTGCCTTCAGTCTGTCAATTTTTTTATGGAGCTTATCCTCTCTTCCTTTGTTGGCGGTTAAAGCAGCGTTCCATTGATCGTTGAATTTGGATATCTCTAGGCGCTTCCTTTCCAGCTCTTTCTTCTTGTCTTTAAGAACATTGTTAGTACTTTCAGATCTTGACCAACTCATTCTCGTACACGAATCTCTTGAATTAACTCTTTTCCCATCTTTTTCAAGGTTTCTGTCTTCATCTTGGCCAAGTAGGCTGCTTCATTCTTTTTTCTCTTTAGTTAACTAACCTCCTTTTTCAACTCTTCGTTCTCCTTGCGTAGCTCTTCTTTCTCAAACCACAGCTTATTATACCTCTGAATATCCACTGTTGTAGGTTCTTCAACCAACAAGGGATACAAAGGTTATCTGACAGGGAATGGTAACATCATCTTCTCTACCCTCTCCTAAATCCACTCCACATAGGGTCCATAGGCTCTGCAGTCACCTTTACCCAAAGAAAATTTTCCTTTCCGATGAATTCTTCCCCAAGCCTTTTTCAATCTGGTTAAAGTATCACTGTCAGCTGACCCTGTGAAATACAAAAATACCTGTATCTCCTCCTCCTTCGGGGGTTCTTTCAAAGCATAACCAAATTGTCGGATGGCAAGAGCAGGATTGTAGTTGATACCACATTTTCTTCCTATCAAAGGAACATTAGGAAAGTTTTCACAACTGAAGATAATCTCCTTACCAAGAAAATCTCTATTGAACCAGACAATATTTTCAGACGTCAAACCTATGAGTCTCTCTGACCAATCAGATGTATCAGACGTATCAACAAAAGCTCCAGCTTGAGGAAGATGTACCATAAACCATTTGTAGAGAAGTAGCGCACAACAAGAGACATTCTTTCCCATTCTATTCTCATTCTTGTAATGTATTGAATGGTATACGTCTCCCAAGAGTGTAGGGACAAGATTCCTGGAAGCGAAAATATGAAAAGCATCCATATCAACGAAGTCGGGTATATTAGGAAACAGAACTATGTCATATATGCATAAGGCCAGAATGGCGTTGAAAACCACCCAACAACCCTCCTTATCAAAATGTTGAGCCTTGCCCACTAAGAATGACAGTGGAAAACCAAGGACTCCATTTCTCCACACCACCATACCATCTAACTCAGAGCTGCTCAGATGAAGAGCATTGGCTAACTTTGTCAAGTCAGGTTCTTCTTCAGAGTGAAAGAAAGGCATCTCCTCTAAGACTGGAACTCCCATCAATAGAGCAAACTCCTCTAAGGTGGGAACCAATATATATCTAGGGAAATTGAAGCAGCGCAGCTGAGGGTCATAGAACTGCAACAAAGTGTGAATGGCCCCTAATTCATATCTTGAAGTTTTCTGGACAAAACTCAAAATATTTCCATAATTCTTCCTGAAGTCTTCTATAACACTATGATCAACCACAAAAATAAGACCAAATAAAGGTCCTAGCTCCGACATCGGGAACTTGTAGGTGACAGTCCTCTTCAAACCAAGCCCCATGTTGACAATAGGTCAGATCATAAATACATACAAATGTTAAAATGCAGATGCAAACAAGGGATCAAGACTGTTGTGCTGCTGACTGAGTTGAACCAAAATTCCGCTTCAACGAGAAAATACCAGAACATCAGAATACCATAGAACTGAGACAATAGAAACCCACAATATCAAATATCAAAGGTCTGCACTGACGAGAAAACCAGAAAACCAGGTAGGTTGAAGGTCAAGTTTCTTGCGTAACCCCTCCCACTCACAGGTAGGACCTAATCTCTGATAAGGTACGACATCATATGCAGGTCGTCAACATCACGGACCCTCGAGTTGAGAAACGATGATACGTTCACCATTTCTGGTTTGGCATCATGGTTAAACAAGGAGGCCTCAATTGGCTTCCCAATGATTGGTCTCCAGAGTCGTTAATTTCCAAATCTAACATCCTTTCAACTGTCTGAGACGTACAGGACAGGATGTCTTCAAAGAAAATCTCGTCTGAACGCGAATATCATGAGGACTATTGCATGCCAAACATGCAAGCCCTCACTAATCTCCACACTAATGCTATATATGTACTCAAGCCTGGGTATTGGGCTTATCTCTCAATGGAACACCCCACCCAACAGCACAGCAGCAGCAGTATAATAATAAAGTGCAGAAAATAAAATGCAAATGCAACAATGTACAAAATACAACACATATGCACACAAATATACACACCCACAAACAAAAAACAGACAAGCGCTAGGATTGACTCGCATAGGGAAACCAATTCCCCAGTAGAGTCGCTAGCTGTCACAACTGTGAAAAAGGGCCGGCAAACAGTGATAAGAGTCTCCACCAAACGTTATTTATCCCAAAGAGAGGGAAAGGAAACGATCGAAGAAAACCTAAAATAAAGGGAAAAGATGAGGTCATCGCAACCAAATCTATGGTTCGGGAGTCGGTTACGCAAGGGGAAGGTATGAGCACCCCTCACGTCCGTTGTACTTAATGGGATCCACGTTTGTTGTCTAATCTATAGATGAAAGACTATCTAGAAGCTACTACTAAACAGGGGGAACGAAAAGAACAGACTCGATAGGACATCGTCGCCCTATGCCTACGTATTCCCTCGTGCAATAGGAAAGTCAGAGTCAACGTAGTTCAGAAAACTACGGATGATGGGGGGAAGGTTGCTCACCAAGACATCATCGTCTTGTGCCTACGTATCCTTATTTGGTATGAGAAATCAGAGCAAATGTAGTTCGGGAAAACTAAACCACTAGTTGGTTCAAGTGTTTTATGAGCAATGTTACATCTTCAGTCTAGTAGTTAGGGACGATGCCTATTTGCAGTAGAACAGAAACATAATAAACTCTTTCTGAAAATTAGGTTTGAAACAATCCCGAAGGATGAAAATGTTTGAGTTTTGTTTGTGTTTTTTTAGAAGAAGTGAATTGAGTTAGTTCGAAACTCATGTTGCACTAAAGATTATGACATAAGAGTGAATGCGTCGCATATCGCCCAAAAGGTATATGCTAAACACTCTAGATAATGTGAAAAGAGACCTCCCCAATTATCATTCCTCATGTACTTAAAGCTCGTAGCGTATAACACTTGTCATCCTTTATCAAGTCAAGTTATCAGGTTATGGCAAAGATTATGAATCAGGGTTTTGGTTCTCAGCAAGTCATTGTTTCATTAGTGTACACTTGAGGGGAAGATTAGGGTTTCTTAGCCTTTGTGTTTAAGAAGAGTAAGTGTCATTCATTTGAGTTTCATTTAAGGCCAGAGGGTTCAATGTATGTGCAATTCCGTTTCAGGCAAAGTGTGTGTGTGTGTGTGTGTGTGTGCGTGTGTGTGTGTGTGTGTGTGTGCGGTGTGATTTGGAATTCGAGGGGAGTTTGACCTAATCTTGGTCAAACAGTTTTTTTGCTTCAGTATTAAGTGGCCAGGCAGAGTCAAATTCATCAGTGCTTCATGATTGAAGAATTATCGGAATTCAGTTTCCTTTCAATTAGGGTTTGGTGCAGTAGTAGCTTGATTCATATCCCAGGTCATCTGCGTTATGGATCATTGTGGGGGCAAGGAAGTGGCAGATTCAAGTGATTCATGTCTGAAAGTCATCAAGTGATAAAGATTAGGGTTTCGTGCAAGATCACAATTCAAGGATCTGATGAGGTCAAGTCATTAAAACTCAAGGCATTTAGTCAATACTTTCTCAAGTCACTCACAAATCCTGACTATATGTCATAAGAGAGTTCAAGCTTTCTATTCAATTCAAGTTCATTTCAAGGTAGAGTCAGGAGTGTCACTTGTTCAAGATTTATTTTGAGTGGTTCTTTTTTTAAAGGTTTGAATTGAGATTTTAGTTCATTTTCGGATGAATTCAGAGATAGTTAAGAATAATGTCAAGTGGTTTTACTTGGAGTTAACTCAAAGAACTTTGAACTATTCAATTTAATTGAACCATATCATCAAAGTCCAAGTGCAAGAGAATAATATCAAGTTCAAATTCCAAGTTTCAATTCATAATCCCATTTTGAATTCCATTCAAGTTCAATTCATAACCTAGTTTAATTTTCATTAAAAGAATTCCAATTTCAAGTTTCACCTTGTGTCAAGTTCAAGTTTTTTTCCATTCAAAATTTCAAATTCCAAATTCAATCAATTTCAAGTTCAATTTCATTTTAAAGTCTCAAAGTTCAAGTGTCTAATTTCTTTCCAATTTCAATGAGTTTCAAGATTAAGTTCAATCAAAATAATTCATGTTCAATTTTCAAGTTTTAATTCAAATCCAATCCTTTTCAAATTTTGATTCAACTTAAAACCAACTCAAGTTCAATCTCAAGTTTCAACTCCAATCCAATTCAAGTTTAATTTCAATTTTAATTTAAGTTTCAAGTTCAACCTCAAGATATCATACATTCCAAGTTCAATATAAAACTTTTAATCAAATTCTATGTCAATTTCCAAGTTCAAGTCTTATGCCAAAACTTCAAATTACCACTTCATTTAAATTTTCAAGTCCATAACCAAATTTAATTTCCATTCAAAATATTTAGTTACAAAATTCAAATTCTATATCATTCCAAAACCATGTCCAAGTTCCAAATTCATACAAGTTTCAAACTCATTTCAAGTGTCTAATTCACTCTCATTTTAAGTTCATTTTAAGTGTATAGCTCAAGTCAATTCAAATTCACTTATATGCTAAATTCCAAGTTTCATAAAAAATTTCAAGTCCAAGTTACAAATTCAAGTACAAGCAAAGTTATAAATTCATAAATGATATTACAAATCTCAAGGAAAAAATAAGAGCATTATTAAAAACTCCATTGGACCATCAATGTCTAAGTGTAAATACAACCAAAGTTTACAATTGCACACTAATTCCCAACCTACAATTTCACACACTCAAGCTAGCACCTGCACAACAATGCGAAATACCAGCCAACTACAAACTTGTTTTTAAGGGACCCCGCATCTGCTACACAAGCTGCAACGCCAGACCACAAGACACAAAACCTGCAAAAACTCGTACAACCATCACATTCTTATAAACACATCAATACCAGCTAAAGGCATAACAACAAACAAAAGCAATCCTGTAAATTTGCAAAATGCAATTCGAAGATGAAAAACGGCAACAAAAAAAAAACAATTGGAAACACTCAATTCACTCACCACAATCCTTCTCTATAAATAGAGACCTTCTACCCTTCATTTTACCAAGCTCTTGGTAGCCAATTCTATCGTGTAGAATTCATTCCTAAATCTCGACTCAACTATCATATTCAACCTCTAAACCTTGAACCACCATATCCTTGAACCTCAAACCCAACCAATAACAACCTTTAAATTCCAACTACAAAAACAACATCTACCAATTCATTTACAAACACAAACTTAATGGAAAACGATCTCAACCTTATTACACTTCACATTCCCGACAACAACATGAAATAGATAGAGACGATTTAAGAGACAAAAGAGAGGAACAACGAGAGATCTGCGAGATTGAAAGAGGAGAGTGAAGGAAGAAGCGAGACCAAGAAGGGAGAAAGTGATGCACGAGACGAAATGGCAGAGCCACCATGTTTTTTGTACTGGCAATTTGAAGGTGGGCAGAGAATGTAACCGTGACATTTGAGATGAAATTGTGTTTGTTGGTCTTGCTAATTATTTTCATTCCAAACCCTTTTTTTCTTTTTTCTTTTTAAAATACTTAGGTGTTTAGGCTTTACAAAGCTCGTCATATAGTTTTTTTTTCATACACCACCACCATGATCCCTAACACCCTCCCTTTCTTTCTATGTTTTTCTTTTTTTAATTGTTTTATTGCTTTCTAAAATAAAGAATTTTATTATATTTTTTTAATTAGTTTGGTTCTACTCTCTTATTTAATCATCCTTGGTCCATCTCCTTTTATTAATATTTTATTTTCCTCTTGATTTTTATTTTTTTCTTTACATCTTGATTCTTATTTTTATTTTATTTTTGGTTGATGAAATCTAAATATCATGGAATGTTGGTTTTCAAAGATGCTTAACCTTCATTATTTCAAATCTGTGGGGAATGGTCATTTGGATCATTCTCCATACTTTGAAAAAGTGATAGGTTACCTTTGATTAATCGATGGAAGTTCTTGATTAAGATGAGACTGTTATCTTTTCTTTTCGTGTGGCACGACTTTAGAAGAATGATCTAAATATTATTTCTCTATCATGTTTTATCATAAATATTGTTATTAACCGTCCTCCTATAGTATGATCTTTCTCATAGATCGGGATACGATTGTTTAACATAGAGATAGATTGGTCCCGATTCAAAAAGTGATCATCTAATCAATGAAAATTAACAACTAAAAACTGACTTTAATTTATGTTCATTATTCTCTTGCTTTTATTTTTCTGTCATTATACCACTCATTTTTATCATTGTTCATATCATATTGTCATCTTATTGTTCATATTTTATTCATATTGTCATCGTATTCTTATCTTGTTCATCTTATTAAAAAAACACAAAAAGATGTTAAAATTATTGAAACCCTAAAAGCTTTCAATCGGTGGACTGTGGTTATTAGCTTTGGCATCAGGGATTTGAAACACTAGACAGAAACCTGTCGCAACTACGAAAAAGGGCCGGCAAGCAGACAGAAGAGTCGCCATCGAACGTTATTTATTCCAAAGAGAGGGAAAGGAAATGATCAAAGAAAACCTAAAATAAAGGGTAAAGACAAGGTCATCGCAACCAAATCTAGAGTTCGGGAGTCGGTTACGCAAGGGGAAGGTATGAGCACCCCTCTCGTCCGTTGTACTCAACGGGATCCATGCTTGTTGTCTAATTTATGGGTGAAAGACTATCTAGAAGCTACTACTAAACAGGGGGAACGGAAAGAACAGACTTGATAGGACATCGTCGCCCTATGCCTACATATTCCCTCGTGCAATGGGAAAGTCAGAGTCAATGTAGTTCGAGAAACTACGGGTGATGGGGAGAAGGTTGCTCACCAAGACATCATCGTCTTGTGCCTACATATCCTCATCTGGTATGAGAAATCAGAGCAAACATAGTTTGGGAAAAACTAAACCATTGGTTGGTTCAAGTGTTTTATGAGCAATGTTGCATCTCAATTTTAGCAGTTAGGGACGATGCCTGTTTGCGGTAGAATAGAAACGTAACATACTCTTTTTGAAAATTAGGTTTGAAACAATCCTGAAGGATGAAAAGGTTTGAGTTTTGTTTGTGTTTTTTTTAGAAGAAGTGAATTGAGTTAGTTTGAAACTCATGTTGCACTAAAGATTATGACATAAGAGCGAATGCGTCGCATATCGCCCAAAGGGCATATGCTAAACACTCTAGATAATGTGAAGAGATACCTCCCCACTTATCATTCCTTATGTACTTAAAGCTCGTAGCGTATAACACTTGTCATCCTTTATTAAGTGTCTTAAAAGAGTTTGAGATGAGAAGAAAAGACACAAAGACTCTAAAGGGAACTAGGAGCCCTAATGTTGTCATGCAAAGTGATCCTAAAGTTGGAATAAAAGGGGTACTACCTAATGTTATCATGCAAAGAATTGAAAGCCTAATGTCTCTCCTACTCCCATCTTGAATAGAGGGACTAGGAATCCTAAGGGATCATGCGAGCAAGCACAAGTAAACACAATGCATAGTCAATCACAAATGAAAAAGAAGAAAGACTTAAACAAGTCTATGCAAGATGGAAAGAGATATGCAAAAGCAAACAAAATATGCAATCATGAAGCATTCATCAAAGATAAACACAAGTCACAAAAGGGGAGACTTAAACAAGTCATGAAATATGAGAGGAAATGAGAGAAGCAAGCTTCTACAATTAAATGCCATCAACATCATAAGAAGAAAGGTGCTAAACAAAGAAGCACAATCAAAGAATTAAGGGGAGAGTGAGAGTGGGGCAGCAACCACATCATAAACATCTCAACCAAACAACCACTCATGATCAAATAAAGAAAAGCACCCAAACCACTCAAAAGAAGTTCAATTTTTCACAACACCCTCAAAGTGAAACCAATGTCACCAAAGCATCATGAACAAGCACATAACCATCAAGGTCGAAAGTGAACTCAAGTGAAGTGTCTCAAATTCAAAACCAAGTTATCAAGCAAACACAAGAACAATCAAATCAAATTGGAGAACCAAAGTCCATCCAAATATCTCACACTTCAAACATAAGTGGAAACAATGATCACACAAGACTTGTGGCACAAGGTACACATCCAATAGACCTACAATCATGCAAGGCAGCACCTCAAACATGTTAACAAGAGCTAACAAGACTCAAGAGATCATCAAGGGATCACACAAGATCATATCCCAAAACTAGGTCAAGGATTACATGCATACACATAGTTAAAAACACTTTGAATTTGAGGCATCCACCAAAAATAGAAGCAAGTTCAAATAAAAACCAAATAAAATGACAAACTCAAGTTGAACCAATCCAAAATCAGTGTGTAAAAGATCATGGCAAGAATCAATTCAAAGCACCACAAATTATGTCAATGAAGGCATAGGGTTCACCTTATCGAGCAAGCATCGAGGGTCCAAAAAAAACCAATGAAAAACAATTGAGAAGTGATCATCAAGACCTCAAACCTGCCCTCAAATAAGCCTAAATCAAACACCTAAGTGTGAGAGGAAAATTGGTCAAAGGGGGTGTTCAATCAAGGTCAAAGATCAAGCTCAAACTCAATGGTCAAACCATAAAACCTCTTTGCAAATTAAATCAATTAAAAGTAGTAAAAATAATTGAAAAATAAAATAAAAGTAATGAAAAATATCTCAACATCCTAAAATGTCAGAAACACATTTTTTGGGATTTTCTTAAAGCTCAAAACCATTTAAAAATGAATTAAAAAGAAAATGCAAGAAAAAAAATGAAAGGCAAAAGGAGGTGTAATAGCAAATTAGATTGCACTGGGTTCATTTGAAACACGCGCATGAGCCTCAGAATAGGGGTGGGAAAACCAAAAAAAATTAAGCCCAAAACACAAATCAAATTCAAAACACTTCTTCTCTAAAAAACACAAAAACACTTCAAATCTTTTTCATCCTTCGGGATCTTAATAATGGAAAATCTTTTCAAATAAAAGAGTGTTGTTAACTCTTAGTTCTATCGCAAACGGTAACGCCTAAGTCTCCAATGGTCGAGCTGCATACACCAACTGCTAGAACTGCTTGTTAATCCTACTCGGGCCTAAAAAACTTTTGAACCAACCGGTGTTCTTTTTTAGCCCGAACTACGTTTGCTCTGATCTTTCATACCAGATGAAAGTACGTAGGCACAATACGCGATGTCTTGGCGAGCAACCTTTCCCCTTTCGCCCGTAGTTAGCCGAACTACGTTGACTCTGACTTTCCCATTGCACGAGGGAATACGTAGGCACAGAGCGGCGATGCTCTGCCGAGTCTCCTTTATTTTTCTTTTGTCCCTTGACCTTTAGCGTAGATAGTTTCAAACACCCTTTTAGATAGACAACAATGCGTGGATCCCGTCGAGTACGATGGACGTGAGGGGTGCTCATACCTTTCCCTTGCGTAACCGACTCCCTAATCCAGGACTTGGTTGCTATGACCTTTTCTTCCCCTTTTTCGTTAGGTTTTTCTGATCGTTTCCTTTCCCTCTCTTTGGGATAAATAACGAAAGGTGGCGACTCTTCTGTTTTCTGCTGGGTGTTTTTCGCAGTTGCGACAGCTGGCGACTCTGCTGGGGACTCTGATTCCCTATACGAGTCAATCCTAGCGCTTGTTTGTTTATCCTTGAGTGTTGTATATATGTACTTCATTTACTTTCCCATTTTACTTTCCGCATTGTATCGTTATTGATGTGCTGTGGGAAGGGAAGTTCTGATGAGTGATAAGCCGGACCCGGGCTTGAGTACAAACCTAGCATTAGTAGTGGAGATTAGTGGGGGACCTTCTTGCTTAGCAGGCATAATTTCCCATGAAATTCACGCTCAGACGAGATTCTCTTTGATGATTTCTTTTCTGGCCCTTAGGGCTCGAGGGGATTTTGGATCTGAGGGTTGTCGACTCTGGGGACCGATCATCTGTAATTCAACTAAGTGAGGCCTCTTCGAGAGATGATGATGCCAAACCAGAAATGATGAACATATCATCATTTCTCGAAAGTCTGTGACGCTGATGAATGCATAGGATGCCGAACCTTATCAGTGGATAGGTCCATACCTGTGAGAAGGATTGGGTTGTGCAGGAAACTTTGGCTTTCAGATTACCCGGTTCTTTACAGTGTGAATCTGTGTTCACGATATCAGTGGGTCCTATTGTCGGTACTTTGTTCTTGCTAAAGTGGAGCGCTGGTTCTTCTCGACCAATAGCACAGCAATCTTGATCCCCTCTTTGCATGTGCATTTGCATTTTCATTTGCATTTCATTAACATGTACTTATGTTGCAGGTGCATATTTCCTCTGCAATTCTAGTGATCTTCTTATGGAGCCCTTGAAGAGAACAGTAGCTTACAGGTTCCCTACCCTAGATGTCAGTTCTTTGCGGAGTTTGATTGCTATGGCTGACAGGGAGGTGATGGAGGATTTTAGGCAGTCTTACGGGAGGTTGGTGAGGTTTGTCTGCAGGCCTTCAGCATATGAGATCAGTGGTGTCTATACTCTTATGTAGTTCTATGATGCCCAGCTGAGATGCTTCGTCTTTCCTGACTATGTCCTGGATCCTACTCTAGAGGAGTATTCTGAGCTGTTAGGGGTACCTATTATTGATCAGATGTCGTTTGTCCATATTGATGTTGGGCCTGATCTGGCTAAGCTCGCTGCTATATTGCACTTGGATGCTTCAGAGTTGAAGGGAAGGTTGGTTAAGAGGAGTGGGACATATGGTTTTCTTTTGCCTTTTCTGGTGGAGAAAGCTCAGCAATTCGCCAAGGATGGATGTTGGATTGTGTTTGGCGCTATTCTAGCTCTTTGTATATATGGCATTGTATTGTTTTCTAATCTGCCAGACTTTGTAGATGTTGATGCTTTCTACTTGCTAGCTTCAGGGAATCCGGTGCCCACACTTCTCGGAGATGTTTATCATTCTGTGCACCACAAGAATGAGAACCGAAGGGGAAAGAATGTATCTTGTTGTGTCCCTTTATTATACAGGTGGTTTGCTAGCCATATGCCCAAGACGGGTCCGTTTGTTACTTCCGCTGGTACTTCAGAGTGGTCCGATAGGTTGATGGGTCTATCTGCAGAGAAAATTACTTGGTTTGACCAAGACATGTTGGGTACAAAGGTTATTTATAGTTGTAGTGGATTTCCTAACGTCCCTTTGGTCGGAAGGGAAGGTTGCATCAACTATAACCCTTCTTTGTTGGTCAGGAAGTTCGGATACACACTGAGGGATCCTCCTAAGGAAGAGGAGATACATGAATCTTTGTATCTCACCGGTTTATTTGAGGGCGATGCCTTAGCCAAATTAGAGCATGCTTGGAGTAGTATTCATCAGAGAGGGAAAGTAGCCTTGGGGAAGGGTAACAGTTGAGCCTATGACCCTTACCTGACTTGGATTCATGATAGAGCTGCGAAGTTTCTGATGCCATTTCCTTCAGTCGCACCTTTGTATCCTCTCATGATTGAGGAACCCACTACCGTAGACATTCAGAAGTACAATCAGTTATTGTTTGAGAAGGAAGAATTGAGAAAAGCTAATGAGGAGTGGAAGAAAGAAATCATTCAGCTTCGAAGTGAGAAGATTGAGGTTGTTCATTCCTTCAAGAAACAAACTGAGCTTGTAAACAAATTGGGTACAGATTTGATCAAGGAGACCAATTCTCGGGAGCGTTTGGGTTTGGATTTCAAGGCTGTCAATAGTGTTCTTGCCTCCAAGAAGGAAGATTTGGATAGAGCTTACTTGAAGATTTCTAAGTTTGATAATCAATGGAACGCTACGCTCACCAACAACAAAGAGCGCGAAGACAGGTTAAAGCTACAAATCAGCAAGTTGAAGACGCAACTTAATGCCAAAGACGAGAAGATTGCAGCAGAGGCGTCGGTCAGACGGGATAGTGAGTATAGACTGAACGAGGCTATTGCAAACTTGAAGGATTGCAGGTTGAGAGCTGATTCCAAGAGATGCAAGCTCAAAGCGTGTTTTGGGGAATGAGCTTGGGAAGACCATGTTGAGAGTCTACAACATACTCTTAGCCAGCGGGAGCTACTTATTCAGGGACTACTTGCTAGACCAGATCATCCTGAGACACGAGAGTTGCTAGAAGACTTCTGGTCACGTCATCCGGCTTGACTATCTTATTTATCTCTGTTGTAGTTTGATGCTTATTGCTTGTTGTACTTACCATCACCAGGCTTGTTGGTTGAGGTCCTTCCTTTTTGTACTCAGTTGTAGCTTGTACATTGCCTGTTGGCTTATGATTATATACGAGGAGGTTCTGTTATATGCTTGTTTGTAGGGTTCTCCATTGTTGTGTTTTTCTCCCGAAAACTAGAATCGAGGGGGAAATTCCCTATTGCATACATACATGTCTGCATTTTTGCATTTTCGCATTGCAGGTACATCGGAACTATTAATCTTATTTTCCTGTGGTTCGTTAGTGTTTCAGGATTGACAGTCAAGCAACTCACCGGTACACAACTAGGGGAAATCAGAAGAGAGTAATGGAGAAAATGCAAGCAGAGATGCAGGAAATAAGGGACTGGATGGCCTAGTTCATGGAAGTAATGCAGGGAGTGGCTAATGGACAAGAGCAACTTCGTACTTTGGTGCAGCCCTTGATTGCACGTGTTAATGGTAACGGTATGTTTTATGGTGGGAACGCTGCTAATCCTCCACATGTTAAGACTCCTCGAGCTGATAACTCCATGCCTACTTTGGTTATCCCTACTGCTGGAGAGAGTGGTAATGCTGCTGGTGCCGGTAATGTTGCAGGGTTCAACAACACTGCTCTTGGTAATGATGGAAATGGTAATGGGAATGGTTATGGTCCTGACACCACTTGTGCTATACATGGTAATATGGATCACCTCTGGAACAAAGACAGGCAAGATGATGTGTTCTCGTCGAGGGTTGTGGCTGCTGAGTTACCCTCAGAAGCTGATAAGAGGATCAAGATGATTGAAGAAAAATTAAAGTCCTTGGAAATTCAAAATTCCATGGGCCTTGACATGGCTAAACTGGGACTGATCCTGGACCTGAGAGTGCCGCCGAAGTTCAAAGTCCCAGACTTTGACAAATATAAGGGTACCACCTTCCCGAGAGTTCATTTGAGATCCTACTACCGTAAGATGTCTGCCTACTCAGACGATGAGAAATTGCTCATGCATTTCTTTCAGGACAGTTTGTTTGGTCCTTCGTTGGAGTGGTACATGAGCCTGGAACCCGTGAATGTCCGCAGTTGGAGGGACTTGGTTGAGGCCTTTGTGAAACATTATCAATACAACAGCGACCTTGCTCCTAACAGGGTCCAGCTTCAGAATCTTTCACAAAGGAACAATGAGTGTTTCAAGGAATATGCCCAAAGGTGGCGGGAGTTAGCAGCCAGAGTGCAGCCGCCTATGGTGGAACGTGAGCTCATTGATATGTTTGTCGCCACTCTGCCTGGCGTCTATTACGAGAAGCTCATTAGTAGTATGTCGGGTAGTTTCTCTGACTTAATCATCACCAGAGAGAGGGTGGAAATGGTATCAAGTTAGGGAAGATAAGTGTTGATGAAATGCCTTCAGCTGGAGGAGGTAAGAAGGTGTTCGGTAACAAAAAACGAGAAGGAGATACCAATTCCGTGCCCAGTTCTCGTGGGAGAGGTAGAGGTCAGAATCGGCAGCAACAGCAGGTTGCCAGTATTATAATTCCCGCAGTTCAGCAACAACCACGGCAACAACAACGTCAACAACAACAACAACCGTAGCAGGGTTATAGAAGATATCAGGACCGAGGCCGGGCGGCAAATAGGCATTTTGATGCACCTCCCATGCTGTATTATCAGATATTGCAAGCTTTGTTGCAGTTGCAACTTATTCAGAAGAGAACTTTAGCTCCATTGACTGGGCCTCCTCCACCCCGGGTATGACGCAAACGCTCACTGTGAGTTTCATTCAGGTGCCCCGGGGCATAACATTGATAATTGTAAGGCCTTTAAGCATAAAGTGCATGACATGATCGATAGTAAAGTGATTAACTTCTCCAATGATGTTCCTAATGTCTTACAAAATCCCATGCCAAATCATGGGCAAGCCGGGGCCAATGTAATTATTGAGGAGGATGTCTTAGATTTGGTAACAGATGTTGGTGAGCTAAAGACACCATTGAGCTTTGTGAAAGCTAGATTATTGAATGGGGTGTTTTCCCAGGTTGCGCTGAAGATTGTGCTAAGTGTCTGAGTAATCCTGAGGGATGTAGGCAGTTGAAAGGCTGTATTCAAGATATGATGGATAGGGGAGTCTTGCAGTTTGACCGGTCTGTTGAAAGAAAGCCTGAAGAGTTGGTGGCTGAGGAAAGGGATGAGATTGCAACGATCTCTATTCTGTACAAAACCGTTACCATTTATGCGCCAAAACCACCAATAATAACCATAACTAAAGTAGGTTCCGTACTGTTTGAAAGCACCAAAGCTATTCCGTGGAACTACGGAGCTGAAGTGTATCGCAACAGACATAAACTAGATTTGAATGGCTCCCCGACGGATTCAGTAGATAATCTTGTGGGAGCAGGAGTAATTACCTGCAGTGGTCGGGTCTTTTCGTCACCCGAAGTGGTTATTGACAAGGTTGACAAAGGTAAAAGACCAGTGGTAGAGGAAAATTCTCAGGCTAGAGAGAAGGAATCTTTGTCAAAGGATGCAGAAGAGTTTATGAGGTTGATACGAAAGAGTGACTACAAGATAGTCGAACATCTACAACAAACTCCTTCTAAGATATCAATCCTATCTTTGCTACTATGTTCCGAAGCGCATAGGAACGCATTGTTAAGAATACTGAATACTGCTTACGTGTCGCAAGAAATTTCGGTTAATCAACTCGAAGGGGTTGTTTCACACGTAAATGCAGGGAATGGACTGGGGTTTATAGACCTGGATTTGAAGCCAAGGGGTAGGAACCATAACTGTGCGTTGAACATATCATTAGAATGCCGAGGGGCTGTTATGTCTCATGTACTCGTGGATACAAGATCATCCTTGAACGTACTTCCGAAGAAATCCCTAATGAAGTTGGACATGTAGGGATTGATTTGCACACCAAGTGATTTGGTGGTGCGTGCTTTTGATGGTACCCGAAGATCTGTGTTCGGAGAAGTGACATTGCCCATTCAGGTGGGACCGGAAGTATGTGATGCAGTGTTCTACATTATGGACATCCAGTCTGCCTACAGTTGTTTATTAGGTCGTCCATGGATTCATTCAGCATGAGTTATAACCTCCACGCTGCATCAAAAGCTAAAGTATATGGTTGGCGGTAGTGTTGTTACGGTGTGTGGAGAAGAGGATATAATGGTCAGTCACTTATCATTCTTCAAGTACGTCGAGGTGGACGGAGAAATACATGAAACCCTTTGTCAGGCTTTCGAAACAGTCAAGATTAAAGACAAATCTCCCGTTGTGAGCAAAGTGCCGGAAGTGGCCATGTCTTCTTTTAAAGAGGCCCAAGCAGCAGTGCAGGCTAGGGCAGCGCAAGGTTGGGGCCAGGTATTGGAGATTCCCCACAAGCAGGACAAGTTTGGTTTGGGGTACCGCCCGTCATTTTCTTCTCCTTCATCCTCGCAGAGCGTGTCGCGCTATAAAGGACCTGTGCAGTTCACTAAAGGAGGAGTTATCTTCGAAAGGATCAACGTTGTGTCAGACGAAGAGGGAGATAATGATTGTGATATGGATGCTTGGATCAAGCCTTGCACTCCAGAACAAAGCCTGCGCAACTGGTCTATTGAAGAATTTGTTCAAGTGACGACAGAACAGTAATGCTTTGTTTTTTCTGATTATTGTACTACCCTATGTTCTACTCGAAGCAAGCGGTATTTTGTTTCAGGGCCTTATTGTTTATGTTTGAACATTACTTTATCTATTAATCAGAGAGCTTTTTTCTCATTCAAATTTTGTGATCCTTGTCTTTCTTATTTTTATTTCTCACAATAAAATGGCAATGTGGTTTGTACTCGTTTGCATATCATTTGAAACATTTAACCATTTTCATTGCAGGATTCCTATTGCATATGACACCGATTCAGAAACTCCTATGACTCGCTTCGTCTTTGATCAACCGATATATCAAGCTGAAGAAGAGATTGATGAAGATGAAGACTTGCCTGAAGATCTAGCTAGACTCTTGAAATAAGAAGAGAAGATTATTCTGCCTCATCATGAGGAAATCGAGGTTATTAATTTGGGTTCTGAGAAAGTTGTCAGAAACGTTCGGATAGGAGCTGCGCTGCAGAGTGACATCAAGCAAAGACTCATTGAGATGCTTCGAGAGTATAGTGACATCTTTGCTTGGTCCTACGAAGATATGCCCGGGCTTGACACTGATATAGTGGTTCATCGCTTGCCGTTGCGCGGGGAATGTCTGCCGGTCAAGCAGAAGCTTAGAAGGACAAGACCAGATATGGCTGTAAAAATCAAAGAAGAAGTCCATAAGCAGTTGGACGCAGGATTTTTAGCCGTAACAACTTACCCTCCGTGGGTCGCCAACATCGTGCCTGTACCTAAGAAGGATGGGAGGGTACGGATGTGTGTAGATTACAAAGATTTGAATAAGGTGAGCCTAAAGGATAACTTCCTGCTCCCTCACATTGACGTATTGGTTGGCAATACTGCTCAATACTCCGTATTTTCCTTCATGGATGGTTTTTCCAGTTATAACCAAATTAAGATGGCACCGGAAGATATGGAGAAAACGGCGTTCATTACGCCGTTGGGGACGTTTTGCTACAAGGTAATGCCTTTTGGGTTGAAAAACACAGGGGCAACCTACCAGCGGGCTATGGTCACTTTGTTTCATGATATGATTCATCATGAGATTGAAGTCTATGTTGATGACATGATAGCAAAGTCGCAAACGGAGGAAGAACATCTGGTCAACTTGTTGAAGCTGTTTGAGAGGCTCAGAAAGTTCAGATTGAGGTTGAATCCAAATAAGTGCACTTTTGGAGTTCGGTCCGGAAAGTTATTGGGGTTCATTGTCAGTGAAAAAGGAATCAAGGTCGATCCTGCAAAAATAAAAGCTATACAAAATATGCCAGCGCCGAAGACAGAAAAAGAAGTTTGTGGTTTCTTGGGGAGATTGAACTACATTGCTCGGTACATATCTCATCTCATAGCCACGTGTGAACCAATGATTAAATTGCTAAAGAAAGATCAGGCGGTCGTCTTGAATGAAAATTGTCAAAAAGAATTTGATAAGATAAAGGAATACTTGTAGGAGCCTCCGATACTAATACCCCCAATAGCTGGAATACCTTTAATCATGTACTTAACGGTTCTTGAGAACAGTATGGGTTATGTTCTCGGTCAACACGATGAGACTGGAAGAAAAGAGCATGTGATCTATTATCTGAGTAAAAAGTTCACAGACTGTGAGTCCCGTTACTCAATGCTCGAGAAAACATGTTGCGCACTCGCTTGGGCTGCCAAACGTTTGAGACAATATATACTTAATCATACAACCATGCTGATTTCGAAGATGGACCTAATCAAGTATGTCTTCGAGAAGCAAGCGCTCTCGGGAAGAATTGCCAGGTGGCAGATGGTACTGACAGAGTACGATATACAATATGTTTCCCAGAAAGTCATCAAGGGAAGTGCTCTATCAGAGTACCTTGTTGAACAACCAATCGAAGACTATCAACTGATGAAGTTTGAATTTCCTGACGAGGACATCATGTTCCTCAAGATGAAGAATTGTGAAGAGCCATTACCTGACGAAGGTCCAGAGAAAGGTTCTCAGTGGCAGATGATATTCGACGGCGCTGTCAACTCCTATGGTAGTGGAATTAGGGCAATCATTACAACTCCTCATGACACTCATATCCCGTTCACTGCCAGGTTGACGTTCCCTTACACTAATAATGAAGCCAAGTACGAAGCGTGCATCATGGGTATAGAAGAGGCTATTGATTTGAGAATCAAGAATTTGGATGTATATGGCGATTCAGCGCTAGTGGTTAACCAAATCATGGGAGAGTGGGAAACTCGTCAGCCAAATATAATTCCTTACAAAGATTATGCAAGGAGGTTATTACCTTTCTTTGACAAGGTAGAGTTTCACCATGTGCCGCGAGCAGAGAATCAGATGGCAGACGCTTTGGTAACGCTATCTTCGATGTATAAAGTGAATTTTTGGAACGATGCTCCAAGAATAGTCATCTCTCGCCTTGATAGGCCCGCATTCGTATTCTCCATTGAGGAAGCTGCTGATGGCAAGCCATGGTTTTATGACATACAGAACTTCCTCAAGAAGCAGGAGTATCTGCCAGGGGCTTCGGTTCAGGATAAGAAGACTCTGAGGAGGTTTATCTGAACCCAGATGGTGTGTTTTACTAAAGAAACCATGATTTGGTGTTATTGAGATGCGTGGACGAAAAGGAAGCAATGTTGCTTATGGAAGAGGTCCACGAGGGTACTTTTGGTACATATGTCGGCGGGCATGCCATGTCTCGGAAGTTGTTACGAGCAGGGTATTATTTTCTAACCATGGAGTCAGATTATTTCAAATTTGCGAAGAAATGCCATAAATGCCAGATTTATGCAGATAAAATTCACGTACCACCGTGCCTATTGAATGTTATGGCGTCTCAGTGGCCCTTTTCCATGTGGGGCATCGACATGATTGGCAAGATTGAACCAACCGCATACAATGTTCATCGTTTCATCTTGGTCGCCATTGATTACTTCACCAAATGGGTCGAAGCAGCCTCGTACGCCAATGTCATGAAGCAAGTCGTAGCCCGGTTCATAAAGAAGGACATCATCTGCAGATATGAAGTACCCGAGCGAATCATTATTGACAATGGTTCGAATTTGAATAACAAGATGATGAAGGAATTGTGCCAGAATTTCAAAATCAAGCATCACAACTCATCTCCCTATCGTCCGAAGATGAATGGCGTTGTTGAAGCGACCAACAAGAATATTAAGAAGATAGTGCAAAAGATGGTTGTCACTTACAAGGATTGGCATGAGATGTTGCCCTTTTCTTTACACGGTTATCGTACTACGGTACGTACATCAATTGGGGCAACTCCTTTCTCGCTGGTATATGGTATGGAGGATGTCCTACCATTGGAGGTCGAGATTCCTTCTTTAAGAGTTCTGGTCGACGTCAAGCTCGATGAGGCAGAATGGATAAAGAACAGATTGAATCAGCTTAGCCTGATGGATGAGAAGAGGCTAGCGTCTATTGCATACGGTCGGTTGTATCAGAGCCGGATGAAGAAAGCTTTCGACCAGAAGGTGCACCCTCAAAGCTTTCAGACAAGCGATCTTGTGCTGAAAAAGATTCTCCCACCACAATCAGATCACAGGGGCAAGTGGACTCCCAACTATGAAGGTCCATATATCGTTCGAAAGGTCTTCTCCAGAGGAGCCTTGTTGTTGTTCACCATGGATGGCGAGGATTTTACATCCCCTGTGAATGCAGACGTAGTTAAAAAATATTTTTCTTAAAGAGACCCGCTGGAAAGAAAAAAGAATAGTCAGGCAAAAATGGGGCATCCCGGCGAGCCATAAAAAAGAATTGGGTTCGGGCAAAAATTAGGGATAAAAATGAAAAGATGTAAACCCGCAAAGTCGAAAACCTGAAAAGGTGACTTTGACAAAAATGGGTATCCCGGTGAATCGAAAACCCAAAAGGGCGGTTCAGGCAAAAATTAGGGATTGAAAAGCAAATGACTGTGGTCTGCGTTTAAACTTCATTGCTTAGTGGATTGGGAGGATCTGAGGGCCGTTTATTCGAATCAATCTCTTTTGAAGACGAAGCGTCGAGAAAGCATCAAGGTCAGGTGAGTCATAGAGGGATCAACTCATGGCGTTTGTCTGTGCCACATTGCCGACATTTTTGTACACTTTTGTATATTTTTGTGCATATCTGTATTGTTTTTTGCGCAGCTTCCTCTTTTCAGGGGTTGCATCTGTTGTAAAACATTGCCTATCTGCAGGCCATTTATCAATAAACATATATTGTTCAGTATCTTGTTTGCTCTGTTTGTGAAAAACGCCCAATGTTTTGATAAACTTACACATACATAAACTTGCAGGCCTTGGCCAATAATTGTTAAAACTTTGAATTAATTGAACAACATCACGAATGATGACTGAGAAAGTTCCGTTTGCATAGGATATCTTGTCTGTTTGTTTAGTTTTGCAGGGTCGTTACCCTCGGGGCAAAGAGGTGTGGATGAAATTTGTTTTATTTCCGGCCAAAGTCCATTCCCCAGTAAGTGGAGTTGGCATCTCTATCCCCAATAGAGTTTGTATGCAGTAAGTGAGCAGGTAGCGTGTATGCTTTCCCTCGGCAGTTGGTGCACATTTAATCCACGTTTGTATGCACTCCCCAGTAAGTTGTGATTGGATTTTTTTTCCCCACCGAGTAATCTACAGCCTAGGTAGATTTGTTCCCAGCTGAGTAATCCCCAGCAGGACGGAGGAATGTTGTTACCCCGTCATTTTCTTTGAAGCCAGCAAGAGCCTGTTTCCTCGGTATAAGTCCAATTGTTATTGGCATGAGTAAGTTGTTTCCCCGATAGGGTGGTTTCTGTATCTCTAGCATTTATTTTGCTGATTCGGTTTCGTTGCATCTGCATGCGTGCATAGCATCTATCCAAAGCGTAGCATTTCGATTTCGTATGGAGCATTGCACCATCCTCAAACATGTGCATGTGAAGCATAAGCCAGGTTATTATCTCTTTACTTCAGGTGTATCTCCAGAGGTTTGATCTTTTTGCCCTTGGTATCCAAACCATGGAAATTTCCGGTAGCCTGCGCGGTATCTAGATCCCAGCTCATGTTATTCCCCAGCAGTGTCTTCGGGTTTCAGCGGGTCCTGTTGTTTTGAAGACAGTGTGGTGTTCAGACCTTGATGAGTATTTATAATGAATTCCTTAGTCCGTCGAGTATCTAGACTCCGGTCCATTCCTAATTGATGGGGTTTTCCCTTTTCCGTTGAGTATCCAGACTCCGATAAAGATGGTTGTGGTATCTAGACCACGACGATTGATATTATTGTGCTTTTTCCGTCGAGTATCCAGACTCCGATGAAGACAGTGTGGCGTTCAAACTTTGATGGGTATATTTGTGATATTTTCCCTTTGTTCGTTGAGTATCCAGACTCTGGTCAATGTTGTTGAGTATCCAGACTCCGAAAAATTTCCAATGTGTGATGTACTTCTTAGCCCTGTATGGTATCCAGACCATGGCAGTTCGTGATGTGATCCATTTTGTTCATTGAGTATCCAGACTCCGGCAATTTGAAATGGTATTCTTAAATACACCGGAGGTATCCAGACCCTAATGAGTGTTTCTTCGTCCATTGAGTATCCAGGCTCCGGTCAATATTCGTTGAGCATCTAGGCTTCGGCTTATTTCGTTGAGCGTTCAAGCTCCGACTTCTCCGTTGAGTATCCATACTCCAGCGAGTTTTCATTCCGTGACGTATTGCTTTTTCCGTCGAGTATCCAGACTCCGGTAAAGTCAGTTGGGTACCCAGACCTTGATAAGTTTTGTGGTTGTACTCCTTCTCCGTTGAATATCCAGATTCCGGTGAATTTCTAATTTGTGGTATATTGTTTTGTCTGTGGAGTATCCAAACTCTGGTCAGTTCCGTTGAGTATCAAGACTCCAGTAAGCTTCATATTTGTGATGATTTTCTGTGTCCGTCGAGTATCCAAACTCCGGTAAGGTTAGTATGGTATTGATCGATCGCCTATTCTACTTTGTTTTCGTCATGTATTCGGCAAAAAATTCATCTTATTGGTAGCACTGTGAGTATTTCGTAGTTATTTTCCTCCAATTGTTGGAGTTTTTCGCATTATGTCTTTTTATGTTGTTGCAGTTTAAATTATGTTTAATAAAGCACTTGTGATGTCTTGGACTGGTAGTGTTAGTGATTTCAAGTCCATGGAAGTAATTGGAAGAAAAAATGCAAAGCCGACGAAGTTCGGGAAGAGTTTCGGCAAAATCAGAGGTCTGACACGGGTGCCCGTGTCACCTGACACGGCCTGTATCAGAAGAGGACCATAACAACAAGAAATGAACCAAACCAGAGGGCTGACACGGCCCGTGTCAGCTTGCCTGAAGGTCAAAAGTTGAAATTGTTACACTGTGGGCCAACACGGGTGCCCGTGTCACCTGACACAGCCTGTGTTGGACAAGGCAACCATATTCCTGATATTTTTGAGTTATGTCCTGGGTGAATGCTCGAAGGGCAATTCGGAGTTTTCG
Source organism: Lathyrus sativus (assembly GCA_963859935.3). NCBI lineage: Eukaryota > Viridiplantae > Streptophyta > Magnoliopsida > Fabales > Fabaceae > Lathyrus > Lathyrus sativus. Next base: position 412,940,377 of record OZ012737.1, read on the forward strand.
CATGAAAAAGAGAGATATGATACTATTAAGGAAGAATTTCTGAGGGAAAAAAAGGGACGTCCGATCGTACGAAGAAAAAGACAACCATGGATTGACGCTCTGGAGAATTGGGAGGACAAGGAGATCTTCATGCTCGGAAGAAATTGAAGATTGAGTTCACTCCTTATACCATTGTAATGTTTCTATTTATCATGTTGTTTTTATCGAATACTATGGATAGCTAAACCCCCCCCCCCCACATTGCTAGGGGTGTCCCTGATTTGTATTGTAATGAACATCTGGTGCAATTTTTAATGAGGTTTCGTTTCATTCCTTAATATTTTGTTATACGAACCATTTAACTTTTTAAGATCGTAAGAATTGGGAACACGTTACGATTAGGGATTAGGTCTAAAAAAACCAATCGTTTATTTTGTTTAACACGTTACAGTAAATGTTACCTAGGAATAGGAATATAACTTTAATGATTGTTAGAAAGCCTATGTCAGAACTATTGCTTGATGTTTTTCCTTAACTGCTAAGGAATTGGGGTCAAGGAAGAATATCAAAGGTTTTTCAATAAGGAATTTAAGAAAAACACTTTTGAGGTCCAATAAATATTATGGTTTGTAAGAAGTCTCATGGTTTACATCCTGGATCAGTTACAATCAAATCATACACTCTCCCTATCATGTTTTACTTTTTATCGGAATATAAATTTTATCTTTCAGTTGTTTTCCTATTAAAGACCCCAAAAACAAAACCCAAGAGTTATTTTGTTTAATTGGAAGAACATTTGTACTTAAAATTTACACGCAGTCCTCAGAGATCGATACTGGGAAAATCCCTATTATTACTACATCGGGACAATTAGTACACTTTCTAATTTACCAATCAAGTTGTTGGCGCTGTTGCCGGGGACTACAAAATTTTTAAGTATCTTGTTCGTTCAATTAGAATTTTGTCACTCTGTGACTAAAATTTTAAGCTATTTTTCTGATTATATTTCTGTTATTACTAATAATTTCCTAACCTGTGTATGCGAGGTAAGACCTCAGCTTTATTTTCTTTTGACTCAGAACCTGAAAGATTGTTGCACTCCAGACATAGAAAAGCTAAGCTGGAAACATTGACAGCTTCAAACTCAGGAACAAAAATTTCAGAGAACAAAGAAGAAGTTGTGATTCTTTCCGAAAATACAGATTCGGGCACAGAGACAGAGCTCGAAACTTTCATCATGAACGGAGACCCACCTCCAGCGGAAAGACTTTTGGGAGACTATGGAGGGGCCAATACTCAACCAAACCGGATGACCATCGTAAATCAACCGGTGAATGTGGCACACTTTCAGCTACATCCTTCCACCATTCGCCAGTTGGAGAGCAAGCCTTTCGCAAGAAGAATCAATGAAGATGCAAACAAGCACCTACAGAGATTCCTAACTACCACCACATCTTTGAAGATAGAAGGCCATTCCGAAGAGGCCAAGAGTCTGGTTATGTTTCCGTTCACACTGACTGACGATGCGGAAGAATGGTTCTATTCACTTCCAGCTGGGAGTATTACCACATGGCGAGAGATGGAAACTGCATTCCTTAACGAGTATTTCCCTGCCTCAGTATTTATTAGAAAGAAATACAACATTGTCAATTTCAAAAAAAAAGAAGGGGAATCTCTAGGAGATGCATATAAGAGGTTTAAGAGGTGTCTGACTGCATGTCCTACTCATAACATGGATGCCACTGAGCAGATGTAGAACTTTGTGAATGGTTTACGAATCAAGACAAAATAGCTTATAGACACTGCTGCCAGTGGCTCAACTAATTTCTCAACAGCCACTGGTATCAAGAGGATCATAGAAGCAATTGCCGCCAATGAGCATCTTGAGTTGTATGGTCACACTGTGAACCAACCAGAAGGTGAGATTGATTTGAAGCTGGCAGAACAAGTTGTGAACATGGAAGATCAAATCAAGGCTGGAGTGGAAAGGAGGCTTAAGGGGATGAATGTGAGTACTAAAACTGTAGCTCAAGTTCAACCGGTCCAAGCTGTGAGTTGTGAGGTGTGTAATGGTCCCCATTTCACTGTGCATTGTCTTGCTACTGCTCAACAAATCGAAGAGATAAAATTTTTGAGGCAGAACAATCCGTATTCCCAGACATATAATCTAGGATGGAAGAATCATCCTAACTTCTCCTGGAAAGACCCAAATCAACCTCCATACCCGCAACAACAACAAGCTCCTCAAAACGCAGAATGGGAGTTAGCTATCGAAAGAATGGCAGCTCAAAGTATGCAATTCCAAGAAGAGACCCGTAATGTGCAAAGGAATAACACAACTTCATAAAAAATCTTGATTCGCAAATGGGGCAGATAGCCAAACACCTCTCAACACACGCTCAAGGAACCCTCCTGAGTGCGACAGTACCGAATCCAAAAAACCAAGAGAGTATCAATGCTGTCACAACAAGAAATTAGAAAATGATAGAAGAAGAAGAAACAAAGGAGGATGAATGCATAGAGGTGGAACTTGAGGTAAGAGAAAAAGTGAAAGAACCAGAAGAAGCTGTACTGTCTGAAAAATCAACTAGGGAGAGAAAGAAAGAGGAGGTTAAACCGAAAATCAAACTACCATTCCCTCAAAGAGTTACAAAGAAGGATCAGAAAAAGAAAGACTTTGGAAGGTTCAGTGCAATGCTCAATGTAACACCCATTTTATTTATTTAGTCATTTTGGTGTTAATTTAATTATTTTATGTTGGTGTGCCCTTAGGTGGGGTGGGTTGGTATGTGATTGGTGAGTATCCTTGATATATAAGGATCATTGATGGTGTGGAGATAATAATATAATAGTTAATAGAAATATTGGTGGTATTATTATTATTATTATTATTATTATTATTATTATTATTATTATTATTATTATTATTATTATTATTATTATTATTATTATTATTATTATTATTATTACTATTATTATTATTATTACTTTATTAAAGTTATTAACATTATTATTATTTTGGTGAGATAATAATAGGATTATTATTACTATTATTATTATTATTATTATTATTATTTTATTAAGTTATTAACATTATTATTATTTTGGTGAGATAATAATAGGATTATTATTACTATTATTATTATTATTATTATTTTATTAAGTTATTAACATTATTATTCTTTTGGTGAGATAATAATAGGATTATTATTATTATTATTATTATTATTATTTTATTAAGTTATTAACATTATTATTATTTTGGTGAGATAATAATAGGATTATTATTACTATTATTATTATTATTTTTATTATTATTATTATTATTAAGTTATTATTATTATTGGGATTAGAGAATTAAAATAGAAACGTGAGGGATTAGTAGTTTTACGATACATTGTGAGAAGTTAGAGAATGTGGAAAAAGAACGATAGAAAGGAGAGAACGGAAAAGGGAACAGAAAAGGGAGCAAAGAACGAAGGATACAGGGGAAAATCAGAATTGGCCAAACCTTGGAGGGTTCTTTCATCGATCAACCGATTAACAAGGTAAGGGGGGAGAAACTTGATTTGGGATGGTATATACATGTATAGGGTAGAGGGGATTCCTTAACCCCGTAGGAAAATTCCGATCTATGAAGTTTTATATTGGCATGCTTGTTATTATTGTTGCTGATGATAAATTGATGCTTGACATTGATGAATTGTTGATTGGTATTGGTGAATTTGGTGTATATATATTATGGTGATGTTAGTGAGATTATATGTTGTTACTGCAGTGTTGATAGTAACTATAAATAGAGTTTTGGTGAGATTCTGTGTTGTTACTGTAGTGTGGGTAATGACCATGATTATAGCTTTGGGGAAAATTATATGTTGTTACTGCAGTGTTGATAGTAACTATAAATAGAGTTTTGGTGAGATTCTGTGTTGTTACTGTAGTGTGGGTAATGACCATGATTATAGCTTTGGGGAAAATTATATGTTGTTACTGCAGTGTTGATAGTAAATATAAATAGAGTTTTGGTGAGATTCTGTGTTGTTACTGTGGTGTGGGTAATGACCATGATTATAGCTTTGGGGAAAATTATGTGTTGTTTCCCTATAGTGTCGTTAATGACTATGGTTAGGACCTTGGTGAGATTCAGAGTGACTCTGAAGTGTCGGTAATGTACCGTAATGTTGGTTCTAGAGTAGGAAGTATAGGATAATTGGTAAGTATAATGTTTATTGGTGTGTTTGTGTTTGATGATAACTAGTAATTGATAGTGATGGAGTATAAGTCAATGTTAATGAATTGGTGTTTTGGGATGATTTGGCATATAGGGCATATAGGGTGTTTTACAATTTTTAGGGAAAATTCTGTATGGCTTTTGAGGTATCGATAGAGTGTGTAGGTGATGATTTTGGGAATAGGAATTAGAAGCCTATTGGTTACGGTAATGTGCAAGATTGGTACTAGAATAGACTCAGGATCTGAGTTGAGATGATAGGTACAGTTTGGCCTTGATGCACTGTAAGAATGATGAGTGTGGGAACTAACTTGTGTACTTGGTGATAGTGCATGTTTCCCGTAATAATGACTGGTGGACAATTAGTTGATGTATATGTATGTAGTGATCAGTAGGATCGCGTACCCCCGAGTGGTGGGATATGTTATATCTTGGTGTTAAAGTATGAACTTGTTTACTATCTGGTTGATTTATATGGTGTTGGTGTATGTTATATCTGTACATATGTGCATTGGTGTATGATGATATGATCAGGAGGATCGTGTGCACGTTGAGTGCCTAAATATATTAGTTATGCATTGGTGTGTGCATATCATGGTGTTTTGGTGGGATGAATCATGTCTCAGAAGGAGCGTAAGTGATTCATCCGTACTCCTTTGTGGAGAATGGTGGGGGATAGATCATGTCTCAGGAGGAGCGTAAGTGATCTATCCAGGTTCGATTGAATGAACCAATGAGTCGGTACCGCATGCATGGTGTTGAGTTTCATATTTGCATTATAATATGTTATATTGTAATTTGAATAGTAGGTTCGTCATATGGAGTTGTTGGGGGTGAATATTGGTGTGTTGGTGTGTTTTACTACCTTATTTACATGTATTACATTACCATTATATTCTGATCATTATTTCTCACCCCTTTGTTGTTGTTGTGGTCTGTGCTTCTTCGGAAGTACAGATAATCCAGGTGTTTAGCTAGCTTGGATATTGGTGTGACCGTCGAGTCTAGGATGCTCTGATACGTAACACGGGATATGGGTGTTGTAATTGTTTTATGTCAAACGTGTTGAAATCCTGTGACGTATCATGTTTTGATGTATTTTACTTTATGAAACAAATTCCGCTGTATTATTTTGAAAAGAATGAATAAAGTATTTTTATAAAATTTGGAGATGTGATATCCCACTTTTTGGTGAAAACTCTGATTATTATTATAATATTTATATTTTATTTAATACGGGAAGTGGGGTGTTACAATTGGTATCAGAGCAGGTCGGTCCGGCCGGCCAGTGTTGTTGAGTTGAGTTGAGTCTGTCCTTTTGGGATGGAGACTGTGTGTTGTTTAACCTGGTGTTGTGGTTTAAATCCCTAGTATACGGCATGTGTGTGAAAACACTGTCGGTACGTGTTTATTTCCTAACCTTGTCTGCAGAAGCAGGAATGATTCCAGTGGGGGAGAAGTTTGTAATTCTCCGGAATGCTACGGTGTGGTGGCTTAATGTGTTGAGGAATGCTATCATAGTTTGGTAAAGATGGTTTGTACCCCATCATGATTTCGGCTGTCTATTAACAAATTGAGGAACTGATCACCCTTAATCTCTTGTTAATAGTAGACGGGATTGTGTTGGATGGGATAGACGTGTCTTGCAAGCTTGTGTGGCGTGAGCAATGAATTGTCCTGAGTTAAGCTAAGTGCTTAAGGGATTATTTTGAGGAGTTGGCGTAATACGGTGTTGAGACGTTTATTTTGACGGAACCTTCGAATGAGAAGGAAAGTGAGAAAATTGGGATTAGTCAATTTGTTGAAATTGCCGGAGGTTCCCTGAGGAAGTAAGCGATTTACTATCGGAGTGTGAAGTAAAGCTTACACGTTTATTTTGTTTTTGGGACGAGTCTGATATTGATGACTCCATATTGTATGTTTACGTTGGGATTGGAGAAGTTGAAGAGTCAACTTGAAGACCCGCTGGGGGAGAGGTCCTTTTGTTTGAGTGTGTTACCGTAAGTTGCACCAATTTTGTTGGTTAGACAGACAGAAGGTTTTGTGAAGCTTTGGGTGAACTATAGATAAGTGAACAAGGTGAATGTCAAGGGTAAGTGTTCGCTTCCAAGAGTTAATGATTTGATGGATCAATTGATTGAAGGACGTGAGTTTCCGTGTTCGTGAGATCGCGAGTAGAATTATTGTGTTGTGGTGTCGAAGGTCGAAGTGGTATCGTAATAGGAGGCTCCACGATCTGCTGTTGAGATTGGAAGTAATTGGGTTTTAAAATATTTAAAGATTGAAAGTATGTTGGACGGCCTCCTAAGTATGAAATTGTGGTTATACGTTGAATTCCGAGATCGCATCTTTTTACGGAATCGAAATCGGACACGCGGAAGTCAGGTAACGGTCGAAAATAGAATTTCGGGACTGTCATGTTCGCCGAGATTCGCCTGGCGAAGTGCCCTGAGCAGAAAAATGTTGTTGTGGTATTTTTGTCGTAACGGGAGAACCGTAACTCGGAATGACGCCCGGTTCGAAGCGTTGGAAAGCTATTGAAATTATCTATGAGATGGTGAAGTATTGACATAGATTTAATCTATTTATTGATGAAGTGTGTTTGAATGTTGTGGTAAGGACGGGCGGTACGGTATGTGTTCCCGCTATAACTCACAACTTGTTTGTCCACTTGGCATGGGATCTTCTTTAATTATTTATATAAGGCAATGGTTGTGTTGATAAATGATATTTTAAGGTATTCGAAGAGTATAGAGAATTATGTTGAGCATAAGGAACTAGAGTTATCAGTGTTAGAAAGAGAGCGGTGATATACTTCCGTAAGGAAAGTTCTGCCGAATCCGATAGAACTAATTGTGGTGTTTGTGATGCTTGTTGATATAATTAAGGGATTTGCTAAAGACAACTTCAGCGAGTTTCAGTTATGCAAAAGGCAACTCGAAGTGTGTAAGAGAAACCATCCGAGCAGTGATTTAGAGTTGGTTGCTATTGTGATTGTACCGGAGTCGGAGGCTTCGAAAGTTCAGACTGAGATCGGAGATGTTTGGTGATCTTAAGAGTTTAAGGTGTTTGTTTGATTTGAAAAAGTTGAAAATGAGGCAGAGGAAATAATTAGGATTTCTGAAGGATTACGACTTTGAGTGTAATTACCCTTTGGGTAAAGTGGATGTGGTAGATGATGCAGTGAGTTGGAAATGTTTGTGTTTACCGAAGATGATGGTGAAAAGAGGTAGAACTGATTGAGAAATTTCATAATATGCGTTGTGTGAGTAAGGATACTTCTTATGGAGTTAATCTTTTATTATTAAGATCTGACTAGTGATATCCTTGAGAAGAACCGAGAAAGTCAGAAATCTGGGTCGAGTAGTGAATTAGTTGAAGTTGATAAATTAGAGTCGAGGAGTGGATTGTCGGGCTTGTGGAAATAATACCACGAGATGTTATGATAGAGTATGTGTACCAAATGTTGTTGAGGGGAGTAGAAGTACTCGTGAAGAAATACATTGGGGTAGATGGAGTATCCATCCCAGTGCTATGAAGAAGTAACCGAATTTGAGTAGATTATTTTGGAGACCATGGATAAGAGGAGGAGTAGTTGAGGTGGAATATGCTGGTTAGAATTGTAGGAATTCGAAGAGTGAACATCAGAGACTGTTGAGTCTGATGCAGTCGTTAAATATTCCAGAGTGGAAATCAGGTAGTATTTTCACGAAATTGGTGTTGAGATTTCCAAAGAATTTGTAAAGACATAATTTTAATTTGAATTGTTAGGAGTGGATTAACTATTCCGTGTTGAGAATATATGAGATGCATATTGAGAAAGTGGTGAAGTTGGATGAGATACTGACGAATATTGTGTCAGATGGAAATTTGAGGTTTATATTGAGATTTTGGAAGGGCTTACAGGAAGCTTCGGGTACTAAGTTGAAGTTGAGTTCGACTTACCATCCGCAAACTGATGGTCAGTCAGAGAGGACTATTGAGTCTGTAGAGAATTGGTGAGAGCTTGGGTGTTGGATTGAGGTGGATTGTGGGATGATTAATTACCGTGGATTGAGTTACCTATAATAACGGTTACCATCCTAGTGTCGGAATGGCACTATATGTGGCTTGGTGAAATAGGGAGTGTAGGACTCTACTGTGTTGGAATGGGTCGAGTGAGAGTGTTGTGCTCAGACCTGAAAATTATGTGGAGATGGCTGAAAAGATCAAGAGGATCCAAGGAAAGATATGTTTGGAGAGTCACGCCGGTGACTGATGTTGGTCGAGCTTCGAAGTCTCAGAAGTTCGCACCGTGTTCTGTGGTTTGTATCAGAGTGGCGCAGCAGAGGCATGGAAGAAGTAACATGTTAGACCGTTTTTCCCGCTGTCGCTATGAATTGGCATGATATGTTTCATGTGTCTTAGTTGAGAAAGTACATTGAACCAGGTGGATGATGTACAAGTGAAAATAATTTGATTGTTGAGGCATTGCTATTTCGTTTGGACGAGCGAGAAACAACTCCGAAGGGAGGAGATATCTTTGGTGAAAGTAACTTGGGGAGGTGCTGCAGAAGGCAGTGTGACCTGTTAGTTGGAATGAAGGATGCGGGAAGCGTATCCGGAAGTGTTCCATCAGGTAATTTTCGAGGACGAAAATACTTAAAGTGGGGGAGAGTTGTAACACCCATTTTATTTATTTAGTCATTTTGGTGTTAATTTAATTATTTTAAGTTGGTGTGCCCTTAGGTGGGGTGGGTTGGTATGTGATTGGTGAGTATCCTTGATATATAAGGATCATTGGTGGTGTGGAGATAATAATATAATAGTTAATAGTAATATTGGTGGTATTATTATTATTATTATTATTATTATTATTATTATTATTATTATTATTATTATTATTATTATTATTATTATTATTATTATTACTATTATTATTATTATTATAACTTTATTAAAGTTATTAACATTATTATTATTTTGGTGAGATAATAATAGGATTATTATTATTATTATTATTATTATTATTATTTTATTAAGTTATTAACATTATTATTATTTTGGTGAGATAATAATAGGATTATTATTACTATTATTATTATTATTTTATTAAGCTATTAACATTATTATTATTTTGATGAGATAATAATAGGATTATTATTACTATTATTATTATTATTATTATTATTTTATTAAGTTATTAACATTATTATTATTTTGGTGAGATAATAATAGGATTATTATTACTATTATTATTATTATTATTTTTATTATTATTATTATTAAGTTATTATTATTATTGGGATTAGAGAATTAAAATAGAAACGTGAGGGATTAGTAGTTTTACGATACATTGTGAGAAGTTAGAGAAAGTGGAAAAAGAACGATAGAAAGGAGAGAACGGAAAAGGGAGCAAAGAACGAAGGATACAGGGGAAAATCAGAATTGGCCAAACCTTGGAGGGTTCTTTCATCGATCAACCGATTAACAAGGTAAGGGGGGAGAAACTTGATTTGGGATGGTATATACATGTATAGGGTAGAGGGGATTCCTTAACCCCGTAGGAAAATTCCGATCTATGAAGTTTTATATTGGCATGCTTGTTATTATTGTTGCTGATGATAAATTGATGCTTGACATTGATGAATTGTTGATTGGTATTGGTGAATTTGGTGTATATATATTACGGTGATGTTAGTGAGATTATATGTTGTTACTGCAGTGTTGATAGTAACTATAAATAGAGTTTTGGTGAGATTCTGTGTTGTTACTGTAGTGTGGGTAATGACCATGATTATAGCTTTGGGGAAAATTATATGTTGTTACTGCAGTGTTGATAGTAACTATAAATAGAGTTTTGGTGAGATTCTGTGTTGTTACTGTAGTGTGGGTAATGACCATGATTATAGCTTTGGGGAAAATTATATGTTGTTACTGCAGTGTTGATAGTAAATATAAATAGAGTTTTGGTGAGATTCTGTGTTGTTACTGTGGTGTGGGTAATGACCATGATTATAGCTTTGGGGAAAATTATGTGTTGTTTCCCTATAGTGTCGTTAATGACTATGGTTAGGACCTTGGTGAGATTCAGAGTGACTCTGAAGTGTCGGTAATGTACCGTAATGTTGGTTCTAGAGTAGGAAGTATAGGATAATTGGTAAGTATAATGTTTATTGGTGTGTTTGTGTTTGATGATAACTAGTAATTGATAGTGATGGAGTATAAGTCAATGTTAATGAATTGGTGTTTTGGGATGATTTGGCATATAGGGCATATAGGGTGTTTTACAGTTTTTAGGGAAAATTCTGTATGGCTTTTGAGGTATCGATAGAGTGTGTAGGTGATGATTTTGGGAATAGGAATTAGAAGCCTATTGGTTACGGTAATGTGCAAGATTGGTACTAGAATAGACTCAGGATCTGAGTTGAGATGATAGGTACAGTTTGGCCTTGATGCACTGTAAGAATGATGAGTGTGGGAACTAACTTGTGTACTTGGTGATAGTGCATGTTTCCCGTAATAATGACTGGTGGACAATTAGTTGATGTATATGTATGTAGTGATCAGTAGGATCGTGTACCCCCGAGTGGTGGGATATGTTATATCTTGGTGTTAAAGTATGAACTTGTTTACTATCTGGTTGATTTATATGGTGTTGGTGTATGTTATATCTGTACATATGTGCATTGGTGTATGATGATATGATCAGGAGGATCGTGTGCACGTTGAGTGCCTAAATATATTAGTTATGCATTGGTGTGTGCATATCATGGTGTTTTGGTGGGATGAATCATGTCTCAGGAGGAGCGTAAGTGATTCATCCGTACTCCTTTGTGGAGAATGGTGGGGTATAGATCATGTCTCAGGAGGAGCGTAAGTGATCTATCCAGGTTCGATTGAATGAACCAATGAGTCGGTACCGCATGCATGGTGTTGAGTTGCATATTTGCATTATAATATGTTATATTGTAATTTGAATAGTAGGTTCGTCATATGGAGTTGTTGGGGGTGAATATTGGTGTGTTGGTGTGTTTTACTACCTTATTTACATGTATTACATTACCATTATATTCTGATCATTATTTCTCACCCCTTTGTTGTTGTTGTGGTCTGTGCTTCTTCGGAAGTACAGATAATCCAGGTGTTTAGCTAGCTTGGATATTGGTGTGACCGTCGAGTCTAGGATGCTCTGATACGTAACACGGGATATGGGTGTTGTAATTGTTTTATGTCAAACGTGTTGAAATCCTGTGACGTATCATGTTTTGATGTATTTTACTTTATGAAACAAATTCCGCTGTATTATTTTGAAAAGAATGAATAAAGTATTTTTATAAAATTTGGAGATGTGATATCCCACTTTTTGGTGAAAACTCTGATTATTATTATAATATTTATATTTTATTTAATACGGGAAGTGGGGTGTTACAATTGGTATCAGAGCAGGTCGGTCCGTCCGGCCAGTGTTGTTGAGTTGAGTTGAGTCTGTCCTTTGGGATGGAGACTGTGTGTTGTTTAACCTGGTGTTGTGGTTTAAATCCCTAGTATACGGCATGTGTGTGAAAACACTGTCGGTACGTGTTTATTTCCTAACCTTGTCTGCAGAAGCAGGAATGATTCCAGTGGGGGAGAAGTTTGTAATTCTCCGGAATGCTACGGTGTGGTGGCTTAATGTGTTGAGGAATGCTATCATAGTTTGGTAAAGATGGTTTGTACCCCATCATGATTTCGGCTGTCTATTAACAAATTGAGGAACCGATCACCCTTAATCTCTTGTTAATAGTAGACGGGATTGTGTTGGATGGGATAGACGTGTCTTGCAAGCTTGTGTGGCGTGAGCAATGAATTGTCCTGAGTTAAGCTAAGTGCTTAAGGGATTATTTTGAGGAGTTGGCGTAATACGGTGTTGAGACGTTTATTTTGACGGAACCTTCGAATGAGAAGGAAAGTGAGAAAATTGGGATTAGTCAATTTTTTGAAATTGCCGGAGGTTCCTTGAGGAAGTAAGCGATTTACTATCGGAGTGTGAAGTAAAGCTTACACGTTTATTTTGTTTTTGGGACGAGTCTGATATTGATGACTCCATATTGTATGTTTACGTTGGGATTGGAGAAGTTGAAGAGTCAACTTGAAGACCCGCTGGGGGAGAGGTCCTTTTGTTTGAGTGTGTTACCGTAAGGTGCACCAATTTTGTTGGTTAGACAGACAGAAGGTTTTGTGAAGCTTTGGTTGAACTATAGATAAGTGAACAAGGTGACTGTCAAGGATAAGCTGGATAAGTGAACAAGGTGATTCAGGTGCTAGTGTGAGTCTCATGCCGTTATCGATTTTCAAAAAGTTGGATATTGGAAAAGTGAGCGATACGGGAACAAGCTTGAAGTTCGTTGACCACACAACTAAGATGGCATATGGGCTAGCAGAGGATTTACTGGTGACAATCGATAATTTCACTTTCTCAGTTGATTTTCAAATCATGGATATACCAGAGGATGAAGAGACTTCGATCTACTTGGCCGACCGTTCTTGCTTACTAATCGGTGCAATATTGATGTGGAAACAGGTACGATCACCTTTGAAATCCTTTGATGAGGAAGTCACTTTCAAAGCTCTAGAGGTGAGGAAGAAAGGTAAGGAGAAAGATGTTAAACCGTCAGTTGGGAAGATCAACACAACTAAGAAAGAAGAACGATCAAAACCACTTCATGTTGCTCTTATCTCTGAACCTGCCAAATATTATGTTGCGAAGAAGTCAAGCAATAGAGTGTGGAGGCTGAAGTATCCCCCATAACAATGGGGCGTCGACCGTCGAGCCATGCGACGTTAAACGAAGCGCTGCGTGGGAGGAAACCCACGGATTTTATACTAATGTTTTCATTCTTTTTCTTGTCTTGATAGGTTTGTTAGCTTGCAGTTCATCAGTGAAAGGCGAATGTCGGAAATCGGGGGAAGATTATAGAAAATTGAAAATTCAGGGGCCTGACACGGCCGCCCGTGTCAGGAAGCCCCTCCTTCATACTGTTTTGGTGGTGTAACAGAGGGCTGACACGGCCGCCCGTGTCAGCAGCCCTGGGAGTGCACGTTTTTTTGGCCTTTTTACAACAAGCTGACACAGCCGCCCGTGTCAGCTCTGCTAAGTGAATTTTTTTATTTCTGGTGGGGCCCACGCGTTTAAAGCATCTTTATATCCCTTGCCCCTTCAGAATTCTCACTTCCTCTCTTTTTGAACCCTAGTGCCTCCATTGAAACTCAACCAAGTTCCACAAAAAGCTTCCACATTCTCACTTTTCTTGCTTCAAAACGCCTACCTCCCTTCACGAAAGTTGTTCCTCTCATCTTCCTCATCACTTCTACGGTAATATTTTTCGTGAACTTTCACTTTATTTTTTTCGATTTTTTTTGCTATCTCTAAATTTTTAGGGACAAAGAAAATTCCTCCAAGACGAATCATTCGAGGGAAGCAAACTGACAGCGAAGCCGTAAGGCCCAGGAAGCGCGCGACTCGGACGCCAAATGCACATGATATAACTTTTGACAACCCTGAACATGAAAAGCGGTACGCCTGTCACGTGAAGCGAAAAATCACACCCACCAGGTATATGTGTAATACTACATTATCTGAATTAGGACTGAATGTTGAGGCCGATCGTATGTTTCACAGTCTCGGCATGTTAGAATTCATGCATTTAGAAGCACCAACGTTTGAGCGTCTCACGTTGGAGTTTCTAAGTACAATCGAATTCCACTTAGAAAAACACTGGACCGGGACTATGAAATACAATTTCGGTACGATGAAATTTCGCTTGTTTAATGTTGACCACGAGCTCAGTGTGGAAGAGCTGGGAGGTATCCTCCATCTTCCACTTTACAGCCCGGGTGCTGTCCCGGAAACTTTTGATGCTAAATCATTTTGGACAGCAATTACGGGTACTACTGAGTACGTTTCGAAAGGTGTGAAAGCATCTTGTATCCAGAATCCTTATTTGAGGTACGGACAGAAGGCCCTTGCATACACCTTGTTTGGGAGAGGAGATAGTACTGGTGTGGCCACGCAGCGGGAGTTGTTTTTCCTGCACGCCATGGCTAACCAAGAGATGGTCAGCGGTGCCGCTTTTGCAGTGGATTACTTGGAGAGAGTAGGAAGGGCAATGCAAGGCGGAATCTCGGTGGGGGCATGATTACCCAGATAACCCGTCACTTTGGCTATGACCCTGCTGATTTATGCAACACACCGGTGTCTAGTAAGAATCAGCTCGATATGGCAACCCTAGTACAACAAGGTATGATTTCTGTCACTCCGAGTTACTATGCTGTTATGAGTCGTAACAGGTTAGTTATTGCCCTCCCTTCTCCTGATAGAGTCGCTATCACTAACCCAAATAATTGGATTTACGACAATACCGTCCATCCTGAGGACGAGTATCAGCCTGACCATTTTGATGCAGGTGAACACGACGAAGAAGACGCCACCGAGTTCGAACAGTTTGTTCCTCTTCAGGAAGACCAAGTTTATATAGGCGCAGGAAGCTCATCTACGGCTACCGACAATTGGTCGTGGGTGCATGGAGAAATTGGTTCCTTAAGGGCTGAGCAAACCCGTCAAGCGGCAGAGCAAGCTCGCCAAGGGGCACTAATGGATGACATGCACAGCATGATGCAGCAGCTGATGTTGCGGTTTCCCCTTCCTCAGTAAGGCACTGTGAGTTCCTCTCCACCTGTTCTAAAACATTGAGGTCAATGTTTAGTTCTAGTGTGGGGGAGTTTTAATCGTTTTAGTTTTGTTTTAGTAGTTTTAGTATTTTATTTTATTTGTTTTTTTTTGTTGTTTCTCGTTTACTTTGATATGTGCGACAGATAGATGAGGTTCGACCCGATACATGATAAACGAGTAGTTGGAGGAGGAAAGATTCAAACCCAGACTAGCTACTCAGGCACCCTAGAAGTGGATATAACCAAAAACAAATGTCGGACGCAGCTTGCTGACACTAAACCAAGAGTGAAAGGTTGACCGAAACCAGATAAAGAAGCGGCATTACATGAGAAGTGCTTTGGAACTTGTAAGTTATACCCAACATGGTGAGTGCACAATGGACCAAATATCACATTATCATGAGAGTGAATCAGGTATGACTTTACCGCTTTGAATTTGTGTACGTTCTGCTACAGAACACTGCATGAGAACACACACTAAGGCAAAAAAATTATGTTTTGTTTGATTTAACCTCGAGCCGTTCTAGCCATCCCTTCATATTTCTCACCTGTTGTTCCCCCTGTTGAGCCCTGATCCTTTTGTTTGTGATAACCACCACCGTAACCCATAGCCAAACACTCCCTACGCTGCTCGGTGTTTGTGTTGTAGTTGTTGAGCCGGTGCGAATTCTAAATTTGGGGTTGTGCGTCTACAATACGCAAGTGCGCAAGAAAAAAAGAAGAGAGAAAAATTGTGTATATTAGAAAAAGTGAGAAGACACTATCATGTCTTAATTAAAAAAAATAAAAAAAGGGAAAGAGAAAAGAAGATAGCGCTTTCCTACGCTTCATTAAGGGTAAATAAATGACGCGACAGAAACCCGTGGAAGTAATGCAAGCACATAGGTGAAACAACGGCATCACGAATCCTGAGCATAAAACCTCTTTGTGTACCCTTTTCATATTTTTTTTGTGTTTATCCCTCCGTATCTCACCTCATCCCCGCTACAACCCTAAGACCTATACAGTGTGTGTTATCTGATTGTGTGATGCAGGTAGAATTTATTCAAATTTAAAAGTTGGTATTGCATATGCTGAATTTTGAGCGAAAAAACACCTTAACCCAGAGAGAGTTGGTGAGAAGTGTGAAAAGCTTGCAGGTGAAAAGTATTTTGATATGGAAGTGCAGTGGACAGCTGGGATCGGGAAACCGGACACTTGACGAGAAGGTGAAAAGCAGGTTGCGAAAGACAATGGTTGTATTGTGGTAGCAAAGAATTTTGAGGTGATCTTATTTGGTCTCATGCATTGCTTGAGGACAAGCAACGAGTTAAGTTTGGGGTTGTGATTGGTCGCCTGTTCTACTTTTTTTCCGTCATGTATTCGGCAAAGATTTCATCTTATCGGTAGCACTGTGAGTATTTCGTAGTTATTTTCCTCCAATTGTTGGAGTTTTTCGCATTATGTCTTTTTATGTTGTTGCAGTTTAAATTATGTTTAATAAAGCACTTGTGATGTCTTGGACTGGTAGTGTTAGTGATTTCAGGTCCATGGAAGTAATTGGAAGAAGAAATGCGAAGTCGACGGAGTTCGGGAAGAGTTTCGGCAAAATCAGAGCTCTGACACGGGTGCCCGTATCACCTGACACGGCCCGTGTCAAAAGAGGAACATAACAACAAGAAATGAACCAAACTAGAGAGCTGACACGGTCGACCGTGTCAGCTTGCCTGAAGGTCAAAAGTTGAAATTGTTACACTATGGGCCAACACGGGTGCCCGTGTCAGCTGACATGGCCCGTGTTGGACAAGCCGACCAGATTCCTGATATTTTTGAGTTATGTCCTGGGTGAATGCTCGAAAGGCAATTTGGACTTTTCGTATGAAAAGAGAGATCTGATACTATTAAGGAAGAATTTCTGAGGGAAAAAAGGGACATCCTATCGTACAAAGAAAAAGACAACCAAGGATTGACGCTCTGGAGAATTGGGAGGACAAGGAGATCTTCATGCTTGGAAGAAATTGAAGATCGAGTTCACTCCTTATACCATTGTAATGTTTCTATTTATCATGTTGTTTTTATCGAATACTATGGATAGCTAAACCCCCCATTGCTAGGGGGTGTCCCTGATTTGTATTGTAATGAACATCTGGTGCAATTTTTAATGAGGTTTCGTTTCATTCCTTAATATTTTGTTATACGAACCGTTTAACTTTTTAAGATCGTAAGAATTGGGAGCACGTTACGATTAGGGATTTGGTCTAAAAAAACCAATTGTTTATTTTGTTTAACACGTTACAGTAAATGTTACCTAGGAATAAGAATATAACTGTAATGATTGTTAGAAAGCCTATATCAGAACTATTGCTTGATGTTTTTCCTTAATTGCTAAGGAATTGGGGTCAAGGAAGAATATCAAAGGTTTTTCAATAAGGAATTTAAGAAAAACACTTTTGAGGTCCAATAAATATTAAGGTTTGTAAGAAGTCTCATGGTTTACATCCTGGATCAGTTACAATCAAATCATACACTCTTCCTAGCATGTTTTACTTTTTATCGGAATATAAATTTTATCTTTCAGCTGTTTTCCTGTTAAAGACCCCAAAAATAAAACCCAAGAGTTATTTTGTTTAATTGGAAGAACATTTGTACTTAAAATTTACACGCAATCCTCAGAGATCGATACTGGGAAAATTCCTATTATTACTACATCGGGACAATTAGTACACTTGCTAATTTACCAATCAGGTATGGAGACCCTGATGAGTATGTTTGCGGCCAACTCCGTTGAGTATCCAGACTCCGGTAAGTTTCCCTTCTCCGTTGAGTATCCAGGCTCCAGTCACCTACGTTGAGCATCCAGACTCCGAATTCTCCGTTGAGCATCCAGGCTCTGACTTCTCCGTTGAGTATCCAGACTCCGGTGAATTTGCAAATGGTATATTCTTTTGTTCATTGAGTATCCAGACTCCGGTAAGTTTCATATGGTGATGATCTCCTTTGTCCATTGAGTATCCAAGCTCCAGTCAATTTTGTTGAGCATCCAGGCTCCGATTTATTTTTGTTGAGCACTCAGGCTCCGATTTATTACGTTGAGTATTCAGACTCCGTTCGATTTCCAATATGCGGTAATTTCTCTTGTGCGTTGAGTCTCCAGACTTCGGCAAATTTTCTGGTTTATTACGTTGAGTGTTCAGACTCCGGAAAATCTCCAATTTAGGATGAATTCCTTATTTTACATTGAGCATCCAGGCTCCGACTTCTCCATTGAGTATCCAGACTCCGGTGAATTTCCAATTTGTGATGTAGTGCTTTGTTCGTTGAGTATTCAGACTCCGGTTAATTTCGTCGAGTATCCAGACTTCAGTAAATCCCCAGTAAAGTTTCTTATTGTTACGTTGAGCATCCAGGCTCCGGTTTATTACGTTGAGTGTCCAGGCTTCGACTTTTATGTTGAGCATCTAGGCTCCGGTTTATTACGTTGAGCATCCAGGCTCTGGTTTTTTAAGTTGGGTATTCAGACTCCGACAAATATTGCCTCATGTTGTTCGTTGAATATCCAGATTCCGACAATTTGAAATGTTCCCCTTTAGCCTGTATGGTATCCAGACCATGGCGCAATCTTTGATAGACGCATTCGTCCCACTATATTTTTCCCCAAGCAGAGTTACTCGGTTAAGCTTCTCTTTTCCCCAGCGGAGTATTTTTGTAATCAGAGCAGTCATCTCCGAAGATTTCATCCCCAATAAGAGTTTGTAGTTTATTTCTACGCTTGGCAAATTTCCGGGTTCTTTGGTATTCAACCGTTTTTTACCTTGATTGTTTGAAAGTCGTTCGCTTTTCACTCAGTCAGGTCCAAGTCGCTTGAATAGGGGCAGTTGTTGTACCCCAAAATTTGCCCAACCTTTTCTTAACTTGGTTTATGTTTCATTTCATCATTATGTTGCATTTTTGTATTGCATAGCATTTGTTCTTGAGACAAGGGATCGAGGTTTTCCTGTGGCTCAGAATTCACCCTTAGTGCAAGCAATCAAAACATCAGAGTCCCTGGCACTTATTTTGCCCACCGGTCGGGCGACGGATTCTATTTTGCAGGTTATTTTCAGCTAAAATGTAGCATCTAGGCTATCGCAAGCATTCTCATGGTTACAGCGTTCAAGAACACATTCCAGAAGCTTAACAGGGTTCAAAACAGCAAGAAACGGGCAAACGGGCAGGTTTCCCTCCAAAAGGCGCCAAAATTCAAATTTTGAATGTGTTAATCGGTTAACACATATGGTTAACCGATTAACCATTGGAAAATCAGCCCAGATTCAAAAATTTAAAGGTGTTAATCAATTAACCTATATGGTTAATTGATTAACCAATGTAATTTTTGCCTCTGTACGTGATTTTTCAATGCAGAGCCATTTGGGGTCCAATTTTGGTCATTTGAAAATTCATTTTTACACTTGGGAAGGATCTAGAACCATTTTTGAAATTTGGATTAGTTTTCAAATTAATTCAATTCCCTCCAAAATCCCACTCCTAATTCCATTCCAAATTTTCCAATCCACTTTCCAAACCTTGCTTTGGATCCAAGCCAAAATGGTACTTAAGTGATTCACTCCAAACCAAAGCAACTAGCTCTCATAATTACCATTTTCAAATTCAGAATTGATCTTATTCTCTCTCAATTTCACCATTCCCAAAACCTTCACCAAAGCTCTTCATCCATTGAATTGATTGATTCTTCATTGGAATCAATTAATTCTTGAGCTTAAACCTTCATCTATCATTCCTATTGGATCAATTTCTTCATTCCATTTTCGTGCAAATCTGGATCTGAACTTGGAGGGTGATTTGGAGTAGCTTATTTGGTTGGATCTAGCTTAATTGTGGTGGATTTTAACTTCTATTTTAAGGATTGAATTGGATCTTGAAGTTTTCCGAATTTTCTTGCTTGGATCTTTTCAATTAAGGTTGAATCAACATTAACAAAGCAATCCTCCGCTTTGTAGGTTGGATTTCTGATCCGATTTAATTTTCGAGCTTATTTTCATAATCATGTTGATTTTTATCTTTGATTGATTTTAATTGATTTTGATCCATTGTGAATTGTGATCTTGTTGTTTTGACATGTTGCTATGCTAATTGTATCACTGTTTGCTGGTGTATTTTCGTGCATAATTGATTATGTGATCATTGGTATGTTTGGAGAAGTGATAAGCTGTTGAAAAGTGATTCTGCTTTGCTGTTTTCTGCTGTTAGCACAGTGTTAATCGGTTAACGCATATGGTTAACCGATTAACCATCACAAATTTCCAGATTTTTCAAAGTTTTCACAATGTTAATCGGTTAACGCATATCGTTAACCGATTAACCAGTTCAAATTTTCAAATTTTTTAAACGTTAACAGTGTGTTAACCGATTAACCCTGGGGGTTAACCGATTAACACTGTGATGGTAGGCTTGTTTTGCTACTTTGTTTGATTGTTCGTATACCGTTTCACTTCGAATCTTCATAAATTGATATGATGCAATGAAATGTTTTTGGTGTTTGCCACTGTTTGTGTTTGGTTGATCATGATTTTGTTGATACTTGTGTTCATTTTCCACTTGGATGCATACTTATGGATATGGTCCAAAGTGATGACTCTTTACATGTTCATTTGCTTTCATCTTTTTGCTTTCCTTCCCATGATTGCATCATTCTTGCATCGCTGTTGAGGTCGAGACCCGCTTGTGGCGGCTGCTGCCCCACACATTTTTTCCTCCCTCCATCCATTCTAAGTGTGCATTCTCATGTTTACATCTTACTTGTGATTGAATTTACTTGGTGCTTTCTTGTTCTTTTTGCCATGATCCCCATAGGGTTCCTAGTCCCTCCGTTTAGAATGGGAGTAGGAGAGACATTAGGTGTTCAATCCAAGCATGCCAACATTAGGATAGATGTTCCCCCTTTTTCATCCTAACCTTAGGACCACTTTGCATGACAACGCTAGGGCCGAGTTTCCCTTAGACCTTCTGTGCATCTCTCTTTCTCATCTTCAAACACTCATAAAACACATAATAAAGAATAACAAATGTTGTGCGCTACGAGCCTTAAGCTACTTGCGGAATGGTGATTGAGTGGCTTCCTCTCAATTGCCTAGAATGTTTAGTATACACCCTTAGGGTGATATGCGACGCATTCGCTCCTAAGTCATAGTCTCTAGTGCAACATGAGTTACAAATCAAATTCAAAACACTTCTTCTCTAAAAAACACAAAAACACTTCAAATCTTTTTCATCCTTCGGGATCTTAATAATGGAAAATCTTTTCAGATAAAAGAGTGTTATTAACTCTTAGTTCTATCGCAAACGGTAACGTCTAAGTCTCCGATGGTCGAGCTGCATACACCAACTGCTAGAACTGCTTGTTAACCCTACTCAGGCCTAAAAAACTTTTGAACCAACTGGTGTTCTTTTTTAGCCTGAACTATGTTTGCTCTGATCTTTCATACCAGATGAAAGTACGTAGGCACAAGACGCGATGTCTTGGCAAGCAACCTTTCCCCCTTTCGCCCGTAGTTAGCCGAACTATGTTGACTCTGACTTTCCCATTGCACGAGGGAATAGGTAGGCACAGAGCGACGATGCTTTGATGAGTCTCCTTTCTTTTTCTTTTGTCCCTTGACCTTTAGCGTAGATAGTTTCAACACACCCTTTTAGATAGACAACAACGTGTGGATCCCGTCGAGTACGACGGACGTGAAGGGTGCTCATACCTTCTCCTTGCGTAACTGACTCCCGAATCCAGGACTTGGTTGTGATGACCTTGTCTTCCCTTTATCGTAAGGTTTTTCCGATCGTTTCCTTTCCCTCTCTTTGGGATAAATAACGAAA
Source organism: Lathyrus sativus (assembly GCA_963859935.3). NCBI lineage: Eukaryota > Viridiplantae > Streptophyta > Magnoliopsida > Fabales > Fabaceae > Lathyrus > Lathyrus sativus. The sequence continues at coordinate 412,962,119 of OZ012737.1, forward strand.
GGTGGTGAATCTTTTGTTTTCCGCCAAGTGTCTTTCGCAGTTGCGACACTATGATTGGCTAAATTTTGGTAAAACATGATTCTGCACTAATGTCAAGCTGAATGTTATGAAATTCATCTGATGTCATGTGTTTTAATCTGGATGTCATTACCAATGTCATGACATCACTGTACAGCAGGAGCTGCTATGTTATATCACTTGACAGAAGTGGTTTGGTTTGATGAGATCCTGTTGGATATATATCATCAAGTGTGTGCAAGTCAAAGATATTCATAACATGAAAATGCAAATTTAATTGGTGTTCATAAAAAGGATCTCTGAGACTTTTTAGGAAACTATAATAGATTTGTTTCTACTATTATGAAGAAGATTCTGCAGGAGTGTACTGCAGAGTGATATTGGTCAGCTAAGAACAAAGTGTGTCGGATGTCATTACCAATGTTATGACATCAAGCGTATGACATCAGCGCGCGTGTTTTAGCTTTCTGGTATTTTACCTGATATATCTCAGGCTATATTTAAGGAAACCTGTTATGGCTCCTTAGTTATCGTAGGCGAGATTCTAGTCAGGGCTGGGCATAACATGAAGCAGCTGTGACGTAATTTGACAGCACCTTGAATTATGGAAAGTGGTTAACTTGGTTAAACCTAATGTTTGTTACTCTTGACCAGCCCAAGCTCAGTCTGCATTGCTATTTAAGGAGGAGCAGAAGCAAGGGAAATTAAGCACTCACAACAAGAAAAACTTGAGTGTAGAATTAAGGTTTAGGATTTTGAGAGTCCCTTGTGTGTGTGTGTATTTATAAGTCATTGATCGCGATTTTCTATGTCTAACTGAACTAACTGCAAGTGCACAGTCTATTGCATAGTAATATAAGATATCGATCCCACAGGGACTCGTAATCAAGCTAGTGTTTTCGGGTGTTCTAGGTTGGTATGGTTTTAGGGAAATAAAAGCAAAATAAGTGTGCGAACCAAAGGGGAACTAAAAATGTTACTTAAGGTATAAAGGCGCGAATCGGTACGTAATATGTTAGTTCTTCAAGGATTCGACAAATCATCGGTGTTTTGGGTGTTTTCAAAAAATAGTTTAAGAAGAAAATGACGGTTTAAAGACCTTTGTCTCACAATGGTTGTTGACGCTAGTCGCAACTCTAAGACGGAACGTATGTTGTCGCTATTCCGTTCGCGGTTAAAATTACTTTTTGAAAACCATTAAATTCTAATCCTTTTTAAAGCGTTGTCGCTGTTTTTAAAACAAATGCTTAGTTTTTACTATCTGGTCCTAACCTCAGCTGTCGCTTGTTGGTTCATACCTTTATGAATTTCCCACTGTCGTGGCAAAACTGCTTTAAATAAGTTCTCGCTGTCGCGACGAACATTTATTTAGAAAAATCGATTTAAAAACTAAAGCCAGAAATAAGTTTTTGAAAAGGAAAGTATACACCGGTTATTATCGAATCCCATCTGACTACCTATTACATACCGATTACTTTAATTTAGCCAGACATGGAATATAAACTTAGAACACGTAAACAATGGTAGAATATATAAACATGCATCATAATGGAAAGTAAAATTCAATTAACGATTATAATAAGAACCTGTAAATAATTCAATTGGCCTTTGGGAAATCTTCCAAAATGTCGGCGGGATTTAGTCTTGGTACCAATCACTCGTACAGAATAGAATTGAAAAGTAAAACACAATTGCAAGGAAAGGAAAGAAAAAAATAAAAGGGAACAATAAGAAATTCTGAAACTCAAATTCGCTCTGAAAATAATTTGGCAGCACTTCGTGTCTTGAATGCAGCCCCCTTTTTCTGGTCTCAGCTTCCTCCTTTTATAGATGGAATTTCCAACGGTTAGTTCCTTCAGGAAGTGAGATTGATGTCAGAGAAAGTAGGAGCTAGTGGTCCACTCTTTTTGGTCTTTGAAGGCACTTACAGCACGTGCAAATTTTCTGCACTTTTTGTCTGCATGACGGTCGTCATGGGTTGTGACGGTCGTAACACGTATGACGGTCGTAATGGGCATGTGACGACCGTCATATCAGCAAAATTCGTATTTGTTGTTTTTGGTATGTTTTTCATCTGGTTTTCATCTGTGTTTTCTTCATCTTGCTCCATTTGAACATGAACTTTGAATACCTGCAAAATACTGGACAAATAACGTGGAAAAACCCGAAATCGGAGTGAAACCAATCATAAATTAGTTAAAATATACGTTATATATATATATATATATATATATATATATATATATATATATATATATATATATATATATATATATATATATATATATATATATATATATATATACGATTTCGCGTTATCAAACTCCCCTAAACTTGAATCTTTGCTTGTCCTCAAGTAAAGGTAGGAAAAATTTAAAAATTTAGCAAGCACGCGGCACGCTCTTCTTTCGAAAAGACTTCTCAGACGTCAAGTTAGGAAACCGGGGGTCCAATGGAAACAAAACGTATACGGCGATGACACTGAACTATAAGTCTTCGAAGGCCTCTCTTTTATGCAAGCCAGTCCCAATCATGTTACTGTAGCTCGGCGTCAAGTCTCCTGCAACAAGTTTTACCCGGTTTCGTTCTGGCGCAATCACATTAAGCCCGTTGTCCATACACATTCATGGTAAGTAAACCTGTTAGTGACTATGATCTCTTTGCTAATTTAATTTTTCTTCGCACATATGCTTATTTTGCTATAAATCTTGAAGAGTTTCGTACCGTTGGGCTAAATGCTCGGGTGAGGAGCACCTAACTTAGAAGGAACATGTCTCTGTATTCAGGCTATATGGCTTTTCTTTTTCATGATTTTTTTCATTTCATACTAGAGATCACGCACTTATTTGCATCGGTTTCTTACTTAGAAGTGTTTAGTGTAACACCCATTTTAATTATTTAGTCACTTTATTATTATTTTAAAAATTATATGTTGGTGTGCCCTTTGGTGGGGGTGTATTTGATGATGTTTGGTGGGTGTCCCTAATGTGGGAGGACTATTGGTGATATTTTGGTGTGAAATATAGTAATATAAAAATAATAGTAACATTGGTGGGGGTGTTATTATTATTATTATATTTATTATATTTGTTACTATTATTAATATTATTATTATTTTGGTGAAATAATAATATTAGTATTATTATATTATTATTATATTATTTTTATTAATATTATTATTATTATTGGTGTGATAATATTATTATTATTATAATTATAATTATTGTTGGGTGTATCACTATTATTATTATTATGTTGAATATTACTATAATATTATAATAGTATTATATTATATTATATTATTATTATTATTATAATTATTATTATAATTATTATTATTAGAATTATTATTGGGAATATTAGTGGTTGGAATAAGTAAAATAAGAGGTGAAAGGGTTATTGGGAAGTTAGAATGGAAATATGAAAAGTCACGATAGAAACCGTGAGGAAGGAAATATGAAGGGGTAGCAAGGAGATATTAGAAAAGTTGGAATGGAGAGGAAAGGGATTACCATAGGCGTGGGATATTGGTGTGATAATAATAATAGTATTATTATTATTATTATTATTACTATTATTATTATTAGTGTTATTATTATTATTATTATTAAAAGTATTATTATGATTATTGGAGAGATAATAATATTATTATTATTGTTATTATTAATAGTATTATTATTATTATTAAGATTATTATTATTATTATCATTATTATTATTATTAGAATTATTAATATTATTATTATTATTATTATTATTATTATTATTAATATGTGGTATTATTAATATTAGTAAGATTATATTAGTATTATTATTATTATTAAGATTATTAATATTATATTATTTTATTAGTTATTATTATTGGGATTAGAATAATTAAAAAGGGAAATAGAATATGAGGGGTTAGGAGAGTTACGATACATTTTAGAAAATTGAGAAAAAAGAGCGATAGAAAGAGAGAAGAGGAAAGAACGAGGAAAGTGAAAAAGAACGAAGGAAAAAGGGAACGAAGAACGGAAGAGGAAGGAGAAGGCCAAGAGACCAATTCTAGGAGGAATTCTATCGATCGACCAATTGTCAAGGTAAGGGGGGAGAAATTTGATTGGGAATGGTTTATACATGTATAGGGTAGAGGGGATTCCTTAACCCCGTAGGAATTTATCGTTATATAAAGTTTTATATTGGCATGCTATGATTATTGTTGAGGTTGGGGGATTGATGAATGATGATGATGCATTTTGGGGTATATATATATATGGTGATGATGTTACTGTAGTATTGATCCATTTTGTTGGATTGTTGATGTTACTGTAGTGTTGATAGTAACTAGGAATATAAAGCTGATGAGATTATGTGTTGTTACCGTAGTGTTGGCAATGACAGTGATTATAGCTTTGGGAAAAGTTATGTGTTGTTTCCCTATAGTGTCGTTAATGACTATGGTTAGGACCTTGGTGAGATTCAGAGTGACTCTGAAGTGTCGGTAATGTACCGTAATGTCGGTTCTAGAGTAGAAATTATAGGATAATTGGTAAGTATAATATCTATTGGCATGTTTGTGATTGTGGATTGATGTTGATGAATTATTGATTTATATGGTGTTGGTGTAATATATCTATACATATGCATTGTTGTATGATGATATGATCAGGAGGATCGTGTGCACTTAGCGTGCCAGAATATAATAATTATGCATTGGTGTCTTGCATATCATGGTGTTTTGGTGGGATGAATCATGTCTCAGGAGGAGCGTAAGTGATTCATCCGTACTCCTTTGTGGAGAATGGTGGGGGATAGATCATGTCTCAGGAGGAGCGTAAGTGATCTATCCAGGTTCGATTGAATGAACCAATGAGTCGGTACCGCATGCATGGTGTTGAGTTGCATAATTGCATTATAATATGTTATATTGTAATTTGAACAGTAGGTTCGTTATATGGTGTTGTTGGGGTGAATAATTGATGTGTTGGTGTGTTTTACTGCCTTATTACATGTATTACATTACCATTATATTTTTGATCATGATTTCTCACCCCTTGTTGTTGTTGTGGTCTGTGCTTCTTCGGAAGTACAGATAATCCAGGTGCTTAGCTAGCTTGGATATTGGTGTGACTGTCGAGTCTAGGATGCTCTGATACGTAGCACGGGACTTGGGCATTTTTATTGTTTCATGTTGAACTCCTATTTTTTTCCTGCGAACGTATCAAAATTTTTATTTAATTGTATTATTTAAATATTCCGCTGTATTTGGAGAAAAACCTTTTTTATAAGGAAACGTGATTTTTATGTGATATCCCACTTGGGAAGGAAACTCTGATTTTTATTATGTTATTCATATTTTATTTGTTTTGGGAAGTGGGGTGTTACAATTGGTATCAGAGCAGGTCGGTCCGTCCGGCCAGTGTTGTTGAGTCGAGTTGAGTCTGTCCTTTATGATGTAGTTGAATATCTTTTAACTTGGTGTTGCTATGTTTGAGAAGTATGGCAGGAAGGAACGATGCTGCATTGGCTGCTGCTATGCAAGCAATGGCGCAGGCAGTTGCTAATCAGAATCAAACTGCAGATGCCCAATTCAGGAGTTTGGCGCAGTTTCGGAGCAACAAGCCACCAACGTTTGAAGGAGGAATTCTGGACCCAGAAGCTGCTCAGAAGTGGCTGAAGGCAATTGAGAAGATCTTCAGAACGATGGAATGTACTGATGAGCAGAAGGTGAGATTTGGTACTCACATGCTGGAAGGTGAGGCTGAAGCCTGGTGGGACAATAGTCGCCAAAGATTGGAAGCTGCTGGAACCGCCATTACTTGGGAGGTGGTTCGGAAGGGTTTTTTGGAAAAGTATTTTCCAGAAGATATTCGCAGTGCTAAGGAAATTGAATTCTTAGAGTTGAAGCAGGGTAGTATGACGGTAGCGGAGTATGCTGCTAAATTTGAGGAGCTAGTGCAGTATTGTCCTCACTATAATGTGGAGGGGGCGATGACTTCTAAGTGCTTAAAGTTTGAGAATGGACTGCGTCCAGAGATTAAGTTGGGAATTGCTTGTCAGAAGATCAGGAGCTATCCTGAGCTAGTAAGTAGGAGCAGGATATATGATAACGATAACCGAGCTAGGATTGCGCACTACAAAGCTGTTAATGACCGTAAGGGTAAGCAGAGGTTTAGTGGTACTCCTTATAGTGTTGCTGCTGATAAGGGAAAACGTAAAGCTGTTGTTGATAAGAAGCCTAGAGATGGGAGAGCATCTGCTGAAGGGAAATGTTTTCGGTGCGGTGGTATAGGACACCGTGCTAATGATTGTCCTAATGAAGCCAAGAAGTGTTTTAAGTGTGGGAAACCAGGTCATGTGATAGCTGACTGCAGAGCAACCATGCCGACCTGTTATAACTGTGGTGAGAAGGGTCATATCAGTACACATTGTGAGAAGCCGAAGAAGCCTCAGACGTCTCCGGCTGGTGGAAAAGTGTTTGCTTTGGCAGGAACTCAAGCTGCCAGTGATGAGCGTGTTATCAAAGGTACTTGTATTATCAATAATATTCCTTTGATTGCTATTATTGATACGGGTGCAACACACTCGTTTATTTCTGTGGATTGTGTGGAGAGAATAGGATTGGTGCCGTCTACTCTGGAGAGACGAATGACTATTGAGACACCCTCTATAGGTTCAGTGACTACTTCTTTGGTATGCCTGAAGTGTCCGCTGACTATTTTCGGTAGAGAATTTGAAGTGGATTTGATTTGTCTACCACTTGGTAAGTTGGATGTTATTCTGGGTATGAACTGGTTAGAGTTCAACCGAGTCTACATCGACTGTTTTCGGAAGGAATTGTTGTTCTTGACCCCTGAAGAGGAAGCTTTAGCAAGTTCTTTGTCTAATAAAGAATTGAGGGCCTTGTTGGAAGATGAAACTAGAGTGTTTGCTTTATTTGCAACTTTATCGGTAGATAGCAAAGTGTCAATGGAGGAATTGGCAGTGGTGAATGAATTTCCGGAAGTGTTTCCTGACGACATTACGGAATTGCCTCCGACGCGAGAAGTGGAATTTGGTATTGATCTTGTTCCTGGTACGAGGCCTATTTCTATGGCGCCGTACAGGATGTCTGCAGTGGAATTGGCTGAGTTGAAGTCTCAGATTGGAGAATTGTTGGATAGAAAGTTTATTAGGCCAAGTGTATCGCCGTGGGGAGCTCCAGTGTTGTTGGTGAAGAAGAAGGATGGTAGTATGCGTTTGTGCATCGATTACCGTCAGTTGAATAAAGTGACGATTAAGAATAAGTATCCTCTCCCGAGGATTGATGATTTGATGGACCAGCTGGTGGGAGCTCGTGTGTTTAGTAAGATTGACTTAAGGTCGGGTTATCATCAAATAAGAGTAAAAGAAGGTGATATTCAGAAGACTGCTTTTAGAACTCGATATGGACATTATGAATATGCTGTAATGCCGTTTGGAGTGACTAATGCGCCGGGAGTATTTATGGAGTATATGAACAGAATTTTCCATTCTTATTTGGATCAATTCATTGTAGTGTTTATTGATGATATATTAATTTATTCTAAATCTGATGAAGAACATGCAGGACATTTGAGAATTGCCTTGCAAGTGTTGAAGGAAAATAAACTATTTGCTAAATTGTCAAAGTGTGACGTCTGGTTGAGGAAAGTGAGTTTCTTGGGGCATGTAATATCTGAAGATGGAATAGCGGTGGATCCGTCAAAAGTAAGTGCAGTATTGCAGTGGGAACCGCCGAAGACAGCGACAGAAATTAGGAGCTTTCTGGGTTTAGCTGGTTATTACCGCAGGTTTATTGAAGGGTTCTCTAATTTGGCGTTGCCATTAACTCAGTTGACGAGAAAGAACCAAGTTTTCGTATGGGACGCTGCTTGTGAAGAAAGTTTTGAAGAGTTGAAAAAGAGATTGACTACGGCACCGGTGTTAGTGTTACCGACTCCGAGTGAACCGTTTGTGGTGTACTGTGATGCGTCTAAGATGGGATTAGGAGGAGTTCTTATGCAGAATGGTAAGGTAGTAGCATATGCTTCGCGGCAACTGAGAGTGCATGAGCGAAATTATCCTACTCATGATCTTGAGTTAGCTGCGGTTGTTTTTGTGTTGAAAATTTGGAGGCATTACCTGTATGGTTCAAGATTTGAAGTGTTTAGTGATCATAAGAGTCTGAGATACCTGTTTGATCAGAAAGAGCTGAATATGAGGCAGAGAAGATGGTTAGAATTTTTGAAGGATTATGACTTCAGTTTGAGTTATCATCCGGGAAAGGCCAATGTAGTGGCAGACGCTTTGAGTAGAAAGACAATTCATATGGCAGCTCTGATGGTGAAAGAAATTGAGTTAATTGAACAATTCAGAGATTTGAGCATGGTTTGTGAGACTACTGCAGATAGTGTAATGTTGGGTATGTTGCAGGTAAATAATGACTTCTTGGATAAGATTAGAGAAAATCAGAAGTTGGATGTGAAATTGGTAGATTTGATGCCTGGAGTAGGAAGTGACTCCGATAGTGACTTTAAATTGGATAGTACAGGTGTGTTGAGATTTAGAGGCAGGATTTGTGTACCAGATAATGAGGAATTAAAAAAGTCAATTTTGCGTGAAGGACACCGTAGTAATCTGAGTATTCATCCTGGAGCTACGAAGATGTATCATGATTTAAAGAAATTATTTTGGTGGTCTGGTATGAAAAGAGACATTGCTCAATTTGTTTATGCCTGTTTGACGTGTCAGAAATCGAAGGTAGAACACCAGAGACCTTCTGGATTTATGCAACCGTTGGAAATTCCGGTTTGGAAATGGGATTGCATTTCTATGGACTTTGTTACAGGATTGCCAAATACGGCGAGAGGTTTTGATGCTATATGGGTGATTGTGGATCGGTTAACGAAGTCTGCACACTTTGTGCCAATTAATATTAGTTTTCCGTTGACGAAGCTGGCGGAGATTTATATTCGGGTAATTGTGAAGTTACATGGTGTTCCGTCCAGTATTGTGTCGGATAGAGATCCGAGGTTTACTTCAGAATTTTGGAAGAGCTTGCAAGAAGCTTTGGGTACTAAGTTGAAATTAAGTTCAGCTTATCATCCACAAACTGATGGTCAATCGGAAAGGACTATTCAGTCGCTTGAGGATTTATTAAGAGCTTGTGTATTGGAAAAGGGTGGTGCGTGGGACACTCATTTATCATTGATTGAATTCACGTACAATAATAGTTACCATTCGAGTATTGGAATGGCACCCTTTGAAGCTTTGTATGGGAGGAGGTGTAGGACTCCTCTGTGTTGGTATGAGACCGGTGAGAGTGTGGTGCTTGGACCAGAAATTGTTCAGCAGACTACTGAGACGATTCAGATGATTCGTGAGAAAATGAAAGTGTCTCAGAGTAGGCAGAAGAGTTATCATGATAATCGGAGGAAAGAGTTGGAATTCTGTGTAGGTGATCACGTATTCCTAAGAGTTAACCCGATGACTGGTGTGGGTCGGGCGTTGAAGTCCAAGAAGCTGGATCCTAAGTTTATTGGACCTTATGAAATTTTGCAAAGAGTTGGTGCTGTGGCCTATAGGGTGGCGTTGCCGCCGGAGTTGTCGAATCTACATGATGTGTTTCATGTGTCGCAATTGCGAAAATATGTTTCTGATCCATCTCATGTGATTCAGAGAGATGATGTTCAGGTTCGGGAGAATCTTACTATTGAGACGATGCCGTTGAGGATCGAGGACCGTAAGATGAAACAGCTCCGAGGGAAAGAGATACCTTTGGTGAAGGTAGCTTGGGGAGGTGCTGCAGGAGGCAGTGTGACCTGGGAGTTGGAAAGCAGGATGCGAGAAGCGTATCCGGAGCTATTTCCATCAGGTAATTTTCGAGGACGAAAATAATTAAAGTGGGGGAGAGTTGTAACACCCATTTTAATTATTTAGTCACTTTATTATTATTTTAAAAATTATATGTTGGTGTGCCCTTTGGTGGGGGTGTATTTGATGATGTTTGGTGGGTGTCCCTAATGTGGGAGGACTATTGGTGATATTTTGGTGTGAAATATAGTAATATAAAAATAATAGTAACATTGGTGGGGGTGTTATTATTATTATTATATTTATTATATTTGTTACTATTATTAATATTATTATTATTTTGGTGAAATAATAATATTAGTATTATTATATTATTATTATATTATTTTTATTAATATTATTATTATTATTGGTGTGATAATATTATTATTATTATAATTATAATTATTGTTGGGTGTATCACTATTATTATTATTATGTTGAATATTACTATAAGATTATAATAGTATTATATTATATTATATTATTATTATTATTATAATGATTATTATAATTATTATTATTAGAATTATTATTGGGAATATTAGTGGTTGGAATAAGTAAAATAAGAGGTGAAAGGGTTATTGGGAAGTTAGAATGGAAATATGAAAAGTCACGATAGAAACCGTGAGGAAGGAAATATGAAGGGGTAGCAAGGAGATATTAGAAAAGTTGGAATGGAGAGGAAAGGGATTACCATAGGCGTGGGATATTGGTGTGATAATAATAATAGTATTATTATTATTATTATTATTACTATTATTATTATTAGTGTTATTATTATTATTATTATTAAAAGTATTATTATGATTATTGGAGAGATAATAATATTATTATTATTGTTATTATTAATAGTATTATTATTATTATTAAGATTATTATTATTATTATCATTATTATTATTATTAGAATTATTAATATTATTATTATTATTATTATTATTATTATTATTATTAATATGTGGTATTATTAATATTAGTAAGATTATATTAGTATTATTATTATTATTAAGATTATTAATATTATATTATTTTATTAGTTATTATTATTGGGATTAGAATAATTAAAAAGGGAAATAGAATATGAGGGGTTAGGAGAGTTACGATACATTTTAGAAAATTGAGAAAAAAGAGCGATAGAAAGAGAGAAGAGGAAAGAACGAGGAAAGTGAAAAAGAACGAAGGAAAAAGGGAACGAAGAACGGAAGAGGAAGGAGAAGGCCAAGAGACCAATTCTAGGAGGAATTCTATCGATCGACCAATTGTCAAGGTAAGGGGGGAGAAATTTGATTGGGAATGGTTTATACATGTATAGGGTAGAGGGGATTCCTTAACCCCGTAGGAATTTATCGTTATATAAAGTTTTATATTGGCATGCTATGATTATTGTTGAGGTTGGGGGATTGATGAATGATGATGATGCATTTTGGGGTATATATATATATGGTGATGATGTTACTGTAGTATTGATCCATTTTGTTGGATTGTTGATGTTACTGTAGTGTTGATAGTAACTAGGAATATAAAGCTGATGAGATTATGTGTTGTTACCGTAGTGTTGGCAATGACAGTGATTATAGCTTTGGGAAAAGTTATGTGTTGTTTCCCTATAGTGTCGTTAATGACTATGGTTAGGACCTTGGTGAGATTCAGAGTGACTCTGAAGTGTCGGTAATGTACCGTAATGTCGGTTCTAGAGTAGAAATTATAGGATAATTGGTAAGTATAATATCTATTGGCATGTTTGTGATTGTGGATTGATGTTGATGAATTATTGATTTATATGGTGTTGGTGTAATATATGTATACATATGCATTGTTGTATGATGATATGATCAGGAGGATCGTGTGCACTTAGCGTGCCAGAATATAATAATTATGCATTGGTGTCTTGCATATCATGGTGTTTTGGTGGGATGAATCATGTCTCACGAGGAGCGTAAGTGATTCATCCGTACTCCTTTGTGGAGAATGGTGGGGGATAGATCATGTCTCAGGAGGAGCGTAAGTGATCTATCCAGGTTCGATTGAATGAACCAATGAGTCGGTACCGCATGCATGGTGTTGAGTTGCATAATTGCATTATAATATGTTATATTGTAATTTGAACAGTAGGTTCGTTATATGGTGTTGTTGGGGTGAATAATTGATGTGTTGGTGTGTTTTACTGCCTTATTACATGTATTACATTACCATTATATTTTTGATCATGATTTCTCACCCCTTGTTGTTGTTGTGGTCTGTGCTTCTTCGGAAGTACAGATAATCCAGGTGCTTAGCTAGCTTGGATATTGGTGTGACTGTCGAGTCTAGGATGCTCTGATACGTAGCACGGGACTTGGGCATTTTTATTGTTTCATGTTGAACTCCTATTTTTTTCCTGCGAACGTATCAAAATTTTTATTTAATTGTATTATTTAAATATTCCGCTGTATTTGGAGAAAAACCTTTTTTATAAGGAAACGTGATTTTTATGTGATATCCCACTTGGGAAGGAAACTCTGATTTTTATTATGTTATTCATATTTTATTTGTTTTGGGAAGTGGGGTGTTACATTTAGGATGGTGCTGACTGCTCGTATAGACTACTGGGGGCTCCGTTTGAGTCGAAACTTGAGGCTTTGGTACAAGTAAGTAGTGAGACTGACTCGCATAAACCAGAGGTCTAAGGTGTCAGGGCGGTAGAGGCTTTGTTAAAATTTTCTTCTCGGGAATTCCAAACAATTCCAAACTTGGTTAAGCTTTGGCGTATCACGTGATGCTTTGAGGAGGATAAAAGTTTCTTTGTATATGTCGGATAAAGCGCGGGGAGTTCACGTAACAGAGAGATATATATAAATGAGCTTTATTTGCCAAAATTAAAATACTTTAAATTGAAAATTTGACTGAAAGTACAAGCGGAATAGGAAATAACAGGGAATAGGGAAATAACACTCCGCTCCCACACTATCTCAATCAGTGTCCTCACTGATTTGAAAAGAATGCGGAAGGGAAAGTACAAAGGAAAGAAAAACAAAATACAAGAAATGAAAAATACTACTAGTCCCTTCCTCTGCCTTTGTCTCTACCTCTACCTCTGGCTCTACCGTCGCGTGCCTCGAGGTTCAAAGCTCCTGTGTGGTAAATGTAGTCGCGGAGGCCGTCGACTCGCACAGTGAGATTTGCCATGTCATCGATCAGGCTGGCTTGGCCATCCTGGAGCTGCTGCATGGATGTCCTCATTTGACCGAGTTGTTCTCTCTGCCAAGCTTCGAACTGTTCAGTCCGTCGGTTTTGTTGTTCCATCATAATCATCATCTGATTTTGTTGTTCGATGGAGCGAAGGAGATCTGCATTTGTAAAATCGGCTTCAGGACGGCGGCAGCGACGCGAGGAGGGACCTTCGGCAGGAGGTGGTTGTGATGACTCACCCTGGCCAGCTCTGTCCAACTCTGCTTGAACTTCATCCATGGGCCCTTGGGCATTTTCTTGAGTTGGGGCAGCAGGGGCATTCGGATCAAAGAGCTAGTTGGCTCTGTCCTGGGGATGCATCCAGGTGCGAGAGGGCATGATAATGCTTTGGATAGTGCGGCCTCGCACTACCAGATGATATTTGCCATCTGCTCGGGATCTGATTAGGTGAGAGGCGCGGCAATGGTCGGTGTCGAGGAAAACAGGAGGCATCTGGCGAAGGTTCTGGAGGTGGGTGCCAAGACCGAGGCCTAAGGCGATAGAAGTGACGATGCCACCAAAATAGAACGGTTTTGAGCTACGGTTGCAGTTGGCTTGAATGTGAGCCAAGAGGAATGGTGTGGCGTCAACGGGTTTCGAATCAAACACGCAACGGAGAAAGAACAGCTCTTTCGAATTAACTTTGTGGTTACTATCACGAGCAAAGATAGTGTTGATCAACACTCGATGAAAGCATCTGATGGTTGGATTGTGGATGTGGGTGGCATTCAGAGTCTCCCAATTGTCAGCTGTGGTGCCGGTCAGTTGGTTCCAAAGAGTGAAGGCTTCATGGTAGAACTGATCGGATGGGCGGCGATGAGCGTCGTCGCCGTGAGGAAATTGCAGGATATCAGCGATTTGGTTCTGGTTGATTTGGTATTCGGTGCCAAACATGCGGAAACAAGCGGCGCCGGTGAGCTGATTTGTATCGCCGGGTGAAGTCACGTATACGAAGGAACTGAGAAACTCCAATATGAGTTGCTCGTAGGTAGGTTGAGGGGTTGTGCAAAGATGCCAAATGCTGGCCCTTTGCAGCATCCAGGTGACACCATCCAGAATTCCAAGTTCTGTTAGAGACTCAATGTGAGCATAACGGGTCGGTTGAAGCGACCGTTGATGGAAAGCCATGTAGTTGGTCCTCTGCCGTTCTCTGGATTCGCCTTCTCAGAAAAGGATGTTGCTCAGATTGGGGATTTCACGGTTTTGCCTTGCCATTTTCGTGAGAGGTTCAGAGAGGAAAAATAGATATGTTTTGTGGATGGAGAATTAGGGAAATGCAGAGGTGAATTTATAGGGGTGAAATGGAAGTTGAAATGGTGGTGGATTAATGGGGGATTCGGAAGGTTGTAGTGGGGTTTCAATGTGTGAGAGTGGGAAGTTAAGAGAAATGGAGAGGGAAAGGTTCGTAACCCCTGTTTTGACAGAAGTGGGGTTTTGTACGCGTGACAACCGTCAGGGATGGTTACGATCATAATACGCGTGACGATCGTCAGGGATGTGTGATGACCGTCACATCAGCAAATTCTGCAGAATTGCAGAATTTTGCATATGGGGCGTTTTCCACAGTTGTAAATGTGATTTTAATGATATTACAGTATAAGAGACTAGTTACAAAATGGAAGGTACGGAAAAAACAAAATTAAGGTAATATTGGAACGAAATTGAAATAACATTGAATCGAAATACTTGTTTAGTGTAGTACAATAATAAAAAACAATTGCAAAATTTAAAAATGGGAAATAACGCAAGATGCAGTAAACTAAACTTAGAAAGAAAATAAAAACATCAATCCTTTGGTTGCTTCAATTTGTTGATCTGCTGAATAACGTTATCAAACTGGTCGCTAACTACGTCCATAAAAGTGAAGACATCCATGTGAAGTTGCGTTAGTTCATCTTTTACAGTGGTTAATTCCAGCTTGAAATCGTCCATAGTTTTCAGAACAGTGTCCAACTTGTCTATGCCTTGTTCAGGAGTGGGATCAGGAAAGTTATGGTAATTAGGAGGGGTTTCAGGATCTGTCTCCACTTCGGATACATAGTCTTTGTAGTACATATAGTCATGTGCTTCTGAGATGTGATCACTATCGTACATGTAGGCCTGGGGTGTGGATTGAGGTGATGGAGGTCCCATAGGCTCGTCCAATTCATAAAGCCAATTGTTTCTGTTGTGGATACTCGTCAGCTCATGGTTAGGCAATGTGAAAAGGTGAGCAGGTCGATCAACGATAAGGTATTCGTAGGCTCCTGGTCCTAAGTTACCTAAGATACGTCTGTTGAAGCAAAATTGAATGTCCATTGGTCTGAGGTTGCCAAAACGAATGGCTCCGTTCAAGTGGTACCTAAGGCCAATTTCGTGGGCAATCATGGTAACTAAACCTCCTATTAAGATGGGTGAATGTGGTTCCTGATTAAGGCGTGTGAATGACCTCATCATAAAAGGTACAACATTGATAGGGCGGCCTTGTGAAGCACAGAAAAGGATGAACAACTCTTCCTTAGAAACTGTTGTAATGTTTTCCTCCTTCCCAAAGAGGGTATGGGCTAAAATCCTATGAAAGTAACGGAGTGCTGGATTATGTATCTCGTTATTGTGCATGTCATTAGGTTCAGGTTGACAGTTACCTGTGATGGAACCCCAGAATTGTTCTAACTCGATATCAAAATCCTCTTCAGTGTTGGTAAACACATAAGGTCCGCTAGGGAATCCTAGGATGTTAGCTAACGACGTACGGTTGTGGGTGTGGTCCGTTCCAAACATTCTAAAGGTTATCAGCTCTTTGGTGGATCCATAGCCATGTTCAGGTAAGTAGCTTAAGAAGCTAAGGAATTCGAACGTGAGTACGCGGTAGGTAGCAAATCGGGTCTTTAGAGCAGTTTTCTCCCAGCCTAATTGGTTAAATAGATACTGAATGCTATCCTGGATTCCTAGCTTATCCATGGTGGATCTATCGTAGTACAGATTCGAAGTGATGCCTCTCTGAGTCAGTGCCTCAAATCTGGCCTTGTGAGCTAGTCCTCTAAATACAACGGTCCTAACGTCGATGTCAGCCATACTCGGAAGTTAGTCAGATAAAAATGGGAGAAAAGTAGGACGACTTTAAAATCCTGGAAAAGTGGAAATCTCATTTACTCATATTAGATTTTTAAGAAGCAAAAGGTGATAAAAGAAAGAAAAATAAAGTAAAGGAAATAGTAGAAAATAGAATTTTATGGAAATTATAAATTAAAATGAAAACATAGTGTTGCACCCTAAAATTTGACCAACCAGTCTTCATATCTGGTTTATGTTTCGACGCATTTTGCATTCGCATTCGCATATTGCATACATGGCATTTTCCTCAGTCAGATTGGATTTTATCGGGATTACGGCCCCTGGCGTCTCAGGCAGTTCAGGCCGGTTGGAATAAAAGTCTGTTGAGAATTGGTGCTCGTTCCTGGTGTTTTCAGGCTATCTCGGTGCCAGGGTTTCGTTACGGTTGCGCAATTGGGTTTTATTCGGTTTAATCGGCCTCCTGGCATTTTTAGGATTTTTCTGTCATTTTTCTGGATTTTAATGCATTTAATTGGATTTTTCTGGATTTAATAAGTTTTTTTTTATAATTTTTAGAATTTTAAATAAATTTTCTTTTCCTTTTTAGAGATTTAATAGATTTTAAAGTTTTTAGATATTAATTTCCTTTTAATAGTTTTTTAAATAGATAGAAATAGATATTATTTTTCTTTTAAAAAAAAAGAAGGATAGATTTTAAAAATATAGATAGTATTGTTTTTTTAGATTTTATTAAAATTTTATTGTTGTCTTTTAAAAAAATAGAATAGATTTTAAAAAAATAAAGATTAATTGTTTTTTAGATTTTTATTAGATTTTATTGTTTTTCAAATGAGTAGATTAGATTTTAAAAGAAAAAGGAAGAAAATGTTTTTTAGATGTTATTTGTTTTTTTTTCCAGAATTAATTAGGTTTTAAAAAAAAGATAATTGTTTTAGATATTAAATAATAGTTTTAGATATTTTTCAGATTAATTAGATTTGATTCTTAATTTTCATTTGAGGATTAATTAGGGTTTATTAGATTTTAATTAGATATTATTTTTCATTTCAGGATTAATTAGGGTTAATATTAGATTTTAATTAGGTTTATTTTTTAATTTTTGTTTAGGATTTAAGGGTCTTTTTTTTCAGTTAATTTTGTTTTGTTTCAGAGTTAATCACGTTTTAAGTCTAAGCAGGTTTAGTCTCAAATGGGCCAATTATCCATTTCTTCAGAGTCCAGTTCAAAGCCCAAATTAGTCCCAACGATGCCATGTGTCACATAAATACATGTGCCACGCGTGCAGCCAGAGTGCTTCCACCTCACACACTCCACTCACTCTGACCCTCCACGCGTTTCCCTCTCAGCCCCCACTTCCCCACGTGTCTCGCCATGCAACCCAAACTCTCTGCATGCTAGCCACGTAGCATCTCACCGTCCCCTCGCAGGAATCCCACCGCCGGCCATGCAAAGATCGGCGGCCACCACTCCAACTGACTCCGACCGTCACAACTAACCGCCGGAGACCACAACACTCACCGGAAACGCCATTTTCCAGAAATTCTTCCAACTTCATCTTCCTCACCGATTAACCTCCAACCATCTTCATCAACCGTCGCCTGAAACCGCCGAAAACGCCGGAATCTTCATCTTCTCCGATTCAATCTTCATCGTCCTCATTGTTTTTTTCCAGAAATCTTCGATTCTCCTCAAGAACATTCAACAACCTTCAACGGAGTTTTTTCCAGATTCGGTCATCGTTCATCAACATCGTCCCCAGAATCTTCAACAACTTTGCTACACTCGTACAAGATCTTCAACAACTCCTTAAAGCGTCACAAGAACCTTCAAGATTGTTTAACATCAAATCTCCAGATCCTTCAACCTTCAGCTAGGGTTTCCAGAAGTTGCCTCAAGGATCTTCATCGAACGAACAACGTCGCCGCCGTAAATCTCTGAAACTTCAACCAGAGTCTCCATAAGGTGCTTTAAACTTCATCCAAGATTCAGTTCGTCGCCGTTCGAGTCACACCTCCAGGTTTCTATCTTGAACTCATCATCTATCGTTATTTTCTTGTGTTGTTAGCTGGAGATTTTAGCGTAGATGATGTTAGTGCGAAAGTTGGTTTAGAGGGTTAATCGGGGCTCAAAAGCTGAAACGTTAGTTTGTGTTTGTGGTGGATAAGGGTTTTGTGAACGAATTGGAGAGGTTGATGGGCAAATTCGTGAGGGTGAGAGATTGGTGAGGGTTTTTTCTGAAGCGTTTCAGAGATGGAGAGAATTCAGGGAGAGAGGTTTCAGAGGGAAACGGCGCTAGGGTTTCCAGTTGGGGGAAAGATGAACAGTAGATGATGGTAAAGTTAGTTTTAGGGTTTTTGATTAGGCTGAATATGGAATATCATGAACCTCGGGCTTAAGCCCAAACCATTTTTACTGAATCTCATCCCTCATTTACTATCAACCCCCCTCTCCCTTTGGTGCTTGACATGGGCCTAGCAGAGTTGCTACCCGCACCCCCCATGGGAGGCCCAACCAAAATAACAAGCGAGTTACTCGCTATTGGCACCCCCCCTGCTTGCTTATTTTTTTTGTGTTTTTTCTGAATAAGACTGGGCCCAGCGTATTGCTGGCTACACCCCCATCCTGGGCCCAATTTGTTTCTGAATGTAAATAAACTGCTATTGGCGCCCCCCTTGTTTTCATTTTTTAATTGAATTTCTTTTTGTTATTTCCAACGGTTCCCTACGCGAGTCAATCCTAGCGCTTGTTTTCCCGTCGAGGATTTTGTATGGATTTACGTTTTCTGTATTTTACATTCAGCATTATTTTACTGTTATTATTGCTGTGGGTATGAGGGGGTTCTATGATTGAGAGATAAGTCGGACCTGGGCTTGAGTGCACCTAGAATTAGAGTGGAAATTAGTGGGCGCGTGCATGCTTTGCATGTACTAGTGTCTCATGAAATCCACGCTCAGACGAGGTTCTTCTGGTTGACTTCTTTTTCAACCCTTTGGGTTGAGGGGGTTGTTGGTTAGTTGGATTGTCGACTCCGGGGACCGATCATTTGGAAGTTGGCTAAGTGAGGCCTCTTCAGGACATGATGATGCCACACCTTCTGGGTATCGTATCATCCATCTTGAAAGTCTGTGACGCGAACGACCGCATAGGATGCCGTACCCTGTGCCAGTTATTAGGACACCTACCTGTGAGAAGGGGTTGGGGCATGCAGGTAACTTGACCTCCAGATTACCAGTTTTTTCTTGATTGAGATTCAGTGGCGTTGATATTTGAGGACAGCTTTATAGGGTCTGTTGGAGACCAGGTTGGAGTACAGTTTTGGTTTGTTGACACCAGGTTCGAGCAGTGTTATGGGTCTGACTAAGACCAGTATGGTGGATTCTTCTCAGCCAGGGGCACATGGTCCCTTGTGTGTGCATTTTGCATGACTGTTTGCATTAGCATTTCATTTTGCATATTCATCCCCAGCCGGAACAGGGAGCTTACCCGTTTTTGTCCGCTTCATCAGTTGATTTCCCGACATTCGCATTGGACTTGAGTTAGCATCTAAAAGATCATGGCTTCAGAAGAACAGAACTTGGTTGTTACTCGGGCGGAGTTTGAATTGTTGAAGTATCAGTTGAGTCAGGTCATGGAAGCCATAACAGCTATAAATTGAGGAGGAAACAATGGTTAAATAGCTCAGAGGAACAATGTTGCCCAGCCAGTGCAAACCCCTGTCAGAGGTCCATATTCTTTCAATGACGCAGAGTGTCACAATTCTACTTTCTCTACGCCAGATTCTCCAAGGATTGTTCCATCTCCAAGAGTTGTTCCGCAGGTTAATATTCAGGACCCACTGACTGCTGATTATATGAGAAGACTTCAGACGTTGGAAGATCAGATTGCTGCCCTGGTGAATAAGAATGCTCTTGATCTGAATGCTGCGAGCATGTGTTTGGTACCAGGTCTTGTGTTGCCTCCGAAGTTCAAAGCGCCCAATTTTGAGAAGTACAAAGGGGATAGTTGTCCGAAGCTACATTTGGTTATGTTCTACATAAGAATGACTCCGCATATCACCAATGACAAGCTCATGATTCACTGTTTTCAAGATAGTTTGATCGGAGCATCTTTGGACTGGTACATGCACTTGCAGAGTGATAGTATTAAATCATGGTCGGACTTAGCCAATGCCTTCGTGAAGCAGTACGACTACAACCTGGAAATGGCTCCTCTTCGCGTGCATTTGCAAGAATTATCTCGTGCGGAGAACGAATCCTTTAGGGGGTATGTGCAGAGATGGAGAGAATTGGCTGCTCGTGTTCAACCACCGATTGAGGAGAGGGAAATGGTTAGCCTCTTTTTGGATACTCTGAAGGGCCGTTATTATGACATGATGTTCACTTGTACAAGCTTTGAAGGCCTGATGAGAATGGGAGAGCTTGTTGAGAAAGGGCTCAAGAATGGAAAGCTTCGAGATGCTCCTTATATCCCGGTTGATAAGAATGAATCAGTTATCAGTTCTCAAGAGGAGTGGGAAGAAGGAAGCGATGTTGTCTCAGAACCTCTAGCGCCTCAGGCTCAGTTTTTAGACACTTCAAACCAGCAGTCACATTATCGTCAGTCGCGTCGTCACGCCCGACCAAGACCAAGGAAACCTGAAAGGCAGTTTACTCAGCTACCGGTGCCGTACAGTCAGTTGTTGCCAGATTTGGTCGAAAGTGGATTAATAGTGCCGAAAGAAACTAATCCAACGATCCCGCCTTATCCTTTAGGTTCTGATGCCAGCGCCCGCTGTGAGTACCATGTTGGGGTATAGGGGCATTCGACAGATGACTGTAAGGTGCTTAGAAGCCAAGTTCAGAATCTGCTAGACTCTAACAAGATTTTTATCACGCCTCAGGGTTTTGTTCGGATTATTGATTATCTTTCATCCAGTTGTGTGGGTTCGTCAGTCAATGTTATGGGATACTCCACTGAGAGTGTATGTTTAGAAGAATTTTCAACTGAGAGCTCAATTGAATATGGAGGATGTTGCTAGAGGTTTCTGGGCCGGGTGTCGCATCTGTTCCTCTCTGCTAATCTATTTAGCTTTTGTGCATTGTTGTTTGCTGACCACCACCAGGCTTGTTGGCTGGGGTCATTGTACTTTGTACTTGGGTGTGCTTGTTTACTGCTCTTGTTGGCTTTGCATAGTGGTGTGAGGTGTTTATCTCTGTGCTTATAGCTTGGGGTGTATTTGTCTTGTCTTGAATATGTGTTTGATTTCTGCATTGCACTCTCACATAACAGGTACATCAGAACCGTGGGTCTTATTTCCCGTTTCCAGTTTGTTGCAGGGATTCCTCAGAGACATGGAACAGAATCAGGCTGAATTGATTGAAGTCCGAAACCAGCTAAGGAAGATGATGAAAGACATGCAAGAGTTGCGTCTGGATCAGAAGATGCTCAGAGAGGAAAATAATCAGCTGAAGACCCAAATGAGCTTGATCATGGAAGTAGTCAAGAATGTACTTAGGAAAGAGGATGATCAGCTATCTGAAGCCGCGGTGAAGGAGTCTGTCCCACCTGTGCCTGTGGAACCTGAGCTTAAAAGACGTGTTGATCGACACCACCAACAACAACAAAAGATACATCCGATTCGGCAAAGGCCAAGGAGGATATTTGAGGCGCCGCCTTCAACATATGCTAAGCTCTTGCAGACTTTATTGAGTTTGAAGCTGGTTGAAAAAAGAACATTGGAGCCACTCACAGGAACGACGCTTCCTTATGGGTATGACACTAGTAAGCAGTGTGAATTTCATTCCGGGGCACCCGGACATGATGTGGAAAGCTGTCACGCTTTTAAGCATAACGTCCAGGACTTGATTGACGCAAAAGTTATTGAACTCACGCCGGGCGGTGTAATTGTACCTAATGGTCGTACCCCAGTTGGTGCTAAAATGATGGATGTTCCCGAAGCTGCCGTAGATCAGAAGTATATTCTGCAATCATTGGTGTCAGAATCCCCCTGTCCTCAGTTGCTGCCTAGACCAAGTCTGAGGATGAAAGCGCTTGAACAAAAGGAGTCCCTGATAGTTTAGACTCGACCTCCAAGTGGTTCGAATGATCAAAGTCAACAATTTTTCCAGTCTTCGCAACAGACGTCAACTCCTTTCCAGAATCAGCTGCCATATCGTTATCGGTCAAACCTGCGTGCTAGACAGAGCCCAATGAAGTCAGAAAGGCAATTCACCCAGCATCCATTTCGAGGAGTATGGTTTCAATAGGCCACTTTGAAGATGGCGGGTTCAGCAGCAAGTCAGATGTGATAGCCCGGTTCTCGGAAGCTGACGTCTTCCTGTGTTTCATCTTGTCATTTCTTTATGTTTGTAGTTTCTTTCTTGTTAAATTGCAATCTTGTTTGTAAAACTTGTTGTTTTCATTCAATTGATGATAATGAAATGAGTATGCATGTTTTGATTAAATCCATTCGTGTTCACTAATTGATTTTTTACAGATATCCAACGCTTGGTTAAGCGGAATCCAGGGAGGATGACGAAAATGAACGACATGCAAGCTTCCGATATTGTATGCCTTTGAAATAAAACCTGCTGATGATGTACAGACATTGTTTCAAATCCCTAAACACCGGAGACATAAGGAAGATAATCCCTTGTCAACCCCTTTGATCCTAGTAGTAGGAGTTCTTTCTGAAAACGAAAAACCCTCAATCTCAACCTGGGGCATGGTAGGTGTTAGCTAATTTGACCGAGCATCCAAATTGCGAAAGGAGTGTCCGTTCGAGGATCAATCACACCTCTATGAGTCGTGCCTAAAAAACCACAAGGGTTAAATTGCAAAAGTGAAACAGTCACATTACTCCCCAAAGAGTCAGACAACCAGTGTCACACGACTTGTTCGGAAAAAAAACGAAAAGCAAAAAGAATCAAAAGCCCGCTAAGTCAAAACTTGAAAATAAACGACTTAGGCAAAAATAAGGGCATCCCGCTGGACTGGAAAATCAAAAGAAACTCAAAAGAGTCAGTCCAGGCAAAAAAGTTAGGGAAAGAAAAAGAAAAATGAAAAGGATTACAAAAGAAAAGTCCTCAAATGAAATACGAGTCGTGTGACCCCAAGTGTCAAAGACGAAAAGTGAGTGGCTGTCACTCCAAAAGCTCATTGTTCCTCGAACTATCATTTCTATATTTCAATCTCTAAAAGGTAAGCGCTAAGGTCGAATTAGCTGAACGTAGGATCGAAGAACATCAAGGAGAATGGGTGGGTTAAAATTAGACTTTGAGCCTTTATCCTTTCTTTCAAAACCGTGAACCCGACCGCGTTACAACCTTCAAAAGCCCTAATTGAAGCAGGTTGGTTTCGAAGGCATACATCGGTTAAGATCGCGTCGAAGCTGACTCCTAAAAAGGGTTCTTCTTACCATGTTGGTACTGATGTTGATATTTAAATAAATGATTTGTGCGTTGTATGCCATAAACTGATTTTCCTTTTTCGAGTGAACAGATAGGACGTTAAAACTGTCATATGCATTGCATTAATATATCTTTTATGCAGAACAACTTGTTTTACTTGCGAGTAAGCACTTGACAGCAGGAAAGTTTCCTACAGTGGAAAGTCTGATCAGGATAGAATGCGGGATGCCCGAATGGTCCGAGAGCCGGGGCAAGCTATTATCAAGTGATCCCCAGTGAGGTCAGCCATCCAAAGTCGTTATTCCAGGGCAATCAGGTCGAGATTCGGTAAATCTCTCGTAGCGGGAGTCACTATATCGAATCAGCCAATCAGGGGCAAAGTCATTGCAGACAGGGGCAGACTATCCTAAGAGTGCGGAAGTTATTCTTCTTTCGAGAGGCAGTTGATCTGAAGTTTATCTCCGAGATTCAGAATGCTGGGGCATTTCATATCAGACCGTCAGGGTACAGATTTTCAGATTTCCTTTTGAGGAGTATCCCCGCAGAGGTCCCACAAGCTGGGGCATATCAGAAGCGAAAGAATTGTTCTTCTCCGTGTCATCAGAGTTACTCAGAGCTACTCAGAGTTATTCGAGCAGATTCAACTAATCTCCAGGTGTGAGTTAAATGTCGGGAAGTCGTGCTACCGTCTATTGACCCTTCAATCAGAAACTGTGAATTCAGACAGGATTTTATTCCAGAGTCAATCATATATGACCCATCATAGATAGCCTAAAGCCCACTCCTTATTGGCAATTTTCAAGAAGCCCAATCCATATTGGCAGTCACTGTGAGGACCAACTTGTGGTGGCATGTCATTTCAAAGTCCAATCTTCATTGGTACGCAGGAAGACTCCGTCTGTTTTCCCTGGCAAAAGTCCAATTTTCATTGGCACGGGTAAGCTGTCCCTGACAGAAGTTCAATCATGAGTGACACCTGGTTATCCCCAGCGGAGTTGGCTTTGTCTTCAGCATTTATTTTGCTGAAGCGGTTTTCTGTATCCAGCTTCTCCAGCGACCCGAGCCTGCATTTGAATTTGCATATATAATCATATTTGCATCATACTTGCATTTCATCCTCAAATGCGTAGCATTTCCATCCTATATGGAGCATTACGCCATAGAAAAATTCAAACATACGCATATGCATACGAAGCATAAGCCAGTTTTTCTATCAGCCTTCAGTGGCGACATGAAGTACTCTGTAATCAGTTCAGGGGCATTTATCCAGTAGCTTTATTCAGATAGCTCTTTGGTGTTCGATTCTCAGATCATGCAACGGTTATGCTTTACTCATCAGTCGTCTGATATTGCCAGACTTCTCTTCCCGTCAGTTCCTATTGACGATGGGTTTCCCCCAGCAAGCCTTCTCCGTCTATCAGTAGACTTCGGGAGTTGGGATATGGTTTTCTCCGTCTGTCCTTAGACGTTGAGAGGTTTCAAGGAGATCTTTCAGATATTGGCGTTCTTTCTGTTTATTAGACGAGATGGCATTTCAAGAAGGTTTTTCTGACCGTCGATTCTTATTGACGTTGAGGCTCTTCGAAGAATGTTTGGTTTTCCTAGTTGTTGATCCTTATCAATGGCATGGCTCTTTGGAGGTGGTTTTCCTTCCTGTCAATCCTTATTGATGATGTGGCCCCTTTGAAGATATTGTTCTTTCCATCAATTCCTGTAGACGAAAGGATTCTGAAATTTGATGGGTGGTGATGAATATAGTTCTCTTTCCGCTGACGGGTTTTCCTCCGGGATGGTGTCTCCGTCTATCATTAGACTAGGAGAGTATGGATATCGGTTTTCCTTCGGGATGGGGTCTTTCTGTCTATCTGTAGACGATGTAAATATGGGTATGGTGTTCCTTCGAAAAGGTGTCTCCGTCTATCATTAGACGAGGAGAGTATGGTTATTGTTTTTTCCTTCGGGATGGTGTCTCCGTCTATCATTAGACGAGGAGAGTATGGATATTGTTTGTTCCTTCGGGATGGTGCCTTTCTGTCTATCCTTAGACAATGTCAGTATTGAATATTGGTTTTCCTTCGGGATGGTGCCTTTCTGTCTATCCTTAGACAATGTGAGTATTGGATATTGGTTTTCCTTAGGGATGGAGTCTTGCTGTCTATCATTAGACGAGGAGAGTATGGATATTGTTTTTTCCTTCGGGATGGTGTTTCTGTCTATCTGTAGACGATGTAAATATGGGTATGGTGTTCCTTCGGAAAGGTGTCTCCGTCTATCATTAGACGAGGAGAGTATGGATATTGTTCTTTCCTTCGGGATGGTGTCTCCGTCTATCATTAGACGAGGAGACTATGGATATTGTTTTTTCCTTCGGGATGGTGTTTCTGTCTATCTGTAGACGACGTAAATATGGATATTGGTTTTCCTTCGGGATGGGGTCTTCCTGTCTATCTGTAGACGATGTAAATATGGTTATGGTTTTCCTGCGGGATGGTGTCCCCGTCTATCAATAGGCGATGGGAAGTGATCAAGTGCATGTTGATCCAACCTTCGGGTTTGTTATCTGTGGTGTCAGACAGGTAACTGGTGTTAAAGTCAAATCTCTTTATCAGAGGATCGATCAGTTTGTTGCCATAATAATTGGATTCAGTTCTCTGAATGGTGTTCCCAAGAAAGGGTGCAGTTTATTTCTGCGGTTGGAAAATTTTCGGGTTTACTTTGTATTCAACCGTCTCGTACCTCGAATGTTTGAAGGTTGTTCGTTCTTCAACCCTTCAGGTCCAAGCCGCTTGAATAGGGGCAGCTGTTGCACCCGAAAATTTGACAACCAGTCTTCATATCTGGTTTATGTTTCGACGCATTTTGCATTCGCATTTGCATATTGCATACATGGCATTTTCCTCAGTCAGATTGGACTTTATCGGGATTATGGCCCCTGGCGTCTCAGGCAGTTCAGGCCGGTTGGAATAAAAGTCTGTTGAGAATTGGTGCTCGTTCCTGGTGTTTTCAGGCTATCTCGGTGCCAGGTGTTGCACCCTAAAATTTGACCAACCGGGTCTCGTATCTGGCTCAATGTTTCGACGCATAACCGCATTCGCATCTGCATATCGCATACAGTGCATTTCTCATTTGTTTTGATTTTATCGGGATCACAGCTCTCGTCTCGCGTTTCAGGTGTTTTTAATCGGTTTAGATAGATAGAATCGTATTTTTGGGATATTTCTGTGTCCATTTATTTTTACTGGCTATTTTGGTGTGCTCTCGCGGTGTTATGTGTCGTTCGGTGCTATTTTTGTCCCTCTGGGAATTATGGTGATTTTTCTGGATTTTATTGGCCATTTTTAGATTTTTAATAGCTTTTAAATCATTTTTAGAATATTAATAGGATTTTTAATAGTTTTAATTCTTTGTAGATAGATTTTAATCATTTTAGGATTTAATAGATTTTTAGGATAATATAGAATATTTTTAGAATATTAATAGTTTTTAAATAGTGTTAATAGTTTTTTAATCATTTTAATAGTTTTAATCTTTTTTAAGAACTTGTTAGAAATTAAATGGCTCCATTAAAAATAAATAGGCTTCATTTTTAGCAATAGGATAAATAAATAATATAGGGTTTTCTTTTAATAGACTTTCTTTTATAGGATAATTTTAGATATAAATATAGCTTTTTGTAGGATTTTAAATAGAATTTTAATATAGAATATATTTTTTTCATTTTAATAAATGGTTAAATTTTTCTTTTAATAGTTTTAATAGATGTTATAGAATTTTAATAGAGTTTTAGAATATTAGATATTAATTAGGTGTTAGTTAATTAGGTTTAATTGGTTTGTTAAGTCAGTTTTTCCATTCAATTGGCCATTAATCATTTCCATTAATTTTTAATCCAGATTTAATTGTTTTTAATCCATATCAGTTTTTTATCATGATTTTCGTGTGGGCCCAATTCAATGCAAAGCCCAATTCACTTCAGCATAGTCCATTTTCGTCCAGAATTTCCAGCAAGTCCCAGAATCTTCTAGAAGGGTCCAGAGATTCTCAGCAGTATAAAACTTCAGGCTACACGTGTTAGTCCAGAGGAGGCCCCACGTTACACATCACACACACGCCACGCATCACAGAGCTTCCCTCTCACTCTGCCACGCCCACGCCACGTGGAGACCATGCGCTCACTCACCCCACTCACATTGCCACGCGTAAGCACCACTGTCCTCGCCTGAAACCGTCACCGGCCGGCATGCATGGCCGACGACCACCGCACACATCACCGGAGCACCTCACAAACCCATAAAATTCCATATTCTGATAACCTTCATCTCCCACCTCCATAACCTCCATCTCCTCCGACCAACAACCACTTCCGGCCACCATCAATCTCACCAGAAACGCCCAAAAACACAGATTCCGATGAAACTTCATCTTCCTCGTCACCAAAATTCATCCGCCTCCGGTCGACCTCCTCCAACCGTTTCCAGAACCACCGATCAAGAACTTCATCACCTTCAAGCAATGTTCATCATAGTTAGTTAATCGTTTCCAGAATCTTTATGTGAAGCACAAGAATTCGTCAAATGTTCATCATACCTTCATCATGTTCGTCACTTTCCCAGAAACTGCTTCAAGATCCAACAAGTTGATGTATCTTCTTCGCGATCTGGATCTACGAAATACCTCCATGGATCTTCAACATTCAACTGGCTACCGAGATCTCCATGATCTTCATCGGTTCTTCATCGTGTTCATGGATCTTCAAACGTTTTTCCAGAGTTTGCCCAGATCTACTACACGTCCTCAGATCTTCAACGTGTTCATCCACTGGATCTTGCATTTTTCCAGATCCTTCGAAGATCTTCGAACAAGCCTTCATAGAGTTCATCAGCGTTTCCAGATCTTCCTCGAGATCACCGTTCGTCATCATTCTTTCATCAAGATGCATCCACCGGCCACCACCGTTTTCAGAAACCATCAAAGGGACTTCAATAATCTTCACGTCTTCATCAACAACGATTCGTCCAACATCCATCAAACTTCCGCTATTTTTCTTTATCTGTTCCATCGGTGATGATGTTTGTACGATTTGAAACTGAGCGGAGAGGGATAGAAGATTGAAGGAGATTGAGGGTGAGGTTGAGGGAGGTTGAACGGAGGAGACGGAGAGAGCTCAGAGGAGGAGGTGGAAGCAATACCGGCGGCGCCGTGAGAAGAGGGAAGAGAAACTTAGGGTTTCTGAGTGAGGAGAGTGGGGAAGAGAGGATGAGACCGGGTTAGGTCATGGGCCTTGTGGCCCAACAGTTTTTTGGAGACACCTCCCCTCATTTGTTGTTGTGAATGGACTGAGCCCAACTTGTTTCTGGACATACACCCTGCATTCTGGCCAGCACCTCCCCATCCGTTTTTGGCAGCACTAGCTGCTGGGCTGGGCCCAACTCATTTGTTTCTTTATTTTTTGCTTAGTCACACCCCAGCTGGGCTACGCCCCCCCTGTTCTCTTTTCATATTTTTGTTTTATTTCATTTTGTAGAAAGAAAATATATAGCAAATAATATTGTGAAAAAAAAAGAAAAGAAATAAAAGAAAAAGAGAGAAAATAATAAAAAGAAATAAGGAGAAAAATATTTGAAAAAATATTGAAAAGAAAGAAATATGAAGAAAATATATTGAAAAAAAAGAATTTGAAAAAAGAAAAAGAGAGAAAATAATAAAAAGAAATATGAAGAAAATATGTTGATAAAAATACATAGAAAAATACAGAAAAATATATGAAAAATATTTTGAAAGAAAGGAGAAAATAGTTGAAAAGAAAAGAAGGAAAAAGAGGAAAAATATTAAAGTAGACTTAATATTTTTTAAAGTACATTTTCTTTTAGGATATATTTCCATAGAGTTTATGTTACACCTTTTTAGAGGTAGTTTAGAATGTCCACTTGTTAGGGGACTTTTGTCATTCGATTTTTCACGATAGATAGGATAGTATTTCCTAGGAGATTTATTTTCAGTATCAACTCATTGTAACCATTTTTCAGAGATTAATAAAACGAGATTTGAGCTGTGGTCCCGATAGTAGCCGAACTACAGCTGCTCTGATTTCTCGTACCAGACGAGAATATGTAGGCATAGGATGCGATATCCTAGCGAGCACACTAACGACTAACTTTCTGTTCTCTCGCTGCTGTGCGATCGAGACTTTCCCGCTGACGACTGATATTACCCTTTTTATCTCTTGCCCGAGTGCATTTGAGACCTAGCCGTAGTTTTGCCCATAGGTTCCCGACCTTTGAAACCAGTTTGATTTTCTCACTGCTGTGTGAGAACTCCCTTGTTTAGCTGTAGTTAGCCTGAACTACGTAAAGCTCTGATCTTCCATGCAGTGTGGAAGTACGTAGGCACAAGACGCGAGTCTTGGCGAGCCAATTTTCCCTGTAGTCCCGAACTACGTTGACTCTGACTTTCTCTCTTGAGAATACGTAGGCATGGAGTGCGACGCTCTATCGAGTCAATTCCCTTCTGTTTAGATTTAGCAGCCGTAGATAGATTGTTTTGCATCCTTTAGACAACCCAAGCAAGCGTGGATCCCGTCGAGTACGACGGACGTGAGGGGTGCTAATACCTTCCCCTTGCGTAACCGACTCCCGAACCCAGGTTTTGGTTGCGATGACCATACCTTTCCCCGTTTTTTGCGAGGTTTACTTCGAGCGTTTCCTTTCCCTCCGTTGGGATAAATAACGCACGGTGGCGACTCTTCTGTCAGCCGGCGCCGATTTTCGCAGTAGCGACAGCTGGCGACTCTGCTGGGGATCCAACGTCCCCTGGCTGCTAAGGACTGCGATAATCCTTATGCATGTGGGATCCAACGTCCCCTCAGAGAGAGTCAATCCTAGCGCTTGTTTGCTTGGCTATTGGGGCTTATTTACTGATATTATATGTTGCTGTTGGGGTGTTACGGGTGTTCTATGATGAGAGATAAGTCGGACCTGGGCTTGGAGTGCACCTTAGACTTAGAGTAGAGATTAGTGGGTGCGTACCGGCTTTGCTTGTACTCCGCGAAATCTACACTCGGACGAGGTTCTTCTGGTTGACTTCTTTTTCTACCCTTTGGGTCGAGGGGGTTGTTTGGTCAGTTGGATTGTCGACTCCGGGAACCGATCATTTGGAAGTTAGCTAAGTGAGGCCTCTTCAGGACTCGACGATGCCACTCCTTCTGGGAATCGTATCGTCAGTTTTGAAAGTCTGTGACGCTGACGACCGCATAGGATGTCGTACCTTGTCAGATATAGGTCCATACCTGTGAGTGGGAAGGGTTTTTTTTGCAGGAAACTTGACTTCCAACCTACTCGTTATTCTGGTCTTCTCTTCAGAGAACGTCTCCGTCAGCAGCGCAGCAGTATTCAGAGATTGTGTGGGGGGCTGTGGTCCCGTTGTTTGCTGCATCTTGCATATCATGTGCATATCAGTGTTGCATCATATTGCATATCATCCTCCAGTTGGCCAGAGTTCTGATCCAGCCTTTGTTTCCTGAAGGTGATTACCCGGAGAGTGGATTAAGCAGCTGTTGATTGTCAGAAACCGACCCAGGGGATTGAGTAGATTTGAGGAGAATCGAGCATTGAAGTCAGCTGAAGACTACTGGTAGATATGTCTGAAGGCAATTTCCAGTCTCCTAACACCCTGACGGGGTTCACTATGGCGTCCAACCCTCTGTATGACTCTATGGAAGACTTCCCGCATGTGAACAACGTTACTGCAGACCAAGGTGTACAGCCTACTGTTGAGAACCGAGGTCGACATGAGCAGTTTGTTGCCCGAAATGAGCGTCCGCCTCCTGTTAACAATCAAGGTGTTGCTTTCCCTGTGATGAACTACCGTAGAGATATTCCAATGGCTGGGATGGTAGATCCAAGAGCTCTTGACAAGGATAGAAGACTCCAAGTGTTGGAAGAGCAAATGAAAGCTTTGAAAGTCAAAGATGCTGTTAACCTGGATGTTGTAGGCATGTGTTTGGTTCCTGACCTGGTGTTGCCTTATAAGTTCAAAGCACCGAAATTTGAGAAGTACACAGGAGATAGCTGTCCGAAGCTGCATTTGATGATGTTCTGCCGAAGAATGACTGCGTTTGTGCGAGATGACAAATTGATGATCCATTGCTTTCAAGATAGTCTGACTGGGGCATCTTTGAGGTGGTATATGCAGTTAGAGAGAAATCAGATTCAATCATGGATGGATTTAGCCAGAGCTTTTCTGAAGCAGTACGATTATAACCTAGACATAGCTCCCTTTCGCATGCATTTGCAAGAATTGTTTCAAGAGAACAATGAACCTATCAGGAAGTATGCTCAGAGATGGAGAGAATTTGCTGCTAGAGTGCGTCCACCGATGTTAGACCAAGAGCTGGCAAGCATGTTTGTGGATTCCCTACAAGATCCGTACTTCAAAAGATTGCTCGGACTTCCAATAAGTTTCTCTGACGTGGTAGCATTAGGAGAACGCCTTGAGTATGCCATAAGAATTGGGAAAATTCAGGTTACTTCAAATGATCAAGCTGGTGCAACTGAATATCCTTGTGACTATCAGAGTGAAGAAGAAGTGGTGATCAATGCAGTCATGCCAAAGGTTGAATATCCTCGAAGCGAATCAGTGAATTTTGTTGGTTCTTCATCTTATCAGAGATCAGTACCTCCTGTGGCTTGTTATACTGAACAGACAGCCGTACCTGGGGCACCCTATCAGGAACCTTATGTCGCTTCCATTGCAAGGCAGCGAACTCGTGGTCGAGGTTATCAGAATCAACGTCAGAATCAGAACAGACCTCGCAACAATTTGGAACGAAGGACAACTCCTTTTCACCCAGTGCCTATGCCGTATACCCAGTTGCTACCATCTTTGGTCCAGAAGTCTTTGGTGGAACCTAAAGCTCTTAAGCCAGTTCCAGAACCTTACCCTCCTGGGTACAATCCCCATGTTCAGTGTGGTTACCATGGCGGCTCTCCGGGGCATTCAACCGAAGATTGTAAAGCATTTCAGGCGAAGGTACAGCAGTTGATTGACCAGGATCGCATTTCCTTTCGAGAAGGGTTTCTGTTTGTTCATCCTAACCGCTCAGCTGTCTAAGCTCGTAGACTCGGAAGGTATTCCCCAGCAAAAGCCAGTGGTTCAGACAGGCAGGCGCCTCAGCATTGGCAGTCCTCAGACTTTTATATCATTTGCATTTGTAGTTTCTTTTCTGTTAGTTACTACTTGCATTTAAACATTGTATGTTTCGAATGGTGATAATAATAAAGTGACTATGCATTTTTCTGAATTAATCATGTCGCTGTCGCTCATTTACTGCATTGCACTGACACTTGCATTTTTTTCACTCCACTTTATCACTGTGACTAGCAAAGATTAGAGGGAGGATGACGAAATAAACTCATAACCGATGATCGTATGCTTTCAGATAAGACCGTACCGATGACGTACAAGGCATTGTTTCAAATCCCCCAAACACTGGAGATATAAGGAGTTAGTCCCTTGTTAACCACTTCGAGCCAGGAAGTAGAAGTTTTTTCGGACTATCAAACCCTCACATCTTAACCCGGGGCAGGGTAGTTGTCAGTTAGCTTGACCGAGCGTTCAAGTCTTGCAGAGGAGTGTTGTCTTTCAAGGACCAATCAGTTTACACCTTTCAAGAGGTCGAACCTCACCAATCAGGAGTGAGACAGTTACAATCCTTTCGGAGCAATCGAGACAACCAGTGTCACACGACTTTGTTCCAAAAGAAAGAAGAAAGAAAGCCCACTAAGTAAAAAAAAAAAAGAAAAAGCTGGAAAGCTAATACTTAGGCAAAAATCAGGGCATCCCGCTGGACTTCAAAAGAAAAACGAAAAGAACTCAAAAGGAGTCAGTCCAGGCAAAAGTTAGGGAATCAAAAGAATGAAAAAGAGGGATCAAAAGAAATCTTTTCCCCAGCAAGTCACAAAGTCGTGTACACAGACACCGAAAGCGAAGAAGGAGTAACTATCACTCTGGAAGAAAAGCTTTATGAGGTCCTTAACGGTGGGTCTTACCATTCAACATACTTCTTGAATAGGCGAGCGCTTGTGCCAGGTTAACTGAACCTTAGGATCGGAGATCATCACGTAGAAGGGGTGGGTACAAATCAAAATTTGAGCCAAATATCCTTTGTTTCACGAACCGTGAACCCGACCACGATACAACCCTTAAAAGACCTAATTGAGGTAGGGTTATTCTAAAGCGCATTACGATAAGGTTGGGTAACCTGACTCCTTCTTGACTTGCTAGTCGCATCCTTGTTGTATTTTCACTGATCACGTAAGCACTACGTTTGAACTTTGGTTCACTCGTCACTCACAATCATAGCATGTAAATGAGTGACAGCTCAAAATTTTTTCAAAATCTGCATGAGCATTGCATTAAGATTACCATTCGTAAGCAGACGCTTTTTAATTGCAGGTTAGTAGTTGGCATGAAAGAAATTCCACCAGGGAATAATCGAGCAGGACTGAGTAATTCAGCAGTCTGAACCAGAATGGTGTATGTTGTGAAACCTATGAATCCGGGGCATCGACTTCCAGTAAGTTCGGAATCAGCTAGTCTGAGGACAAGTCCCGAAGCTTCAGTTGATCAGGGGCAGTTTGTGTGAGAAGTAGTTGATCAGAAGCGAGTCTTCTCGAGACCCAATCAGGGGCAGTTATGCAGAGCATGGAGATTTGAAAGCAGATACTTCAGGTGGATAATCAGATCAGGTTAAGTCGCTAGAACGCTCATTCAGGGGCAAGTCACCGCAGAGAGTGTTGAGACCAATTGGGTTAGTAGGGGTTTAATGGAGATTGAATTCTGTTGTCATACAGATACCGGGGCAAATATTCTCGAAGTCGTCTCGTAGCAAGCTGTTCAGGGCAAGCACTCCCAAGAGTTAGATCGGGGCAAGTTGTTCAAGCTAGTCTGTTTATCCCCAGCTGGAGTTGAGCATCGGGGAATCATGTCAATACCCCTTATCAAAAACATCAGCATTCCGAAAAGGCCGTGTTGTCGTTGGATCATTATCCTGCAGTTAAAACCTGTTACGTGTCAGTAACCAGTCGTTTCCAAAAGTCCAGTTCTCGCCTGGCAAACCGGTAACCAGTTCTCGTCTGGCCTACCCTATCGTAAGCATCAGTTCCCGTCTGGTGCAGTTTATTGTAAGCATCAGTTCCCGTCTGGTGCAGTTTATTGTGTTGTATCAGTTCTCGCCTGGTACATGTCATCGCATAACCAGTTCTCGTCTGGTCACCGTTTCTTCAAGTGTTGTATCAGTTCTCGCCTGGTACATGTCGTTGCGTAACCAGTTCTCGCCTGGTCATCGTGTGTTTTACCCTATGTGTTATACCAGTTCTCGTCTGGTGTACGTCAGCTTTTAGCCAGTTCTCGCCTGGTTGTCTATACCTCAGTCTGTTATTCCAGTCAGCCCCGTCTGATGTTCAAAAACACAAAAATCAATGTTTGTTCAATTTTCCTAACCTACCAGTTCTCGTCTGGTAGTCTACCTTTGAATTCTAGTTCTCGTCTAGTATTTCCCTATCGTCCACTTTGTACATAGTCCATGTTTACCCTATACTAGAAAAAACAAAAACCTAAAGATATCTGACACAATAGTTCCCAATGACCCGCATGGTGTCATGTTCCCCGATACGAAGCTCGACGGATACCAGTGCTCCGACGAATGTTGAATTCCTTGTGGATGTTGTTAAATCAGGATTGCTACTCTTCAGCAGATGAAAGTTGCTTATTATCCCCGAAAGAGTCGAGATTGTATTTTACCCCGCATCAGAGTAGGATCAGGAGTATCCTCAGCAGATTAAGATTGATATCCAGCAGTAAGCCGTTTACAATTAACCCCAGTTTGGGTCATTCCCCACAGAGTGCAATCAGTTGCCAATGGTTTGAAGGGAGCATCCCCAAGCAGAGTTGTTTTCTTTCCCCAGTGAGGTCGTCAAGCAGGGTTGCCTTTTCATTTCTCCAGCAGGACAGTTATCCCCAGCGGATTTGGTTTCCCTTTTCCAGCGTTTATTTTGCTGAGATGGTCCTGTGACTTCGGTTCATCCCTAGTAGAGTTGATGTTTCCTTCGGCATTTATTTTGCCAAGTGGTTTTCAGACCTGGTGTTCTCTGGCAGCTCGAGCCTGCATTAGCATTTGCATATATAGTCATTGCATTTATACAGCATATAGCATTTCCATGCCGTCTGGGCATCGCATTTTCAAACAAAACGCATAGCATATTCACGTCATATAGGGCATTGCATCATTGCAAGCATACGCATGTCGAAACATGGACCAGGATGGTTACCTATTGGATTTCAAATTTGTTCACCTGCAGAGTTGTGTGGTTAAGCTTCTCGTCTTCCCCAGCGGAGTGATTTCTTCACATTTGGTTGTTACGTCAGCATCGGAAAAAAACAACAACAAAGATTGATACATATCGAACTTCTGAAGCTGCCGCCTTCGTCAGAATAGGTGCCAGGCAGTTCAATTCAGAATTCCCCAGGAGAATTGTCCTCAAGTTCGCAGTGAACTGTGAGTTGACCGAATTTGATCCCATGGGAGAGATGGGAATCAAGGTGTTTGCTTTGCGAAGCATTATTTCAATACTTGTGGCGTCACACAGGTGTTGAAAAGGAGAAGAAAATTTATCAGAAAATTGACCAGTTGTTGCCGTGACAACCGAACTTCAGTCCATTGGAGGCTATTCCTCAAGCAGCTTCGCAGATTATTTCCCGCGGTTGGCAAATTTCAGGGTTCCATTTGTATTCAACCGTCATCTACCTTGAATGTTTGAAAGCTGAGCGCTCTTCAACCATTCAGGTCCAAGCCGTTTGAATAGGGGCAGCTGTTGCACCCTAAAATTTGACCAACCGGGTCTCGTATCTGGCTCAATGTTTCGACGCATAACCGCATTCGCATCTGCATATCGCATACAGTGCATTTCTCATTTGTTTTGATTTTATCGGGATCACAGCTCTCGTCTCGCGTTTCAGGTGTTTTTAATCGGTTTAGATAGATAAAATCGTATTTTTGGGATATTTCTGTGTCCATTTATTTTTATTGGCTATTTTGGTGTGCTCTCGCGGTGTTATGTGTCGTTCGGTGCTATTTTTGTCCCTCTGGGAATTATGGTGATTTTTCTGGATTTTATTGGCCATTTTTAGATTTTTAATAGCTTTTAAATCATTTTTAGAATATTAATAGGATTTTTAATAGTTTTAATTCTTTGTAGATAGATTTTAATCATTTTAGGATTTAATAGATTTTTAGGATAATATAGAATATTTTTAGAATATTAATAGTTTTTAAATAGTGTTAATAGTTTTTTAATCATTTTAATAGTTTTAATCTTTTTTAAGAACTTGTTAGAAATTAAATGGCTCCATTAAAAATAAATAGGCTTCATTTTTAGCAATAGGATAAATAAATAATATAGGGTTTTCTTTTAATAGACTTTCTTTTATAGGATAATTTTAGATATAAATATAGCTTTTTGTAGGATTTTAAATAGAATTTTAATATAGAATATATTTTTTTCATTTTAATAAATGGTTAAATTTTTCTTTTAATAGTTTTAATAGATGTTATAGAATTTTAATAGAGTTTTAGAATATTAGATATTAATTAGGTGTTAGTTAATTAGGTTTAATTGGTTTGTTAAGTCAGTTTTTCCATTCAATTGGCCATTAATCATTTCCATTAATTTTTAATCCAGATTTAATTGTTTTTAATCCATATCAGTTTTTTATCATGATTTTCGTGTGGGCCCAATTCAATGCAAAGCCCAATTCACTTCAGCATAGTCCATTTTCGTCCAGAATTTCCAGCAAGTCCCAGAATCTTCTAGAAGGGTCCAGAGATTCTCAGCAGTATAAAACTTCAGGCTACACGTGTTAGTCCAGAGGAGGCCCCACGTTACACATCACACACACGCCACGCATCACAGAGCTTCCCTCTCACTCTGCCACGCCCACGCCACGTGGAGACCATGCGCTCACTCACCCCACTCACATTGCCACGCGTAAGCACCACTGTCCTCGCCTGAAACCGTCACCGGCCGGCATGCATGGCCGGCGACCACCGCACACATCACCGGAGCACCTCACAAACCCAGAAAATTCCAGATTCTGATAACCTTCATCTCCCACCTCCATAACCTCCATCTCCTCCGACCAACAACCACTTCCGGCCACCATCAATCTCACCAGAAACGCCCAAAAACATAGATTCCGATGAAACTTCATCTTCCTCGTCACCAAAATTCATCCGCCTCCGGTCGACCTCCTCCAACCGTTTCCATAACCACCGATCAAGAACTTCATCACCTTCAAGCAATGTTCATCATAGTTAGTTAATCGTTTCCAGAATCTTTATGTGAAGCACAGGAATTCGTCAAATGTTCATCATACCTTCATCATGTTCGTCACTTTCCCAGAAACTGCTTCAAGATCCAACAAGTTGATGTATCTTCTTCGCGATCTGGATCTACGAAATACCTCCATGGATCTTCAACATTCAACTGGCTACCGAGATCTCCATGATCTTCATCGGTTCTTCATCGTGTTCATGGATCTTCAAACGTTTTTCCAGAGTTCGCCCAGATCTACTACACGTCCTCAGATCTTCAACGTGTTCATCCACTGGATCTTGCATTTTTCCAGATCCTTCGAAGATCTTTGAACAAGCCTTCATAGAGTTCATCAGCGTTTCCAGATCTTCCTCGAGATCACCGTTCGTCATCATTCTTTCATCAAGATGCATCCACCGGCCACCACCGTTTTCAGAAACCATCAAAGGGACTTCAATAATCTTCACGTCTTCATCAACAACGATTCGTCCAACATCCATCAAACTTCCGCTATTTTTCTTTATCTGTTCCATCGGTGATGATGTTTGTACGATTTGAAACTGAGCGGAGAGGGATAGAAGATTGAAGGAGATTGAGGGTGAGGTTGAGGGAGGTTGAACGGAGGAGACGGAGAGAGCTCAGAGGAGGAGGTGGAAGCAATACCGGCGGCGCCGTGAGAAGAGGGAAGAGAAACTTAGGGTTTCTGAGTGAGGAGAGTGGGGAAGAGAGGATGAGACCGGGTTAGGTCATGGGCCTTGGGGCCCAACAGTTTTTTGGAGACACCTCCCCTCATTTGTTGCTGTGAATGGACTGAGCCCAACTTGTTTCTGGACATACACCCTGCATTCTGGCCAGCACCTCCCCATCCGTTTTTGGCAGCACCAGCTGCTGGGCTGGGCCCAACTCATTTGTTTCTTTATTTTTTGCTTAGTCACACCCCAGCTGGGCTACGCCCCCCCCCCCCCCCCCTGTTCTCTTTTCATATTTTTGTTTTATTTCATTTTGTAGAAAGAAAATATATAGCAAATAATATTGTGAAAAAAAAAAGAGAAAAGAAATAAAAGAAAAAGAGAGGAAATAATAAAAAGAAATAAGGAGAAAAATATTGAAAAGAAAGAAATATGAAGAAAATATATTGAAAAAAAAGAATTTGAAAAAAGAAAAAGAGAGAAAATAATAAAAAGAAATATGAAGAAAATATGTTGATAAAAATACATAGAAAAATACAGAAAAATATATGAAAAATATTTTGAAAGAAAGGAGAAAATAGTTGAAAAGAAAAGAAGGAAAAAGAGGAAAAATATTAAAGTAGACTTAATATTTTTTAAAGTACATTTTCTTTTAGGATATATTTCCATAGAGTTTATGTTACACCTTTTTAGAGGTAGTTTAGAATGTCCACTTGTTAGGGGACTTTTGTCATTCGATTTTTCACGATAGATAGGATAGTATTTCCTAGGAGATTTATTTTCAGTATCAACTCATTGTAACCATTTTTCAGAGATTAATAAAATGAGATTTGAGCTATGGTCCCGATAGTAGCCAAACTACAGCTGCTCTGATTTCTCGTACCAGACGAGAATATGTAGGCATAGGATACGATATCCTAGCGAGCACACTAACGACTAACTTTCTGTTCTCTCGCTGCTGTGCGATCGAGACTTTCCCGCTGACGACTGATATTACCCTTTTTCTCTCTTGCCCGAGTGCATTTGAGACCTAGCCGTAGTTTTGCCCATAGGTTCCCGACCTTTGAAACCAGTTTGATTTTCTCACTGCTGTGTGAGAACTCCCTTGTTTAGCTGTAGTTAGCCTGAACTACATAAAGCTCTGATCTTCCATGCAGTGTGGAAGTACGTAGGCACAAGACGCGAGTCTTGGCGAGCCAATTTTCCCTGTAGTCCCGAACTACGTTGACTCTGACTTTCTCTCTTGAGAATACGTAGGCATGGAGTGCGACGCTCTATCGCGTCAATTCCCTTCTGTTTAGATTTAGCAGCTGTAGATAGATTGTTTTGCATCCTTTAGACAACCCAAGCAAGCGTGGATCCCGTCGAGTACGACGGACGTGAGGGGTGCTAATACCTTCCCCTTGCGTAACCGACTCCCGAACCCAGGTTTTGGTTGCGATGACCATACCTTTCCCCGTTTTTTGCGAGGTTTACTTCGAGCGTTTCCTTTCCCTCCGTTGGGATAAATAACGCACGATGGCGACTCTTCTGTCAGCCGGCGCCGATTTTCGCAGTAGCGACACCAGGGTTTCGTTACGGTTGCGCAATTGGGTTTTATTCGGTTTAATCGGCCTCCTGGCATTTTTAGGATTTTTCTGTCATTTTTCTGGATTTTAATGCATTTAATTGGATTTTTTTGGATTTAATAAGTTTTTTTTTTATAATTTTTAGAATTTTAAATAAATTTTCTTTTCCTTTTGAGAGATTTAATAGATTTTAAAGTTTTTAGATATTAATTTCCTTTAAATAGATATAAATAGATATTATTTTTCTTTTAAAAAAAAAAGAAGGATAGATTTTAAAAATATAGATAGTATTGTTTTTTTAGATTTTATTAGAGTTTTATTGTTGTCTTTTAAAAAAATAGAATAGATTTTTAAAAAATAAAGATTAATCGTTTTTTAGATTTTTATTAGATTTTATTGTTTTTCAAATTAGTAGATTAGATTTTAAAAGAAAAAGGAAGAAAATGTTTTTTAGATGTTATTTGTTTTTTTTTTTCAGAATTAATTAGGTTTTAAAAAAAAGATAATTGTTTTAGATATTAAATAATAGTTTTAGATATTTTTCAGATTAATTAGATTTGATTCTTAATTTTCATTTTAGGATTAATTAGGGTTTATTAGATTTTAATTAGATTTTATTTTTCATTTCAGGATTAATTAGGGTTAATATTAGATTTTAATTAGGTTTATTTTTTAATTTTCGTTTAGGATTTAAGGGTCTTTTTTTCCAGTTAATTTTGTTTTGTTTCAGAGTTAATCACGTTTTAAGTCTAAGCAGGTTTAGTCTCAAATGGGCCAATTATCCATTTCTTCAGTGTCCAGTTCAAAGCCCAAATCAGTCCCAGCGATGCCATGTGTCACATAAATACGTGTGCCACGCGTGCAGCCAGAGTGCTTCCACGTCACACACTCCACTCACTCTGACCCTCCACGCGTTTCCCTCTCAGCCCCCACTTCCCCACGTGTCTCGCCATGCAACCCAAACTCTCTACATGCTAGCCACGTAGCATCTCACCGTCCCCTCAGCGGAATCCCACCGCCGGCCATGCAAAGACCGGCGGCCACCACTCCAACTGACTCCGACCGTCACAACTAACCGCCGGAGACCACAACACTCACCGGAAACGCCATTTTTCTAGAAATTCTTCCAACTTCATCTTCCTCACCGATTAATCTCCAACCATCTTCATCAACCGTCGCCTGAAACCGCCGAAAACGCCGGAATCTTCATCTTCTCCGATTCAATCTTCATCGTCCTCATTGTTTTTTTCCAGAAATCTTCGATTCTCCTCAAGAACATTCAACAACCTTCAACGGAGTTTTTTCCAGATTCGGTCATCGTTCATCAACATCATCCCTAGAATCTTCAACAACTTTGCTACACTCGTACAAGATCTTCAACAACTCCTTAAAGCGTCACAAGAACCTTCAAGATTGTTTAACATCAAATCTCCAGATCCTTCAACCTTCAGCTAGGGTTTCCAGAAGTTGCCTCAAGGATCTTCATCGAACGAACAACGTCGCCGCCGTAAATCTCTGAAACTTCAACCAGAGTCTCCAGAAGGTGCTTTAAGCTTCATCCAAGATTCAGTTCATCGCCGTTCGAGTCACACCTCCAGGTTTCTATCCTGAACTCATCATTTATCGTTATTTTCTTGTGTTGTTAGCTGGAGATTTTAGCGTAGATGATGTTAGTGCGAAAGTTGGTTTAGAGGGTTAATCGGGGCTCAAAAGCCGAAACGTTAGTTTGTGTTTGTGGTGGATAAGGGTTTTGTGAACGAATTGGAGAGGTTGATGGGCAAATTCGTAAGGGTGAGAGATTCGTGAGGGTTTTTTCTGAAGCGTTTCAGAGATGGAGAGAGTTCAGGGAGAGAGGTTTCAGAGGGAAACGGCGCTAGGGTTTCCAGTTGGGGGAAAGATGAACAGTAGATGATGGTAAAGTTAGTTTTAGGGTTTTTGATTAGGCTGAATATGGAATATCATGAACCTCGGGCTTAAGCCCAAACCATTTTTACTGAATCTCATCCCTCATTTACTATCAACCCCCCTCTCCCTTTGGTGCTTGACATGGGCCTAGCAGAGTTGCTACCCGCACCCCCCCATGGGAGGCCCAACCAAAATAACAAGCGAGTTACTCGCTATTGGCACCCCCCCTGCTTGCTTATTTTTTTTGTGTTTTTCTGAATAAGACTGGGCCCAGCGTATTGCTGGCTACACCCCCATCCTGGGCCCAATTTATTTCTGAATGTAAATAAACTGCTATTGGCGCCCCCCTTGTTTTCATTTTTTAATTGAATTTCTTTTTGTTATTTGCATATTGGTTACAAATAAATTCATAAAAAATCATAAAATGATCTTTTTAGCATGGGATTTTTTCCTCCATTTCCATAATGATGTCAAGAAAATTGTGAGAAAATAAAAATATCATTTTAGGCTTTTTTTTTCCATTTATGGTGATTTTTTACATTTTAATTGCTTTTATTTTCATATTGTTTGTACATACATTTTGGTGAATTTTGTTTAGCAATTTAAATTCGTATTTTGATTCCATTCTTTTTGTACTAGCTAGATTAGAGCACTAAGTT
Source organism: Lathyrus sativus (assembly GCA_963859935.3). Lineage (NCBI taxonomy): Eukaryota > Viridiplantae > Streptophyta > Magnoliopsida > Fabales > Fabaceae > Lathyrus > Lathyrus sativus. The sequence continues at coordinate 413,004,811 of OZ012737.1, forward strand.
CCCCCTGGATTTATTCCACATTTTTGTGGATTAATCTTGATTAGTTTTGATTAGAGAACATTAGGGTGATAGTTTTAGGGTTCAAACTCAACATAGGTGCATTCTACCATTTTATTTTTGGGTTTTTAGCATGAATTAGGTTATGGGACATATAGGGTATGTAGGGTAGATATAGAAATCCCCTTAGAATAAGCCTTAGAATTTTAAATACTATTTTACTATTTTTAGTATATTTTGCAAATTGTGGGATTGTTTGGTGTTCCCATTTGGGGTTTATGTTGCTTGCTTGTGCTTTTGGGTTTTTATTTGGGGTGTGGGCTTGGCTTGAGATTATGTGGAGCATGAAGACATTACTGGAGAAGATTGAAGATGATAATCCAATGTTGAAGCTTGAAGATTGCTTGAGCTGGGAGCTGTTTTGAAGGCATAAGAAATAATAGGAATAAGCAGAGCCTTAGAATAGACTGAATTGTTTTGTGCAAACATGGATAGCTTCATGTTCTTCCATTCCTCTCTATGACATAAAGTCCCTCTATGATATTCACATCCCTTCTTTGGAGGGATAAGTGGCTTATTTCGGAGGTAGAACTTTGAGGGAAACAGTCTGCTACAATGTCAACTATTCATGGACTTCCTTTGGTCGTCAATGAACTGTTTGACATTCAATTTATTCTGATAAATCAATTCTCATCTAGGAGAGCTTGTCTTGAAGAAAGAAGCCATTGAAGATAGAGATGAAGATCAAAGATTGACAAAGATGAAGATTGTTCATGTCAAAGCTGTGCAACTGTTAAAGCTAGGGTTTACTGCTGTCTGGAGCTATCTGCTGTCTGATGCCGTCAACTGGTTAAGATGTTGTGCTTGCTTGAGCTTGGTGATTTCTTGGAGAGGGAAGCTTGTTGTAGCTTGGGTAGATTACTGTTTACCAATTGTCAGAGTTTGCTGTTTTTCATAGTTGCTGTTGTAGGGGCTGATGTGCTGTCAGGGCTGGTTTTGGGTTTCTTTTCTTTGTTGTATTGTTTGTTAATTTCCCCTCAGGTTTGAAGTGAAGCCATTTCACTTTGCCCATTGTTTTCTAGGTTCGAGGTTGAGTGGGACTCCCTTGCCTCGCTTGTACTGCTGCATTCATGCATTTTACTGCTTTACTGTATATATGTTGTTTCTTTTCCGTCTATTCCTTAGGATCTCTGTTTCTCTCTGCGCAAGAGAGAAATATGACAGACATTAGGTGTTAACCCATGCATGACAACATTAGGGTAGATTTTGATTCCCTTTTCAACCATAGGTTTTAGAGTTGTTGTTTCTCTTCTATCTCAAAACAATCAGAAAAATACAATAAAAGGATAAACATTAATAATAAAAAAAACAGTTCTTGCGTAAAAGACTGTAAACCAATCAAAGAGTCATTTTTCTGTCCGCTTGGACCCGTAATCAGGAGAAAACCTTTTTCAGAAGGATAAAAAACAGTCAAACAAATTTGTGTCTTCCGTTGCCCGAACTACGTTTGCTCTGATCTTTCATGCTGTATGAAAGTACGTAGGCATAGGATGCGATATCCTAGCGAGCAACCTTCCCCTCCTTTCCCGCAGGTAGGCGAACTACGTTGACTCTGATTTCTCGTTCCAGACGGGAATACGTAGGCATAAAGTGAGATACTTTGTCGAGTCATTTTATTTTCTTTTAACCCTTGACCTGTAGAATAGATAGAATAACAATCCGTACTAGAAAACAAGCGTGGATCCCGTCGAGTACGACGGACGTGAGGGGTGCTAATACCTTCCCCTTGCGTAACCGACTCCCGAATCCAGGATTTGGTTGCGATGACCATTCCTTTCCCGTCTTTGCGGTAGGTTTACTTCGAGCGTTTCCTTTCCCTCCGTTGGGATAAATAACGCACGGTGGCGACTCTTCTGTTCAGCCGGCGCCGATTTTCACAGTAGCGACACATAGTTTCAATAAAAACGGGGAAAATTGGGTTGCCTCCCAATCAGCGTTGTTTTTAACGTCAAAAGCCTGACGATAGCTTGGTGACAAGCTACTCGGGGGTTTGAGCGGGAAGCTCGAGCAATTTCACACTGCTCATGTGGTGGTTGTTTTCGTCTTGATTATAATGCTTTAAACGTTGTCCGTTTACTATAAACGGTGTGTTGGTTTTATCACTGATTTCAACAGCTCCACTTTTAAGGATTTTGGTTACCTCAAAAGGTCCAGACCATCTAGATTTTAATTTTCCAGGGAAAAGTTTTAATCTTGAGTTGAATAGGAGCACGACGTCTCCCACACTGAATTATTTCCAGGTCGAACGTTTATCATGCCATTTCTTGGTTCTTTCTTTGTAGATGCGGGCATTCTCGTATGCGTCCAATCTGAGTTCTTCCAATTCGTGAAGATTCAAGATTCGTTTCTTTCCTGCCGCGGTGTAGTTGAAGTTCAGCGTCTTAATAGCCCAAAAGGCTTTATGCTCTAATTCCACCGGCAGGTGACATGATTTTCCGTAAACCAATTTAAATGGTGTGGTACCTATTGGCATCTTAAAAGCGGTCCTATAGGCCCATAAAGCTTCGTTCAGTTTTGATGACCAATCTTTCCTGGAGGTTGTGACAGTCTTTTCCAAAATTTGTTTTATTTCTCTGTTCGAAACCTCCACTTGTCCACTAGTTTGTGGATGATACGGTGTAGCTACGCGGTGTTTGACTCCATATTTAAAGAGGAGTTTGTCAAAGATTCACGATATGTAGTGCGAACCACCTTCACTAATGACGAGTCTGGGCACACCGAATCTAGGAAAGATTGTATTTCTAAAGAGTCTGACGACTACTCGTGCGTTGTTTGTTGGAGCGGCAACGGCCTCTATCCATTTAGATACATAGCCGACAGCGACGAGTATAAATTTGTTTCCAAAAGAGGACGGGAAAGGTCCCATGAAGTCTATTCCCCATACGTCAAAGATTTCTACTTCTAAAATTCCTTTCTGAGGCATTTCATCGCGTCGTGAGATGTTGCCGGTGCGTTAGCACCGGTCGTATTTGAGTACAACGATATGGACATCCTTCCAGAGGCTGGGCCAAAATAGGCCAGATTGTAGAATTTTAGCGCACGTCTTTGAAGTACTAGCATGCCCACCATAAGGTGCTGAATGGCATTGGGAAATGATGTCTTCTGTTTCTTCTTCTGGGACACAGCGACGATATATGTTGTCGGTGCCTCGTTTGAAGAGTAGAGGTTCGTCCCAATAGTAATGATTTAAGTCGTGGAAGAATTTCTTCTTTTGTTGATAAGTTAGGTCCGGTGGAAGCACGCATGCGGCCAAATAGTTAACGATGTCGGCATACCAAGGCAAAGTGGCTTGGGCATAGACAACTTCTACTGCTTTTTCAAGTTCTGGTTCTTCCGAGGTTAAGTTGGACATATCGCTTTCCAATTTGGCTATCAGACGTTCGTAAGGAAAATCGTCATTGATAGGCACTGACTCTTGTTTAATGCCCTCTATTCGGGATAAGTGATCTGCAACTACGTTCTCGGTCCCTTTCTTATCTTTAATTTCTAAGCCGAACTCTTGTAATAATAGGATCCATCTCAATAATCTTGGTTTGGCGTCCTTTTTGCTTATTAGGTACCTAATGGCAGCGTGATCTGCGTATATGATTATTTTGGCTCCTACCAGGTAGGAACGGAATTTGTCAAGTGCAAACACAACTGCTAGAAGTTCCTTCTCCATTGTGGCGTAGTTCATTTGGGCAGGGTCTAAAGTTCTACTGGAGTAGTAGATTACGTGAAGCTTCTTGTCTTTCCTTTGTCCTAGAACTGCGCCTACGGCATAATCACTCGCATCGCACATGATTTCGAATGGTAGTCGCCAATCTGGGGGTTGCATGATTGGTGCGGTAATGAGTGTTGTCTTTAGAGTTTCGAATGCTTCCAAGCATTCTTTGTCAAAAACGAACTCAACATCTTTCATCAACAAACCTGTCAGAGGTTTTGTGATTTTCGAGAAATCCTTTATGAATCTTCGGTAGCAGCATGTCCTAAAAAACTTTGTATTTCTCGTATTGTTTTCAGAGGTTGAAGATCCTTTATGATCTCTATTTTAGCTTTGTCAACCTCAATCCCCTTTTCAGATATGACGTGTCCTAAAACGATGCCTTGTCGGACCATGAAATGGCATTTCTCCCAATTTAGAACAAGGTTTACTTTAGCGCATCTTTTGAGTACCATTTCTAAGTTTGACAGGCAGCTTTAAAAAATTTTGTCTGCATACAGAGAAGTCATCCATGAACACTTCCATGATTTCGTCTATGAAATCCGTAAAGATTGCCATCATGCATCTTTGGAAGGTTGCTGGAGCATTGCATAGTCCGAACGGTATTCGGCGATATGCAAAAGTGCCATAAGGACAGGTGAATGTTGTCTTTTCTTGGTCATCGGGGTGAATAGGAATTTGGAAGAATCCCGAATAACCATCTAGATAGCAGAAGTACGAATGTTTCGCTAGTATTTCCAACATCTGGTCTATGAAAGGTAAAGGGAAGTGATCTTTCCGAGTCGCCTTATTCAGTTTTCTGTAATCGATACACATCCTGCTTCCAGTCACAACTCTTTGGGTTATCGATTCACCTTTCGCATTCTTCACTACAGTAACGCCTCCTTTCTTTGGCACTACGTGCACTGGGCTGACCCATTGGCTGTCGGAGATCGGGTATATGATTTCTGCGTCTAGTAACTTTTTCACCTCGTCTTTGACTACAGTGCTTAGGATCGGATTTATCCTTCTCTGATGTTCTCTTGAAGTTTTGCCGTCTTCCTCTAGTATGATACAATGCATACAGATGGAAGGGCTTATGCCTTTAAGGTCGCTTATATTATAGCCTAACCCAGTTGGGTATTTCCTTAGGACTTCTAGTAATTGCTCAATTTCTGACAGTCCTAAATTTGCATTGACTATTACTGGTCTTTTGAATTCTGTGTCTAAGAATTCGTACCTGAGGGTTTTAGGTAGTTCTTTAAGTTCTAAAGCTGGGTTTTTTGGACCTGGCATGTGATTTGGAGTTAGTGCTAAGATCTCGCTCAGACTATCATCTTTGTATGGCGCACGCCAGTTGTCATCTTCATGAATGGCCGGGATTTGGATCTTCATGATTTTAGAATATTTAGTTTCTTCCTTCTCTAGTTCTCGTATGCATTCGTCAATGACATCTACTATATAGCATGTGTCATCTATGGTTGGTACCTTCAAGAACTTAGTAAGGATGAACTTTATCTTTTCTTCTCCTACTTCGAATGTTAGCCTGCCTTTCTTTACGTCTATGATAGCTTTGGCTGTTGCTAGGAACAGTCTTCCTAGGATAATTGGGGTAACAGAGTCCTCTTTGATGTCCATGATTATGAAGTCGGTTGGAATATAGAATTGACCTATGCGTACTTGAATGTTTTCCAGCAAACCGACGGGATATTTGACTGATCGGTCAGCCAATTGCACGGACATTTTAGTTGGTCTTAGTTCTCCCATATTCAGCTTTTTGCATATAGATAAGGGCATAACACTTATACTGGCTCCTAGATCGCATAAAGCTTTGTCTATGACGAAATTTCCTATGACGCAAGGTATGGAGAAACTACCTGGGTCTTTTAGTTTAGGAGGCATGTTATTTTGAATGATTGCGCTACATTTGGCAGTAAGTGTAACTATTTCATTATCCTCGATTTTCCTTTTGTTAGACAAGATATCTTTAAGAAACTTAGCGTATGACGGCATTTGAGTTATCGCTTCTGTGAAAGGAATAGTGATATTTAGTTGTTTCAGAAGTTCAACGAATTTCTTAAATTGTCCTGAAGTTTTGGAATTTATGAATCTTTGAGGATAAGGAATCGGTGGTTTATATGGCGGTGGAGGCACATATGAGTTTTCATCTTTGGCGGCCTCTTGCTCGTCACCTTCCTTCTTTTCAGTTTCAGACTCCTTCTCTGTTGGTTTATCATATTTCTGATGCATGGCTGAATCTTTATTCCTAGGATCTGTTGGGCCTTCCAATTCTTTTCCACTTCTCAATATGACAGTGTTTGCATGACTTTTCGGATTAGATTCTGGATGACCTGGAAATGTCCCAGCTGGTGCGGCTGCAGAGGCTTGTTGTTGAGCCACTTGTGATATCTGTGTTTCAAGCATTTTATGATGGGTGGCTAAAGCGTCTACTTTTCCGGTCTGTTGTTTAATCTGCTCGCTAGTGTGTATGTTTTGATTCAGGAATTCTTTATTTGTTTGAACTTGAGTAGCTATGAATTTTTCCATCATCACTTCGAGATTTGATTTCCTAGGGGCAGTCTGGGCAGCTGCGGCTGGTTTCTGATATCCTGGCGGAGCAGCCGGCGCTTGCAGGGCATTATCGCTTTTGTAGGAAAAGTTTGGGTGGTTCCTCCATCCTGGGTTGTAAGTATTTGCGTAAGGATTACCTTGAGCGTAGTTTACTTGGTCTGGTGGAATTCCTGCCAATAATGGGCACTCGGGCGCATTATGAGTGGCGATTCCACATAACTCGCAATTTGGAGTTACAACAGCTACGGTTGCAGGTGGAGTTACAGTCAGACTGTCGATTTTCTGCGCTAGAGCATCCACCTTAGCGTTGAACTTTTCAAGACTGCTGATCTCGTACATCCCGCCTTTCACTGCGGGTTTCTCTGATGGAGTCCGTTCACCTCCCCATTGGCAGTGGTTCTGAGACATGTTTTCGATAAGTTGATAGGCTTCCTTGTATGGCTTATCCATAAGTGCACCGCCTGCGGCGGCGTCTACCATTAATCTGGTGTTATATAGGAGCCCATTGTAGAAAGTATGGATCGTCACCCAGTCTTCTAAACCGTGGTGAGGACATGCTCTCATCATATCCTTAAACCTTTCCCATGCTTCATAGAGAGATTCAGCATCTTTTTGTCGAAATCCGTTGATTTGAGCTCTAAGCATAGCAGTTTTGCTTGGCGGAAAATATCTTGCTAAGAAAACATTCTTCAACTGTTCCCATGTCGTAACGGAGTTGGATGGTAAGGATTGTAGCCAAGTCCAAGCTCTATCTCTAAGAGAGAAAGGAAAGAGACGAAGTCTTATTGCATCTGGAGTCACTCCATTGGCTTTCACTGTGTCTGCGTATTGCACAAACTTCGTTAAGTGTTCATTCGGATCCTCAGTTGCATTTCCTGAGAATTGATGTTGTTGTACAGCTGACAGCAATGACGGTTTCAGCTCGAAATCGTTCCGGTTAATAGCGGGGGCAACAATGCTACTTCGAGGCTCCAGCTGAGATGGGGTAGCGTAGTCCTTCAGCGACTTGTTCTGAGGTCCTTCAGCCATCTTCGATTCTTCAACAGGAGTATGAGCTAGAAGATCAGGAATATTGTGTTTTCGTTGATATTCGAGGATGCGCCTTCTTAAGTGTAAGAAGCGCACTAGTTCAACGATTGTAGGTTGTAAGATATCGCCTTGTGAGCGAGTACTTGGCATACAACCGAAGAACGAGTAGAGGGAGAGAGAATAGTTAACCTAGTCTATACTGTGTAACAAAGGATTACACTATTGACTAAACGGGTCCCCGACAACGGCGCCAAAAACTTGATCGCGACTTTCTATGTCTAACTGAACTAACTGCAAGTGCACGGTCTATCGCGTAGTAATATAAGATATCGATCCCACAGGGACTCGTAATCAAGCTAGTGTTTTCGGGTGTTACTGTGTTTAGCTAGGTTGGTATAGTTTTAGGGAAAAAAAGCAAAATAAGTGTGCGAACCAAAGGGGAACTAAAAAGGTTACTTAAGGTATAAAGGCGTGAATCGGTACGTAATGTGTTGGTTCTTCAAGGATTCGACAAATCATCGGTGTTTTGGGTGTTTTCAAAAAATAGTTTAAGAAGAAAATGACGGTTTAAAGACCTTTGTCTCACGATGGTTGTTGACGCTAGTCGCAACTCTAAGACGGAACGTATGCTGTCGCTATTCCGTTCGCGGTTAAAATTACTTTTTGAAAACCATTAAGTTCTAATCCTTTTTAAAGCGTTGTCGCTGTTTTTAAAACGAATGCTTAGTTTTTACTATCTGGTCCTAACCTCAGCTGTCGCTTGTTGGTTCATACCTTTATGAATTTCCCACTGTCGTGGCAAAACTGTTTTAAATAAGTTCTCGTTGTCGCGACGAACATTTATTTAGAAAAATCGATTTAAAAACTAAAGCCAAAAATAAGTTTTTGAAAAGGAAAGTATACACCAGTTATTATCGAATCCCATCTGACTACTGTCGCTACTGCAAAAATCGGCGCCGGCTATGACAGAAGAGTCGCCACCGTGCGTTATTTATCCCACAAGAGGGAAAGGAAACGCTCAGAGTAAACCTAACGCAAAGAGGGAAAGGAATGGTCATCGCAACCAAATCCTGGATTCGGGAGTCGATTACGCAAGGGAAAGGTATTAGCACCCCTCACGTCCGTCGTACTCGACGAGATTCACGCTTGTTTTCTAGTACGGATTGTTATTCTATCTACTCTACAGGTCTGGGTTAAAAAGAAAAGAAAATGACTCGGTAAAGTATCGCACTTTATGCCTACGTATTCCCGTCTGGAACGAGAAATCAGAGTCAGCGTAGTTCGCCTACCTACAGGGAAGGAGGGGAAGGTTGCTCGCTAGGATACAGCATCCTATGCCTACGTACTTTCATACAGCATGAAACATCAGAGCAAACGTAGTTCGGGCTACGGAAGACACAAGCTTGTCTGACTGGTTTTTTATTACCTTACGAAAGGGTTTTTCTTGATTAAGAGTCCAAGCGGACAAAAATGACACTTTGATGTTTGTTTTGAATCTTTTACGAAAGAAGTGTTTTTTAGTTTGTGTGCAATCTCTGACGTACTAGAGACTATGATTTGAGAGTGACTACGTCGTGTGTCACCCAAAGGGTGCCACACTAAGCAACCAGACTACTAGAAAGAAGCTCTCCAGCAACCCTTTCTCAAACAGCTTAAGGCTCGTAACGTACGACATCGATTAACCTTATTACTGTATTTTTGAGTTGTTTTGAGATAAGAAGAGAAAGAAGCTCTAAAAAGCCTAGGGTTGAAAAGGGAATAAAACTAACCTAATGTTGTCATGCATGGATAAGAATCCTAATGTCTGTCATAATTCCCTCCTGCACAGAGGAAATCAGAGATCCTAGGGGATAACAGCAAAGAAAGCAAGCAAATACAGTAAAATGCATGCAATGCAGCAATACAAGCGAGGCAAGGGAGTCCAGCTCAACCTCGAACCTGGGAAAACAACAGGAAAAGTGAATCAACATTCACTTCAAACCTTAAGGGGGCAAGCTGCACAAGCCAACAAACAATACAGAAAACAAAAACCACAGCAGAGGAGGCAGCCCAAGCAGCAGCACCAAACTCCTACAGCAAACAGCACAACCAGCAGCTCTGACAGCAACAACCTTCATCTTCATGAATAGCTCCCATCCTCAAGCTTCAATAAACTTTCATTTTCAACAAGCACCAGGCTTCATCAAGCTCCCAGCTTAAGCAAGCTCAAACCCCAGCCATCAGACAGCTTCAACAAGCTCCTGACCTTAACAAGCTCCCTAGCTTCAACAAACAAACAAAACCCTAGCTTCAACAAGCAACCTCATCTTTTACTCTACCAAGCTTCAACAAGCACCTCCAAGGGAGAATCATTCACTCAAGATCAAGTTGGAATGTTAAGAAGCTCAATGACAACCAAGGGAAATCACTGAGAACTTATCATTATGAGAGACTGGCATCCTCAAAGTTCTACTCACTTGGGCATACCCCTCATCCCTCATAAGGAGAGATGGAGCTTCCCAAGGAGGACTTTATGTCATTGGATAGAATGGATATGGACAAGATACTCCATGTTTGAAGAAAGAAGCAAAACTAGTCTGATGCTTTTCCTAAAACCCTAGTTTCCCTAAGCTCCTGACAAGCATCCACAAGATGAGAAATCTTCAACTCCAAGCTCCTTCAAGCTCTCCAAAGCATCTTCAATTGGTCTTCATGATCATCCAAGCTCAAAAGCAACACCACCCTAGTCTAAAGGGAACTATTGAATTAAACTAGCCAAATTAGTTCATCAGAAACACCTAGAAGTTACTCTTAAAACTAATTCTACTTAAAATACCAAACATGATTGTAAAATCCTACAAAATTTACTAAGGGTTCCCAAACCTCTTATGAATCTCTCATACAAAAACCAGGGGGTTAACCATTGATTTGAAGCCTAAACTATGCCCTAAACCTAAAGGTATCAACTTAAAACCCTAATTCTAAACCACCTAATGTCCAATGCTCAAACTAGCCTAAAATTCTCTCACAAAAATATGAGAAAATTACTATGGGTACATGCATATCTAAGCTAACTAGCTCAAAACGAATCAACTCAAAATTCATCACCAATCATCCATAATAAAATCAACAAAATGGCATATCAAACAAATTAAAAATAAAACCAATTCAAATACAAAAAATGCAAACAAAATAAAAAATGCATGAATTAAACATTTTTCAATCCCATTAAATTCTAAATTTTTTAAGGAGTTAGGGAAAAAAAATATAGCTTAAAAATGATTATTTTCCTATTTATTATGAATTTTAGAATCAAAATGGATTAAAAATAAAAGAAAATCAAATAAAAGAAATTAAAATGCTGAATTAAATGAGAGCCATTAGATCAATTGACTGGTAAAAGAATCCAAAGCTTCAGAGCATGTCCACGTATGCATCCCAGTCACACGCTGACTGGGATTAGTGAAACGGTGCGTTTTGCTCAAAGGGAGGCAATCTCAGTTTGAATCCTAGCCACACGATCAGCATAACAAGTCTCAAATTCAGGATGATCCAAAGGTGAAGACCTCATCTTCTCCAAACCAGCTCAGGTAAAGGTCATCTTTCAGACGGTGGTCCGGTGGTCCAACCACCATCTTCTCCAGCGAAGCAAACCCAAAACCTCACCAAACAAACCAATTAAAAACCCTAAACCACTCCAAATTTCACCCTGGTCACGAATATGATCCCCATTCTTATTGATTCTCACTTAAACTCCAAACCCGATAGCAAGTTCAGCAAATCATCAAACTTCCATTATAACGATTCTTGAACCTAAAGACCCCAGCATGAACTACATGTCTCACTGATTAATTATCACCATTCAATCACTATTAATTCTCCAAGAATCGTGAGAACCAATCACGATTCTTGAACCTAAAGACCCCAGCATGAACTACATGTCTCACTGATTAATTATCACCATTCAATCACTATTAATTCTCCAAGAATCGTGAGAACCAAGTTCCAACAGAATTTGCAATGCCTTAAGTTTTGTCTCTAAACATCATTCTTTCCTACCAGAATCCAACCTAGCATCATCTACAATCCATCCACACATCAATTCCTAGCCAATTCCCTCTATTTTAAGCTACAAGTTAAAAATTGCATACCTATAAAAAGTGGATGAACAGAGTGGTCTTTGCTTCGAATCAAGCCCCAATTCTTTCCAGATTCCTTCAAACAATCACCCTGAAGCTTCTGTATGCAATAGTTTGGCTTGAAATCACTCCAATCCTTGAAACCGATTCTTGATGCAATGATGAACTTTCACTTTTCTACCTCTCGATTCTCCTCAATTCATGGCCAAAAAACCAATTGAATCAATTACAATGTATATATAGAGCATCTTAGAAAGATCTAGAAGTTTCTGTAACAACTTAAATGAGATTTTGAAAATCTCTTGCACTTGAATTTCTCATGTTATCCATTCTGCGTTTTGCTCAGTTCAGTAGCTTGATCTTGCTTGAATTTCTCACCAGATGACAATTAGAAGTGAATGAGATGTGTATTTTCCTTGTAGCTGATCTCATGTGGTGTTTTGCATATGTTACTTCAAACATAAGTCACCAAATGCAAGTCTTGGAAAATGACCTCAAATGCCAAAAGTAACAATGCCATCATCTTTAAAATGTTGATTCTGATCAAAATGATATGTCACATGACTTGTTTTGACCATAAATCATGAAATTGCATTCTTTTTGCCTTTTTAAATGACTTTAAATTCTTCATTAAAAACCATTTCAAACCAACTTCTCATACAAGCCAATTCAAACCTTCCTTGATGCATGGTCAAGGTTAAAACCCTATTTTGAGCAACTTTCTAGATGAACAATTTTCCATTTGAGGAGTGGAAGATGGAGATTTTGGCACATGCTTGAAAATGACCTATAATCCCAAATGCCTAAAATACCCCTGGATTGCCAAGATCATAACTTGAGTTCCACAAATCCCCTTGAGGACTTATAGTACTCTATGGAAAGATAAGATCAATATCTACAACTCTTATGTTGGCCAAGAATCCATTTGTAAACTCCTTGAAGGGCAAAAGTTGCATAGAAGTCAAGTGACTTTCATAGATAAATTTCAGTGTCCTCTAGTGACCTGTAATTTGCAAAGACCATAACTTGAGTTCTACAAATCTTCTTGAAGACTTCTAGTACTCAAATTAAAGGTATTGAGAAGCTCTACAAGTTTCATGTTGGCCAAAGATCCATTTGAAACTTGTATTTTGACTTATGTTGCTTTGAAGTTAGGCACTAAATAGGGGATTTTACACTACAACCCTAATTTAGCAACTTCCCACATTCTTGATCTTTCTTTGCTTAACCTTGGCAAAACACCACACATGTATCAACATACCAATTCAAGCATCCCATGACATCAAGGTAGGCCTTGATGCTCTCCAACTACTCAATTGAATTAGGGTTGACCCAGATGAAACCCTAGTTGACTGCACCTCAACTGTGGCTCTTGTACTTGAATCAATGACTTGTCTCAGCTTCAATAAGGCCCTCTAGATATCCCATGAGATCCATGCACAACTCACATTCACATTCTATGCTTCTCCTCCCATTGATGATTCTCAATATTCCTCAAGATAGGAGCAAAACCCACATGTAGGCACTCAAACTTCTCAAGACTTCAAATCCTTTCTTGATGGCCTGGATGACTTCTCATCTTGGATAACACACCTTGCTAGGCTCTTCTCTTGATAGACACTCTTGATCCCTTGTTGGATTCCTGATATGCTATGATATGTAAATGATTGAACTATGTACATGATATAACTATGCTAATGAAATGCAATGAAACATAAATCAGGCAAGAAAAAGGTTGAGCAAATTTTGGGGTGCAACAACTGCCCCTATTCAAACGGCTTGGACCCGATTAGGGCGAAGAGTGAACGGCCTTCCAACAATCGAGGTACGAGACGGTTGAATACCAAGAAACCCGGAAATTTGTCAACCGCATAAATAAACTGCACTGCTTGGGGTACGACATCCACCAATTGAATCTGGTCGTTACGGCAACAACTGATCCAACGTCTGATAATAATTCTGATTTCAACTTCAACCACCTATGTAACGCCACAGGTGCTGAACAATTTCCGCAAAACACCTTCGTCCACAACTGGACCAACCTTGTAAACACAAGAAGAGAAACATACTCGTCAACACGAATAGAGATTTTGTCATCACAGGCGTAACCTTGTACACATCTGGACCCCAAATTTCGTCGAATCACGAGTACTTAAACCTGTCCTCGTCAGGACTCACGTCTCAACAACACAAGCATAGAACTTTGTCCACGTCAGGACGCTTGTTTCGTCAACACGAAGAAATCTCATCATAAACTTGTCCACGTCAGGACTCCACCTGCCGTCAACACGGAAAGATCCCGGCGGCTTTGCTGGGGATGAATCGTCTGCATTTCGTCAGCACGAGGGGATCCTATCAACATAGGAATAAATTGTCCACGTCAGGAATAAATCGTCTACGTTAGGATTAAACTTTTCCCCGTTAGGAATGAACTTTTCCCCATTAGGAATAACCTTTTCCCCGTTAGGAATAACCTTTCCCGTTAGGAATAAATCTTTCCCCGTTAGGAATAAATCTTTCCCCGTTAGGAATACATCGTGCCTTGATTTGTCCACGTCAGGACTCACATCTCGTCAGCACAAGAAAATCCTATCAGCATAGGAGTAAAATCGTCCACGTCAGGACACCGTTTCATCAACCCGAAGAAAGATAAAGTCGTCCACGTCAGGACTTGCGCCTCTTCGACCCGCTGAGGAAATAAAACTTGTCCACGTCAGGACTCACGCTTCGCCAACACGAAGAAAGATAAATTTGTCCATGTCAGGACTCGTGCATCTTGTCATCACGAAGAACTATAAACTTGTCCACGTCAGGACACACATTTTGCCGATACGAAGGAAGATATCCACTGGGGATAAATGGTCCACGAAGAGTAATCAATTTTTGTCCACGTCAGGACTTCATATTCCATTAATACGGAGAAATCGAATTTGTCCATGTTAGGACTAGCACATCTCGTCAACCAGAGGAAATAAATTTGTCCACGTTAGGACACCCACGTCACTAGCACGAAGAAATCCCGTCAATAAATTGTCCACGTCAGGACTCATATCTTGTCAACATGAGGAACTCCTATCAACATAGGCAATTAAATTTTGACGATTTCCAGGGAAATACTCTTGTCAACCAGTAAGAAAATACATCCGTCTATCCACACGGGAAGATACTTTGCATACAGTTTCTCTGCTTATCTTTGCAGTAGCTAACTCCATTGGTCCCAACCCACAAACCTTTTGGTGCTGACGTGACAGCAACTTTGAGGAGGACCCCACGGGGGATATTTGGAAATCAAACTGCCGGACGCCTGTTCTGATAACCAGTGACAGCTTCCGAGGTTTTGATTCATGAAACCCTTTGACGTTGACGTAACAACAAATTTGAAGAAAATAATCCGCTGGCCGGATAAGAGAAGCTTCAACAAGCCACTCTGGCGGGGGAAACAAGAGACATTTAAACAAATAACTCTGCTCGGGGACAAAGAGAAACTTAACTAATTAACTCTGTGGGGAAAATAGTAAGATGAACCGTATCATCACACGTCTCACGGCGAGACCTCGAATACCCGGTAATAGATCTGAGCTAGAACTCCGTTCTCCTGCTGAGAAAACCCACTTGCAAGCACAAAGGTTAACCAACCTGGTTTATGTTTCAAAATGCGTATGTTTGAAAATGGCGTAATGCTCCGTACGACATGGAAATGCTACGCGTTTGAGTAGATGCAAATATGACAATATATGCAAATGCAAATGCAGGCTCAAGCTGCCGGGGCCATTCTGATAATGATGTCTCAACAACATGAATGCTGAGGGTAAATCCAACTCCGCTGGGGAGAACAAGTATCACAAAATATCCTGGCGAAATAAACGCCAGAAACACAACCATCTCTACCGGGGAGAGATTAAACACCAATTTCCACTGGGAGGAAAGAACAAACCACCCTGCTGGTGAACCAACTCATCTGGGGAAAGAAGTGACACTTCTAGGAAAAGCACACAGTCTGGGCATAGTTTACAAACTCGGAACCTCGGACTCTGCTGAGGATCAACATCCTGTCAATGGCATGACGACCTGTGGGGAGCAAGAAACCCATCCCTCACGGATATAAACCTTTTGAACATGCACATCTTCGATTCGCTGAGGAGTGCAACCTCTGCAGGGGATGTTAATTTTGACTTGCTGGGATTAATCCTATGGACGGCTTTCCATGAGGACACTCTCCTAGGGAATATAATTCCCTCCTCCGGGAAGGGATATATGTCATTTCAAATCTCGGGGGATAAGCTGCAACTAGCTGAGGAATGGCATCAACTGGAGTCAGGTCTTATGTCAAGCGACCTTGGCTGGGGAATACAATTCCTGACTGTTTGCCCCAAAGGTAAGAACCCTGCAAAACACAAACGAGACAAAACAGGCCTATACAACAGAATCTATCCGGGTTAGCATCTGTGACATTACTTCAGTCAATTCGAAGTTTTAGCAATTATTGGCAAGGGCCAACAAGATTATATAAGTGCAAGTTTATCAAAAACATTGGCGTCTTTCACAAACAAAATAGTAAAGAATAACATGTTTTATTGATAATGGGCCTCTGAATAGGTAAAGTTTTGTACACTGGATGCAACTCCTGAAAAGAGGAAGTTACGCACACGCATACATACATATATGCACAAGAAGCATAAATAAAATACAAAACAATATTTGTATACATGTCGACAACGTGGTACAGACAAACACCATGAACTGATCCTCCTATGACTCGCCTGACTCTGCGCCTTCCCGGTACTCGATCTTCGGAAGAGATTGTTTTTGGATAGACGGCCCCCAGGTACTCCCAAACCACTAAGCAATGCTGTATCAAATTCGGACCGCAGTCATTTGCTTTTTTTAATCCCTAACTTTTGCGTGAACCGCCCTTTGCGGGTTTTCAATTCACCGGGATACCCTTTTTTGCCGAAGTCGCCCTTTCCAGGTTTTCGACTTCGCGGGTGTACATCTTTCCAATTTTATCCCTAACTTTTTCCCGAACCTTTTATTCATTTTTTATGGTTCGCCGGGATGCCCCATTTTTGCCTGGACTCTCTTTTTACTGTCCAGCGGGTCACTTTCAAGCAAAGTATTTTTTAACTGCGTCCGAATTCACAGGAGACGTAAAGTCTTCACCATCCATGGTGGATAGTAACAAGGCTCCTCCAGAGAAGACTTTTCTGACAACGTAGGGACCTTCGTAATTGGGAGTCCACTTGCCCCTGTGATCTGTTTGTGGTGGGAGAATCTTTTTCAAAACAAGATTGCCCGTCTGAAAGCTTCGAGGGCACACCTTCTTGTCGTAAGCTTTCTTCATCCGGCTCTGATATAACCGACCGTATGCTAGAGAAGCCAGTCTCTTCTCATCCATTAAGCTGAGCTGGTTCAGTCTACCTTTAACCCATTCTACCTCGTCAAGTTGGACATCACATAAAACCCTCAGGGAAGGAATCTCGACCTCCAACGGTAACACTGCCTCCATCCCGTATACCAATGAGAAAGGGGTTTCCCCGGTTGATGTGCGTACCGTCGTACGATAACCGTGCAAAGCGAAAGGTAGCATCTCGTGCCAGTCCTTATACGTCACAACCATCTTATGAACAATCTTCTTTATGTTCTTATTGGCCGCCTCAACAGCGCCATTCATCTTGGGCCGGTAAGGAGAAGAGTTGTGATGCTCAATCTTAAAATTCTGACACAGCTCTTTCATCATTTTGTTATTCGAATTTGAACCGTTGTCGGTGATAATCCTCTCAGGGATTCCATATCTGCAGATAATATCTCGTTTGATAAATCTGGCCACCACTTTCTTGGTTACATTGGCATATGACGCTGCTTCCACCCACTTGGTGAAGTAATCAATTGCCACCAAAATAAACCGGTGTTCGTTTGATGTTGTAGGCTCAATCTTGCCAATCATATCAATCCCCCACATCGAGAAAGACCACGGTGATGACATCACATTCAGAGGGCTCGGAGGCACATGGATTTTGTCTGCATAAATCTGGCATTTATGACACCTTTTCGCAAACTTGAAACAGTCTGTTTCCATAGTCAGCCAATAATAACCTGCCCGCAGCAATTTTCTTGTCATAGCATGCCCGCCAGCATGTGTACCAAACGTACCCTCATGTATCTCTTCCATGAGCAACTTCGCCTCTTTCTCATCGACACAACGTAGCAACACCAAGTCGTGGTTTCTTTTGTATAGAACACCGTCCGGATTCAGATAGAAATTGCCAGCCAATCTCCTGAGAGTCTTCTGATCTCGACTGGATGCCCCAGCCGGATACTCCTTGTTCTTCAAGAAGTTCTGGATGTCAAAGTACCAGGGTTTACCATTGGGAGCCTCGTCAATGGCGAATATGAAGGCAGGCCTATCTAGCCGAGAGATAACAATCCGGGGAGCCTCGTTCCAGAAGTTAACCTTATACATTGAAGACAATGTCGCCAGGGCGTCAGCCATTTGATTTTCTGCTCTTGGCACGTGATGCAATTCCACCTTGTCAAAGAAAGGCAACAATCTCCTTGCATAATTCATATATGGTATCAAATTGGGCTGACGGGTCTCCCATTCTCCTTTAATATGATTCACCACTAGAGCTGAGTCTCCGTATACGTCCAGGTTCTTGATTCGCAAATCAATGGCTTCTTCCAGACCCGTGATGCAAGCCTCATATTCAGCCTCATTATTGGTAACAGGAAAGGTCAATCGGGCAGTAAAGGGGATGTGCGACCCCTGAGGAGTGGTGATAATTGTGCATATTCCGCTACGATAGGAATTTACAGCTCCGTCAAATATCAACTGCCATTTGGAACCCAACTCTGGTCCTTCGTCCGGCAACGGTTCTTCACAATCCTTCATTTTCAGGTACACGATATCCTCGTCAGGAAAATCAAGCCTCATCGATTGGTAGTCCTCCACCGGCTGCTCGGCAAGGTACTCTGACAGAACGCTACCTTTAATAGCCTTTTGTGAGACATATTGGATATCGTATTCTGTTAACACCATCTGCCATCGGGCAATTCTTCCAGAGAGTGCTTGCTTCTCAAACACGTATTTGATTGGATCCATCTTTGAAATTAGAAGGGTTGTATGATTCAGCATGTATTGTCTCAAACGTTTGGCGGCCCAGGCTAGCGCGCAACACGTCTTCTCGAGCATTGAGTATCTAGACTCACAGTCAGTAAACTTCTTACTCAAATAGTAGATCGCATGCTCTTTACGTCCGGTCTCGTCGTGTTGACCGAGAACACAACCCATACTTTCCTCAAGAACCGTCAAATACATAATCAAAGGTCTCCCGGCCACTGGGGGTATCAAAACAGGAGGTTCCTGCAAGTATTCTTTTATCTTGTCGAACGCCTTTTGACAATTTTCATTCCAGGTCAACACCTGATCCTTTTTCAACAACTTGAATAACGGCTCGCATGTCGCGGTTAGGTGAGATATGAACCGAGCGATGTAGTTCAACCTCCCTAAAAACCCACACACTTCTTTTTCTGTTTTAGGCGTCGGCATTTCTTGTATAGCTTTTAACTTTGCAGGATCAACCTCTATTCCCTTTTCGCTCACAATAAACCCCAGCAGTTTACTCGATCTCACCCCGAAGGTGCACTTGTTAGGGTTCAGTCTCAACCTGAACTTCCTAAGTCTCTTGAACAGTTTCAGCAGATTAACCAAATGCTCTTCCTCCGTCTGGGATTTGGCAATCATATCATCAACATAAACCTTGATCTCTTTGTGCATCATGTCATGAAAGAGAGTCGTCATAGCACGTTGATATGTTGCCCCAGCGTTCTTCAGTCCGAAAGGCATCACTTTGTAGCAGAATGTTCCCTAGGGAGTAATGAAGGTAGTCTTCTCCATGTCTTCCGGCGCCATTCTGATCTGATTATAGCCTGAGAAGCCGTCCATGAGGGAGAATACGTAGAACTGAGCAGTGTTATCAACCAGCACATCAATGTGAGGAAGTGGAAAGTCGTCTTTCGGGCTCGCCCTATTCAAATCACGGTAATCTACACACATTCGCATTTTACCGTCTTTCTTCGGCACTGGTACTATGTTAGCGACCCACGATGGATAAGTTGTAACGGCTAGGAAACCAGCATCCCACTGTTTTTGAACTTCCTCCTTGATTTTCACCGCCATGTCTGGTCTGGTTCTTCTGAGTTTTTGCTTAACCGGCTGACATTCCTCTCGCAACGGCAGACGGTGCACAACCATGTCCGTATCTAACCCAGGCATATCCTCGTACGACCAAGCAAATATATCACTATACTCCCGCAGTATCTCAATCAGCCTTTGCTTTACGTCGCTCTGCAGTGCAGCCCCTATACGAATATTTCTCACAACTTCTTCTGACACCAAGTTGATAGTCTCAATTTCCTCCTGATGAGGCAGAATGATTCTCTCTTCCTGTTTCACCAAACAAGTCAGCTCCTCTGGCAAGTCACTATCCTCAACAATCTCTTCCTCTACTTGGAATACCGGATGCTCGAAGTCGAAACGAGTCATAGGCGGTTCGTAGGAGATGTCATCTGAAATATTAGTCCTGCAAAGGAAATGGTTAAACGCTTCAACACGCAAACAAAGCAAATAACCACGTTGCCATTTATTGTTAAAGTAAAAAACAAGAAAGACAGGGATCACAATATTTGAATATGAAAAACGCCTTTATTTCATGATTAAAACAGTGCAATACACATAATCAAGTAGCCCTAAGGTAAAATCACTTTGCCCCGGGTAGGACATAGGGTTATTCAACAATTGATAAAACAAATCATTACTGTTTAAAAGTCACTGGGACAGTTCCCCGGATGGACCAGTTGCAGAGACTTTGTCCTGGCACGCTTGGCTTGATCCACACGTCCATATCGTAGTCGCTATCTCCGTCTTCAGCATCGGAAATAGCGTTGATAGCCTCAAAGCACACCCCCGCTTGGCGTAATCGTGACTGGTCCCTTGAACCTGGGCACTCCTGAAGATGACGCTGACGACGTAGGTCGGTACCCTAGCCCAAACTTGTCATTCTTCACAGGAATCTCCAGTACCTGCCCCCAGCCTTTAGTCTCACCAGTCTGCACTAAAGCCTGAGCCTCTTTGTAAGATGACACTGCCACATCTGATATTTTGCTGGAACCCTGAGCTTTGTCTTTAATCCGCAACCCTTCGAAGGCTTGACAAGGTGTCTCGTGTATTTCTCCGTCGACCTCTACATATCTGAACGAGGACAAGTGACTGACCAAAATATCCTCCTCCCCGCAAACGGTAACAACACCATCACCCACCATATACTTCAACTTCTGGTGCAGCGTGGACGTCACGGCCCCTGCAGCGTGGATCCATGGTCGCCCAAGAAGGCAGCTATAAGCTGGGTGGATATCCATGATGTAGAACTCGGTATCAAAAATTTCCGGCCCCACCCGAAGCGGTAATGTTATTGACCCAAACACTGATCTTTTCGTTCCGTCAAACGCCCTCACAACCAAATCGCTGGGCGTGCAAGTGATTCCCCGTATGTCCAATTTCATCATGGCTTTCTTTGGTAATACGTTCAACGACGATCCAGTATCCACCAATACATGCGACATTACGGTGCCCCGGCATTCCACCGATATATGCAAAGCCATGTTGTGCTCTCGACCCCTGGGTGTTAGGTCAAAATCTGTGAAACCCAGGCTATGTCCAGCATTGACATGTGCCATTACCCCCTCTAACTGATTTACAGAAACCTCTTGAGGCACAAATGACGTATCCAGAATCTTTAGCAAGGCGTTCCGGTGGGCTTCGAAACATAACAACAATGACAAGATAGAAATCTTCGATGGCGTCTGCTGTAGGTGTTCAACAATTTTGTAGTCGCTTTTCCGAATCAGTCTCATGAATTCCTCTACGTCCTTGAGCGACGTATCTTTTTCTTTCGACTGAGAAGGCCCGCTTTCACTTACTTTGTCTTTGCCTTTGGCCAACCTCTCTGCTTCTATTTCAAGTGAGGTAAAGATCCTTCCGCTACGGGTCATGCCCCCCGTTCCAACGACATTATCGACAGCCCCAGCTGGCTGATTATTCACCACAATCTTTTCACCATTGCAATACGCTTCTAATCCGTAGGTCCACGGGACAGCTTTCGTACTCTCAAAGGGAACAGGCCCTGCTTTGGTGATCGTAATAGTTGGCCGCTTGGCGGGCGCCGTTATCGTTATAGTCTTCCTCGGGATTGTTACCGTTGCAATATCATTCTGCTTATCACATAATGCCTCCACAGGCTTCTCAACCGCAGTTCTATCAAATTGCAAGGTTCCTTCGTTGATCATGGCCTGAATGCCCTGCTTCAAATCAGTACAACCCTCGGGCTGGGTCCAACACTCTAAATAGTATTCATCACAACCAGGGAATACTCCCCCTCTGAGCAACCTGCTTTTCACCTCACTCAATGGTGTTTTCAGTTCGTGAACATCCATCACCAAGTTCAAATTTTCTTCTGTCAAGATAGCATTTGCCCCATGATTAGGCATAGGTTGTTGTACAATATTAGGCCCAGTTTGACCAAAATTGATGGCTTTACTGTCCAACAAATCCTGAACTTTATGCTTGAAAGCATGACAAGATTCTACATCATGTTCGGGCGCCCCTGAATGGAATTCGCAGTGCTTATTAGCGGTGTACCCATAAGGAAGTGTCGGTCCTGGAGGCGGTTCCAAAGTTCTTTTCTAAACCAAATTCAACCCCAACAATGTCTGAAGAAGCTCTGCATATGTCGACGGAGGCTTATCAAATACCCTCTTCGGCTTTGCATTCTGAAACCTCCTCTGACCCTGATTCTGCCTTTGCTGTTGTTACGGCGGTTGTTGCTGTTGTTGTTGTTGAGGAATCGGAATAGTAACACTGGCTATTTGTTGAGGTTAACTGTACTGATTTCTACCTCTGCCCCGGCCTCTGCCACCGAATACAGTGCTTGTATCACCTTGTCGTCTTCCGCCGAACGCTTTTCTCGCACCCCCGGCTGAAGTAGATTCGCCTGCCTGAATCTTTCCAATTTTGATTCCATTCTCGATCCTTTCTCCCATAAGGATCATATCGGAGAAGCTACCCATCGAAACATTGAGTAACTTGTCATAGTACATTCCTGTAAATGTCCCCACAAACATGTCATTCATCTCCCTTTCAACCAAAGGAGGGTGCACCCGAGCTGCCATATCGCGCCACCGCTGCGCGTACTCTTTGAAACTTTCACCGCTTTTCTGTGACAGACTCTGCAACTAAACTCTGTTTGGTGCCAAATCGTTGTTATATTTTTAATGCATAACAAAAGCATCAGCCAACTGCTTCCAGCTCCTAATCTGGGTGGGCTCCAGTCCCATGTACCATTCCAATGATGGTCCAGATAAGCTATCCTGAAAGAAATGCATGAGCATCCTTTCATCATTGGAATATGCAGACTTCATTCTATAATAAAAACGTACATGGACCTTTGGGCAGGTATCCCCTTTGTATTTATCGAACGTTGGATCCTTGAATTTCAATGGCACCCTCAGCCCTGGTACTAACCCCATAGTAGTCATGTCTAACCCAGCGGAGTTCTGATCAACCACACCTTTCATCTGCTCTTCTAGCATTCTGATCCTCTGAACAGGGTCAATAGGGCCTTCAGGTCCCATACCTCTTCCTGAAAAAGCGTCATCCTATTGATCCCCATTCCAGTCATTGCCATACCCATCGTAACCCATGTTACGGCCAAATCCTTGCTGATTGAACACAGGACCCTGTCCTCGGTTGTCGAACCCTAGATTGACCCCAGCAGGTCCAAAACCATTGTTGAAAGGAAATGCTCCAGCACCGTTCACATTACCGAATCCACCATTACCGTAGCCATACCCCTGATTGTTGCCGTAACCATTGTTACCAAAGCCTTGATTGTTGAACCCGAAGTTCCCGTCCTGATTGACATAGCCATACCGATTGTTTCCAAAGCCAACATTGTCAACGAATCCTTGATCGGCATCCACAATGTTGCCTTTGTTGTTAACAACATGCCCATCACCACCATTTCCAGTATTACCATTACCAGCGCCAGCACCTGCACCAATACCCGTGTTTCCGTTGACAGTCACAATAGGCGGAGTGACAACTGCTGGTATCTCATCCTCCCGACGAGGAGTTTCAACGAAAATGTGGTCAGTATTGCCATTTCCATTTGCCCGCGTCAGCAGCGGCTGCACCAAGGTCTGAAGATTCTCCTGGCCCTTGGCCATGCTCTCCTTAGCTTGCATGAACAAAGTCAACTTCTCGCGAATTTCCTGTATCTCGACCTGAACTTGATCCATTACCTTCTTGCAGTTGTTTCTGGTTGAATAGCGGTGGACTCTCTGGTCGTCAATCCTGAAAAACCTGTAAAATGCAGGAAATAAGATATAGATTCAACAAGTAACTGGAAATGCAGAAAATGAATATGCAGATGCAATATGTGTCTGTGCGTTAGGGAGATCAACCCCTGATCCTAGTGCCAAAGTGCCAGTGCAGTGATAGTGATAAGAAGTTTGGATTCATGTACGGAGAAAAACATCTCATATATTGCTGAAAAGCCCGACAAGGCAGAAATACAATATCACTGAGTGTACAATAACAAGAAGGCATGACCTCAACCAACAGTCCTGGTGATGGCCAGCACAATACAAATAAAGCATATACAACAGTGCATAAGGTAATCAAATGCGACCATAGGCCCGATACTCCTCTAACAATCTCTTAGTCTTGGGATGATCCGGCTGGGAAAGCAACCCTTCAACGAGTGAGTCTCTCTGCCTGATAACACACTGGAGATCCCCAATGGATTCCTCCCAAACACCTTCTCCAAAGCACTCCTCCAGCTTTCGCTTCTGGGATGCAGACTCTTTCTTTCGCTTGATAACTTTGTTCAACGAATTTTGAACGTCGTATCTCCGCATAACCTCTTCTTCAAACTTTTTCTGGCTAGCTTTCAACTGATCTTCCAGTTTGGAGATCTGCAGCTTCAGTTTGTCTTCTCTTTCTTTATTACCGGTCAGTGTGGCATTCCGGGTTTTGTTGAATGTGGAGATCTCCCGGTAGGCTATATCAAGCGCTTTCTTCTTGGACTCCAGCATGTCGTGAGAGCTCTTGAAATCTACCCCCAAACGTTCACGCTTCTTTCGTTGTTTAGTCAGTTCTGCACCTAACTGGTTCACCAGCTTTGTTTGCTGCTTGAAGGAATATATGGCTTCATTCCTTTCGTTCCTGAGTTGAACTAGCTCTTCTTCCAACTTCCCGTTGGCTTTCATCAACTCTTCTTTCTCCTTCACAACCTGCTCATATCTCTCAATAGACACAGTAGTTGGCTCCTCAACCACGAGGGGAGCAGGAGGTAATACTGCAGGAAACGGCATCAGCGCCTGCTTTTCCCTATCTTGGATCTAGACTTGGTACGGAGGATAGGCTTGACTATTATTCTTACCCAACAACGGCTTACCCTTCCTGCATATGTTATTCCAAGCACGCTGAAGCTTGGATAACAATTCTCCACTCAGATCACCTGTGAAGTACAGAGATTCCTGCACTTCCTCCTCTTTTGGTGGGCTTCTCAAAGCATAACCGAATTGCCTGATCAACAAT
The DNA here is from genome assembly GCA_963859935.3 of Lathyrus sativus. NCBI lineage: Eukaryota > Viridiplantae > Streptophyta > Magnoliopsida > Fabales > Fabaceae > Lathyrus > Lathyrus sativus. The sequence continues at coordinate 413,029,922 of OZ012737.1, forward strand.
GATGGATTGTAGTTAATGCACCCTTTCCTCCCAATCAGAGGGACGTTAGGATATCCAGTGCAGCTATAGATAATCTCAGATCCCAGTAAATCCCTATCAAACCAGACAACATCTTCTGAAGAAAGCCCCATCAGACGCTCAGACCATTCCACCGTAGCTGCAGACTCAACAAAGATACCCTTCTTGGGCAGGTGACTATCAAACCACATATACAACAAAGTCACACAACAAGAGACGTTCTTGCCCCTCCTATTATCGTTCTTATAATGCAGAGAGTGATAGAAGTCTCCAATCAGTGTAGGCACAGGATTGCCTGAAGCAAATATATGGAATGCATCCAAATCAACAAAGTCAGGCATGCTAGGGAACAGTACAATGCCATATATACACAAAGCAAGGATAGCATTAAACACAATCCAACAGGCACTCTTGGCATACTCTTGTGCTTTCCCAACCAAGAACTTAAGAGAGAAACCAGAAACTCCATTCCACGAGGTTAACAGCAACTCTGAGGAGTCTAAATGCAAAGCAACAGCCAAATCCTTCGGCTTGGGCTCAGCACCCATATGAATGAAGGGTACCCTGTTCTGAATGGTCAACTCCAAGATCTCAGCATATTCCTCCATGGTCGGAGCCAGAATGAAGTCAGGGAACGTAAAACACCTCAGCGGGGGATCATAGAACTGCATGAGCGTGTACAATCCGCTCAGCTCATACATGGATGGTTTGCAAACCAACCTAAGCAGTTTCCCATAACTCTTCCTGAAGCTTCTCTTCACATCATCATCAGCTAAAGACATCAACCCAAGCAAAGAAGTAACATCTGGAGTAGGCAACTTGTATGCCACCGTCTTCTTCAAAGTATCCATAATAGCAGCAGACAGAAATCCGGGCAACTAGAATCAGAGGGTATGAAATGCACCTGCAGCACAGACACACGTTAATGATATGCAAAATGAGTATGCAACAATGCAATATGCAAACATGCAACAGGGATCAAGTGATATATTGCTGAAGAGTTCCATCCGTAATATCTATCTCAACAGACCCACAATACTACTCAAACCTGGTCTCAACAGACCCATAACAATGCTCCAACCTGATCTCAACAGACCTATAACAAAGCTCCAACCTGGTCTCAACAGACCCATAACAATGTCCTGATGAAGAACCCCACACATACTGATCCAATATTAAGAAAACCAGGTAGTCTGGAGGTCAAGTTTCCTGCATGCCCCAATCCCTCTCACAGGTAGGTGTTCTATCAACTGACACAAGGTACGGCAACCTATGCGGTCATCGGCGTCACAAACTTTCAAGACTGATGATACGATACCCAGAAGGTGTGGCATCATCATGTCCTGAAGAGGCCTCACTTAGCCAACTTCCAATTGATCGGTCCCCAGAGTCGACAATCCAACTAACCAACAACCCCTTCAACCCAAAGGGTTGAAAAAGAAGTCAACTAGAAGAACCTCGTCTGAGCGTGGATTTTGCAGGACACTAGTACATGCAAAGCATACATGCGCCCACTACTTTCCACAACTAATTCTAGGTGCACTCAAGCCCAGGTCCGGCTTATCGCGCAATCTGACCCCCTACCCAGCATAACAACAACAATATAATGCTGAAAGTAAATATGGAAAAGTAAATCCATACAAAACCCACGATGGGAAAACAAGCGCTAGGATTGACTCGCATAGGGAACCGTTGGAGTCCCCAGCAGAGTCGCCAGCTGTCGCTACTGCGAAAATCGGCGTCGGCTATGACAAAAGAGTCGCCACCGTGCGTTATTTATCCCACAAGAGGGAAAGGAAACGCTCAGAGTAAACCTAACACAAAGAGGGAAAGGAATGGTCATCGCAACCAAATCCTGGATTCGGGAGTCGATTACGCAAGGGGAATGTATTAGCACCCCTCAAGTCAGTCGTACTCGATGGGATCCACGCTTGTTTTCTAGTATGGATTGTTATTCTATCTACTCTACAGGTCTGGGTTAAAAAGAAAAGAAAATGACTCGGCAAAGTATCACACTTTATGCCTACGTATTCTCGTCTGGAACGAGAAATCAGAGTCAGCGTAGTTCGCCTACCTACAGGGAAGGAGGGGAAGGTTGCTCTCTAGGATACGGCATCCTATGCCTACGTACTTTCATACAGCATGAAAGATCAGAGCAAACGTAGTTCGGGCTATGGAAGACACAAGCTTGTCTGACTGGTTTTTTATTACCTTATGAAAGGGTTTTTCTTGATTAAGAGTCCAAGCGGACAAAAATGACACTTTGATGTTTGTTTTGAATCTTTTACGAAAGAAGTGTTTTTTAGTTTGTGTGCAATCTCTGACGTACTAGAGACTATGATTTGAGAGTGACTACGTCACGTGTCACCCAAAGGGTTCCACACTAAGCAACTAGACTACTGGAAAAAAGCTCTCCAGCAACCCTTTCTCAAACAGCTTAAGGCTCGTAACGTACAACATCGATTAACCTTATTACTATATTTTTGAGTTGTTTTGAGATAAGAAGAGAAAGAAGCTCTAAAAAGCCTAGGGTTGAAAAGGGAATAAAACTAACCTAATGTTGTCATGCATGGATAAGAATCCTAATGTCTGTCATAATTCCCTCCTGCACAGAGGAAATCAGAGATCCTAGGGGATAACAGCAAAGAAAGCAAGCAAATATAGTAAAATGCATGCAATGCAGCAATACAAGCGAGGCAAGGGAGTCCAGCTCAACCTCGAACCTGGGAAAACAACATGCAAAGTGAATCAACATTCACTTCAAACCTTAAGGGGGCAAGCTGCACAAGCCAACAAACAATACAGAAAACAAAAACCACAGCAGAGGAGGCAGCCCAAGCAGCAGCACCAAACTCCTACAGCAAACAGCACAACCAGCAGCTCTGACAGCAACAACCTTCATCTTCATGAATAGCTCCCATCCTCAAGCTTCAATAAACTTTCATTTTCAACAAGCACCAGGCTTCATCAAGCTCCCAGCTTAAGCAAGCTCAAACCCCAGCCATCAGACAACTTCAACAAGCTCCTGACCTTAATAAGCTTCCTAGCTTCAACAAACAAACAAAACCCTAGCTTCAACAAGCAACCTCATCTTTTCCTCTACCAAGCTTCAAAAATCACCTCCAAGGGAGAATCATTCACTCAAGATCAAGTTGGAATGTTAAGAAGCTCAATGACAACCAAGGGAAATCACTGAGAACTTATCATTATGAGAGGCTGGCATCCTCAAAGTTCTACTCACTTGGGCATACCCTTCATCCCTCCTAAGGAGATATGGAGCTTCCCAAGGAGGACTTTATGTCATTGGATAGAATGGAGATGGACAAGATACTCCATGTTTGAAGAAAGAAGCAAAACTAGTCTGATGCTTTTCCTAAAACCCTAGTTTCCCTAAGCTCCTGACAAGCATCCACAAGATGAGAAATCTTCAACTCCAAGCTCCTTCAAGCTCTCCAAAGCATCTTCAATTGGTCTTCATGATCATCCAAGCTCAAAAGCAACACCACCCTAGTCTAAAGGGAACTATTGAATTAAACTAGCCAAATTAGTTCATCAGAAACACCTAGAAGTTAGTCTTAAAACTAATTCTACTTAAAATACCAAACATGATTGTAAAATCCTACAAAACTTACTAAGGGTTCCCAAACCTCTTATGAATCTCTCATACAAAAACCAGGGGGTTAACCATTCATTTGGACCCTAAACTATGCCCTAAACCTAAAGGTATCAACTTAAAACCCTAATTCTAAACCACCTAATGTCCAATGCTCAAACTAGCCTAAAATTATCTCATAAAAATATGAGAAAATTACTATAGGTACATGCATATCTAACCTAACTAGCCCAAAAAGAATCAACTCAAAATTCATCACCAATCATCCATAATAAAATCAGCAAAATGGCATGTCAAACAAATTAAAAATAAAACCAATTCAAATACAAAAAATGCAAACAAAATAAAAAATGCATGAATTAAACATTTTTCAATCCTATTAAATTCTACATTTTTTAAGGAGTTAGGTAAAAAAATCTAGCTTAAAAATGATTAATTTCCTATTTATTATGAATTTTAGAATCAAAATGGATTAAAAATAAAAGAAAATCAAATAAAAGAAATTAAAATGCTGAATTAAATGAGAGTCATTAGATCAATTGACTGGTAAACGAATCCAAAGCTTCAGAGTGTGTCCATGTATGCATCCCAGTCACACGCTGACTGGGATTAGTGAAACGATGCGTTTTGCTCAAAGGGAGGCAATCTCAGTTTGAATCCTAGCCACACGATCAGCATAACAAGTCTCAAATTCAGGATGATCCAAAGGTGAAGACCTCATCTTCTCCAAACGAGCTCAGGTGAAGTTCATCTTTCAGACGGTGGTCCGGTGGTCCAACCACTGTCTTCTCCAGCGAAGCAAACCCTAAACCTCACCAAACAAACCAATTAAAAACCCTAAACCACTCCAAATTTCACCCTGGTCACGAATATGATCCCCATTCTTATTGATTCTCACTTAAACTCCAAACTCGATAGCAAGTTCAGCAAATCATCAAACTTCCATTGTCACGATTCTTGAACCTAAAGACCCCAGCATGAACTACATGTCTCACTGATTAATTCTCACCATTCAATCACTATTAATTCTCCAAGAATCGTGAGAACCAAGCTCCAACAGAATTTGCAATGCCTTAAGTTTTGTCTCTAAACATCATCCTTTCCTACCAGAATCCAACCTAGCATCATCTACAATCCATCCACACATCAATTCCTAGCCAATTCCCTCTATTTTAAGCTACAAGTTGAAAATTGCATACCTGTAAAAAGTGGATGAACAGAGTGGTCTTTGCTTCGAATCAAGCCCCAATTCTTTCCAGATTCCTTCAAACAATCACCCTGAAGCTTCTGTATGCAATAGTTTGGCTTGAAATCACTCCAATCCTTGAAACCGATTCTTGATGCAATGATGAACTTTCACTTTTCTACCTCTCGATTCTCCTCAATTCATGGCCAAAAAACCAACTGAATCAGTTACAATGTATATATAGAACATGTTAGAAAGATCTAGAAGTTTCTATAACAACTTAAATGAGATTTTGAAAATCTCTTGCACTTGAATTTCTCATGTTATGCATTCTGCGTTTTGCTCAGTTCAGTAGCTTGCTCTTGCTTGAATTTCTCACCAGATGACAATTAGAAGTGAATGAGATGTGTATTTGCCTTGTAGCTGATCTCATGTGGTGTTTTACATATGTTACTTCAAACATAAGTCACCAAATGCAAGTCTTGGAAAATGACCTCAAATGCCGAAAGTAACAATGCCATCATCTTTAAAATGTTGATTCTAATCAAAATGATATGTCACATGACTTGTTTTGACCATAAATCATGAAATTGCATTCTTTTTGCCTTTTTAAATGACTTTAAATTCTTCATTAAAAACCATTTCAAACCAACTTCTCATACAAGCCAATTAAAACCTTCCCTGATGCATGGACAAGGTTAAAACCCTATTTTGAGAAACTTTCTAGTTGAACAGTTTTCCATTTGAGGAGTGGAAGATGGAGATTTTGGCACATGCTTGAAAATGACCTATAATCCCAAATGCCCAAAATACCCCTGGATTGCCAAGATCATAACTTGAGTTCCACAAATCCCCTTGAGGACTTATAGTACTCTATGGAAAGCTAAGATCAAGATCTACAATTCTTATGTTGGCAAAGAATCCATTTGAAAACTCCTTGAAGGGAAAAGTTGCTTGGAAGTCAAGTGACTTTCACAGGTAAATTTCAGTGTCTTCTGGTGACCTGTAATTTGCAAAGACCATAACTTGAGTTCTACAAATCTTCTTGAATACTTCTAGTACTCAAATTAAAGGTATTGAGAATATCTACAAGTTTCATGTTGGTCAAAGATCCATTTGAAACTTGTATTTTGACTTATGTGGCTTTGAAGTTAGGCACTAAATAGGGGATTTTACACTACAACCCTAATTTAGCAACTTCCCACATTCTTGATCTTTCTTTGCTTAACCTTGGAACAACACCACACATGTATCAACATACCAATTCATGCATCCCATGACATCAAGGTAGGCCTTGATGCTCTCCAACTACTCAATTGAATTAGGGTTGACCCAGATGAAACCCTAGTTGACTGCACCTCAACTGTGGCTCTTGTAATTGAATCAATGACTTGTCTCAGCTTCAATAAGGCCCTCTAGATATCCCATGAGATCCATGCACACCTCACATTCACATTCCATGATTCTCCTCCCATTGATGATTCTCAATATTCCTCAAGATAGGAGCAAAACCCACATGTAGGCACTCAAACTTCTCAAGACTTTAAATCCTTTCTTGATGGCCTGGATGACTTCTCATCTTGGATAACACACCTTGCTAGGATCTTCTCTTGATAGACACTCTTGATCCCTTGTTGGATGCCTGCTATGCTATGATATGCAAATGATTGAACTATGTACATGATGTAACTATGCTAATGAAATGCAATGAAACATAAATCAGGCAAGAAAAAGGTTGAGCAAATTTTGGGGTGCAACAACTACCTATTACATACCGATTACTTTAATTTAGCCAGACATGGAATATAAACTAAGAACACGTAAACAATGGTAGAATATATAAACATGCATCATAATGGAAAGTAAAATTCTATTAACGATTATAATAAGAACCTGTAAATAATTCAATTGGCCTTTGGGAAATCCTCCAAAATGTCGGCAGGATTTAGTCTTGGTACCAATCACTCGTACGGAATAGAATTGAAAAGTAAAACACAATTGCAAGGAAAGGAAAGAAAAAAAAATAAAAGGGAACAATAAGAAATTCTGAAACTCAAATTCGCTCTGAAAATAATTTGGCAGCACTTCGTGTCTTGAATGAAGCCTCCTTTTTCTGGTCTCAGCTTCCTCCTTTTATAGATGGAATTTCCAACGGTTAGTTCCTTCAGGAAGTTGGATTGATGTCAGAGAAAGTAGGAGCTAGTGGTCCACTCTTTTTGGTCTTTGAAGGCACTTACAACACGTGCACATTTTCTGCACTTTTTGTCTGCATGACGGTCGTCATGGGTTGTGACGGTCATAACACGTATGACGGTCGTAATGGCCATGTGACGACCGTCATATCAGCAAAATTCGTATTTGCTGTTTTTGGTCTGTTTTTCATCTGGTTTTCATCTGTAATTGCTTGTTTTCTTCATCTTGCTCCATTTGAACATGAACTTTGAATACCTGCAAAATATTGGACAAATAACATGGAAAAACCCGAAATCGGAGTGAAACCAGTCATAAATTAGTTAAAGTGTACGTCATTATATATATAAAATTTCGCGTTATCAGTCACCCTTTGTATCTTTGGATACATTGTGGTAGACATATTTGTGAGTGAAGAGTTTTGTTCTTCACGTGTATTTGTGTGTCACTCTAAGCTTTTAAGCAATAGTATTGTGTTCTTGATTGAAGCTGTGAAGCAAGATCAAGTGGTGTGACTTTGAAGAGTGTTTTCTAAAGTCTGTCTTTTGTAATGAATTGATTATCACTGCGGTGATTGAGGGGGAGTGAGCGGGGTCTCTTGTCTAGTGGATTCCAGGCAGAAATTGCATTGGGTAGAGATTAAGTGAGGAGTTGTAAACGGGGGAGTTTAGCTCTGAATTGATTATACTAATAGTGGATTTCCTTCTTGGATTGGTAGCCCCCAGATGTAGGTGAGGTTGCACCGAAATGGGTAAACAATTCATTATGTTATTTATCTTTCAGCATTTACAATTCTGCAAAATTTAAATGGTTAGATAAATAGTCTGTCTATCTGCTGATGTTACAACAGACGTCATGACATTGGTCATGACATTGGTACAATTTAAAGCAATTTAAATTGGTCATGTGTGGTCTGTCCTTGTCCTTGTTTGAGCAGAGATCAATGTTCTTGGGACATCTGAGATATGCATACCAGAATTTCAATTGGTATCAGAGCAGGCATCCTATCTGTTTTGGATGAGATCTTGGGAGATACTTTCTGGTGGTTTAAATAAGGAGAAGTAGTAGCTGATTTGCTGATCTTGCTAAATGGTTGAGCTACTGCTTATGGAGTTACGGAGAAGTGTGTGTTCATTCCTGCTTATGAAGGATTTTGTGTATCTTGTTTAAGGCATGTTGAAGATGTTCTTTTGGTGGTTCCGCTGCATATTTTTCTGATGAAAGAACTCTGGTAGCCCTGGGAGAATATTGCCCTATAATCAGTTTGATGTATGGTTGTGGCAAATGTGTAGATGGTTGGAAGATGGTCTCTACTGCTCTGATTGGTCTGACAAAATATGGATCCTGCTGGATGCTGTTTTGCTGGGCTGTTGCTATTTTTTTTCTACAAGTTGTTGAATGTTGTAGTTGTGATGTTTGTGTCCTTGAGCTATTGCTTGTGTGTTTGGGTTGTTCTGTTGGAGGTGATTTATTTTCACCACTCATGACTTGCAAAGGTTCTATCAGCTGAGGAAGTCATATGTAGGTTGAGTCAAGGGTGTCAGCCTTGATGTTTCAACATTAAAGATACTTATAATGAAGAATACTTTTGGTATTAGTGAAGTGTAAATATCTATCAGATGGTCTTCTCAACAAGTTGTGTGGATTTAAGATCAGTTGCTATGTGTGGACTACACACATATTTAATTGGTTATCCATGAAGTTCAGATAAGGATTTAAGATTCATTTCTATTTGAGATATTCTCAAATATTTAATGGATTATCCTTAGTTGATGATCAAGTTATCTTATCAGTTGTTTCTCAAGCATCAGGCCCCTGATCTGCTTTGTCTACTTCAAGGATCTGATGTTCAACCAGATGTTGAGACATTCCATCATCAGAGATTGTACAGAAGTCTGTTGAAGGAGATATAGCTGATAATCTTGTTACCATACACTTGTGTGGTAGGATCTGACTTTATTCTAGTAAGTTTCCTGGCAAGAAACTAAGACTAGAATATAGTCCTGGTGGAAGTGCAGATGAAGACATTTTCTCTTGGATCAGTTTATTGGAGTGCAGCAGGTGTGTTCTAGTCTCTACTAGAAGCATCTGATATTCATCTAGAAAGCTTCATGGCAAGAAACTTGTCTAGAATATGGTGTTGGTGATAGTAATGCTTGGGTCAGTTTATTTCTGATCTAAGTACATAGAATCATGTGACCCTGCTCATCTTGGAGGTCAAGGATAAGTGGCAGTTATCTCTGACTTTCTGAAGAAGTCTCTACTTAAGGAAAGCGGGATTCATTCTGTAAAGATCTCTTGTGACTAATCTTCTCTAAAGAATCAAGCTTTGGCATGTTTGGTATCTCTAAAGAGGAGTTTTATGAAGTAACTGCACTTCAAAGGGATGTGTTGGGGTACAAGAAAGAAGAATACGGGCTGCCTACTCAAACCTACTATCAGTAATCAAGTCTGTGTGAACATGGAACTCTTGATGAGGTTCTTCTAAGTTGCAGAATAAAGAACTGATTTCACCACAGGATGTCTGATCAGATGTTGTGACATTAAGCAGAAACTTCAGGTCCAAGTCTTGGTGTATCCAAGTGCCTTGCTATGGAGCAAGTAGGATATGTAACTTGAAGATCAAGTTTTCTAGAGCTCTGGAAAAAAAAGATGCTAAGTAACCAAACAGTGGCATTTGGTTATTTAAGTAGTGTGCTTGGAGAAAATTACTCTTGTACAGAAGGGTAGTTGTTGAACACCAAAGGAGGTTCTGGTTCTGTTCATCTAGTGGTGCTTATGGTAGAAGCCCTAAGTTTTTTATGGAAGATTACCTTCTTTTGGAGATGTTTTTGATCAAGTTGGTGGAGTTGTGCTCTCTGAAGATCTTCAGTTGGATTACTAGGCAGTAGTAAGTCCAATTGTGGGCATATCAAGAACCATTGGATGTTGTGTCTGTGATATGTTAGGATGTCCTAACTAATGTCAGAACATCATTTTGTTTATTGGTCTTGAAGATCTGTTATGAAACTTGTGATTCACATCTTGACTAAGAATTACTCTATCTTGTCATACGGGAGAATGATGAGGTAAAAGGACTGTCTTGGAGTATGATGTGAAATTATTGTACAAGACTGGAGTGGCTCATTGCATAAAAATCTGGACTATGATGAGTTATATGGAAGTAAATAGTCACCAGTTAAACCAGAAGTGTTCTAACTTATCATATGGGAGAATGATGAGGAAAGAATGTCTTGGATTATGGGGTGTGGTATCTTGTACTCAGCCAAAGGTCAGAATACTTGTGGAGAAGTGGTTTCTTCTGCTACAAGTAACTCTAGGAAGAGGTGGATCAGTTTGGTGCCTTCTCACTGGTTGAGCATGGAGTGGTCATGTGAGATAATGTGGTGATCTTGGGTGTTGCTTGCTATAAGGTGCAGCTCTTACAGAAGATAGGAGGAGAGTTTTTGTCTAATGGGTGTACTAGTTACCTATGGTTCAAGCAGTAAGTGAATGCGTTCAGCAGGTGTGTTGAACAAGGAGTGAGCTCTTAAAGACATGAAGATGAGTCTTATGTTTTCCATTCACGTGCTTCTGGAAATAGAGCACTAGTTATCCGTGATATGGGGAGATATACTTCTATCTAGGATATGTTGCTGCAATAGTACAGTTATTCCTCAAGATTGTTTGTGGTTTCAAGCTGTTTGTGAGTGTATGCCTCTAGGAGGGTGGAATGTCATACCAGATGTTGTGACATTATGTTACTGCTCTAGCTCATGGTGAACCTGACAGTGTCTTTTTTCTGTCATTGGATATCAATGGATCAAGTCAGGTAATTGGGCCTCTATCCAAGTGTTTTATCTTGTTTGACAAGTGAAGATGAAGATCAATACACCATCAACCTTGATCCTGTGCATAAGGAAGGACATTCACTCTGACATCTTGGAGATTTTTTTGTCTTTCAAAGCTGAAATCTGAGGAATCTCATAGAAAGCTATGTCTATCCTGCAACTACTTCTGATACTTGTTCTAGTGTGGTTTGTGAATCAAGGGATGTAAAGTTGCATGGGTTTCACTAAGTCTCCATATGTTTGGGTTCTCTCTTTTAGGGGGAGTGTTGATTATGCATGACAGGGAACTCAAGACTCAATGACTGTGTTCAAGGGGTAAAACTAAGTGGTGTTTATACTGTGAAGAATCATTGTGTCTCAGCTATTGTTCTGTGCAAGTAGAAGGAGTTCATGACCTGGTGCTTGTAGGTTATCTGATTGATGAAGGAATCATTGCTTAAGGTGCTTAAGAATATCTAGGGTATTTGTAATGTCAGACAAGTTGCCTGAATATTATGTCTCTGAGGAAGCTACATGAGAGTTTAATTATCTCTATGTTTTTCTGGTGTTTGTGATAAACTGTTAAGCTATTGCGGTTGTGTCCTTCAGAGATCTTCATGAAATGTATGGATTACTTTGGAAATAATAAGCCTTGTGGCTGGTGCATTAAGAACCAAAGTAAAGGAGTTGATGTTATACATGATGGGCTGAAATCAGGATTGATTTTACTCTGTTTGAGTGAGTTCAGCAGGGGGTGACCTGTAAGCTAGAGTTCAACAGTGTTTAAATCCTTGTCCATGGATTGTTGCTGAAGTGGTGCAGTCTTTATATTGATTAGAGATCAAGCAGCTTGTGTATCTCTTGGGAGATTATGAGATGACTGGATGGTTGGACACCATGTGCAGTTTGCCAACTGAGTCTTGCTTTGAAGCATGATTGTCTCTGATTCAGTTTTTAGGTTTAGCTCTATTTGATGTGTTATGAGCATATATATATATATATATATATATATATATATATATATATATATATATATATATATATATATATATATATATATATATATATATATATATATATATATATATATATATATATATATATATATATATATATATATATATATATATATATATATATATATATATATATATATATATATATATATATATATATATATATATATATATATATATATATATATATATATATATATATATATATATATATATATATATATATATATATATATATATATATATATATATATATATATATATATATATATATATATATATATATATATATATATATATATATATATATATATATATATATATATATATATATATATATATATATATATATATATATATATATATATATATATATATATATATATATATATATATATATATATATATATATATAAGAATCTTAATCGGTTGAGTAAGTAAATAGAATAATTAATTATATTTAATAATTAATTTTTTAATTAGGCTATGATCTATTTCGAAATAATGAGAATTCTAAATGATTATCATTCTATATATAGGCTATGATCTCAAATGTGTCATTCTATAAGAAGATTATCTCTTTTTATCCCCATTCGAAGAGTTTTCAAGACATTACGAGTACCGGTTGAGAAAAATCCACAAGCCAACCAGTGTCAAACACTTGTCTGTACACTTTTGTATTTTAGAATTATCGTTGTCATTGTCTAAAAATCTTTCTCATTATATTCGTTAAGGTATTCCTATAATCATTAATATCAAAATGTCATAGATCCTAAAGTTTGTGGCCATGGGGAGACGCTTAAGCGCTCCCAGCGTGATGAGTGATTAGTGCATATTTATGCACTTTCTCCTATATTTTTACTTAGGCATTTCTTTACTTTATCTTGATTATTTTTATGTTTTATTTTGTTTTTATATTTTATTTTATTTTTGGCTTAATTTGATTTCCGCACTTATTTTTCAGCTTTAGCAGTCTGCACGGAAATGATCATAACTGGAGTTGCGAAAATCCGTTTGAGGCCTTCTAAAAATCGCCGGAAAGCTAAGAGAGAGAGCTACGACTTTCGTGTTGGAGTCGAAGTCAGATTCGGAGCCCAAAATTCCAAAGTTCCGTTTGAAGTTACTGCATTAGATTTTTATTTTAGTGTTGGGTCATGTATTGGGCCTGGGTTATGTTTTCGACCAAGTTGGGTTATGACCCGAATTTGCTTTCTTTTTAAAGGAAAAATACTCTTGTTACTTCTCACCTAGTTACATTTTCACGAAAAATACATTCGGAGCTTTGAGAGAACCATGGAGAGCTAATTCATTAGAGTCATTCTGCTGTAATCGCGTTCCAACGCTTTGAGGTTTTTACTTTATCAATCTAATTCGTTTCTCTTTAAACACTATTCTATGAATTGCTTTTGCTTAATCTGTTAATTTATAGAATTCTTTTGATTAAATTTGTATGATTGCATCCTTAGCTTTTATTCGCCGTTACGTCGCTTTGTCGTTAATTCGCGTTTTTAATTCGTGTTTGCTTAATTCACGAAAACTTAATCTCTTTGCTTAATTGGAAATATAGGATTGTTAATCTAGTCTATGTCTTTTGCGCTTGTTAATTGACATAGGAATCGAATAGAGATCGAAATCGCTTAGGAAATTGGTAAGGTAGAAACCCGTGATAACTCGGAACCGAAAACAGTAGATTGACTTATTTTGATAATCACTTATTTTAACCGCTTAATTGCATTTGTTTTATTTACCCGATCAGAAACCAAACCAACTCCCCCTCCATTTCGAATTTGGTAGATTAATCACATAAAAGAATCCTTGAGACGATATCTGAGTTGAATTGTCGTTGTATTACATTTTCATAAAAAACACTCGTTTTGATCGGCGCATGACAACTGATCAATGAGCTAGGCCCTCCACGACGGAGAGATGGATTGGGCCGACCCCGTGTGATGAGCGGGACAAAGCAATATATATATATATATATATATATATATATATATATATATATATATATATAAATATATATATATATATATATATATATATATATATATATAATATATATATATATATATTTATATATATATATATATATATATATATATATATATATATATATATATATATATATATATATATATATATATATATATATATATATATATATATATATATATATATATATATATATATATATATATATATATATATATATATATATATATATATATATATATATATATATATATATATATATATATATATATATATATATATATATATATATATATATATATATATATATATATATATATATATATATATATATAAGAATCTTAATCGGTTGAGTAAGTAAATAAAATAATTAATTATATTTAATAATTAATTATTTAATTGAATATGTGCTTAAATATAAGTGGATGTCAAGAAAATCCATTTCGAAATAATGAGAATTCTAAATGATTATCATTCTATATATAGCCTATGATCTCAAATATATTATCCTATAAGAAGATTATCTCTTTTTATCCCCATTCGAAGAGTTTTCAAGACATTACGAGTACCGGTTGAGAAAAATCCACAAGCCAACCAGTGTCAAACACTTGTCTGTACACTTTTGTATTTTAGAATTATCGTTGTTATTGTATAAAAATATTTCTCATTATATTCGTTAAGGTATTCCTATAATCATTAATATCAAAATGTCATAGATCCTAAAGTTTGTGCCAATGGGCAGACGCTTAAGCGCTCCCAGCGTGATGACTGATCAGTGCATATTTATGCACTTTCTCCTATATTTTTACTTAGGCATTTCTTTGCTTTATCTTGATTATTTTTATGTTTTATTTTGTTTTTATATTTTATTTTATTTTTGGCTTAATTTGATTTCCGCACTTATTTTTCAACTTTAGCAGTCTGCACGGAAACGATCATAACTGGAGTTCCGGAAATCCGTTTGAGGCGTCCTAAAAATCGTAGGAAATATAAGAGAGAGAGCTACGACTTTTGTGTTGGAGTCGAAGTCAGATTCGGAGCCCAAAATTCCAGAATTCCGTTTGAAGTTACTGCATTAGAATTTCATTTTAGTGTTGGGTCATGTATTGGGCCTGGGTTATGTGTTCGACCCAGTTGGGTTATGACCCGAATTTGCTTTCTTTTTAAAGGAAAAATACTCGTGTTACCGTTCACTGAGACAGCCTATGTCCCATTAGTGGAATTCTAATGAAACCTTATAAAAATACAGAAAAATTTGAAATTTTTAAAGGACAATACTTAATTATTTAAAAACATACTGTTTCACATACATATGCTTCAAATATATTTTACAGAGTTTGACACCGTTAAGACTAGCGGCCTTGCCACATAGATAAAACATAAAATAAAAGTACAGAAAGGAAACCAAAAAGAAAGCATACCAAAAGGGACCTCCTAAGTCCAACAAGACTGACACTTATACTGACTGTAGTAGTAGGGATGTGATTAGCGTTTGACAAAACACTAACAGCTCCCAATCTAGATGTTATAGTAACACATCTCCACGTCACTTCATATCCTTTCCTTCTGAGTTGTCGGGAAGTACGCAAGATTCGAGCTCATCGTCTGATCGTCATAAAATAATCCAAAATGCAAAACAAAAATGACACAGGGCTAAGATTCATGTACAAGTTTAAAAGTGGGAATGAATGTGTAAAATAATAATATATATGGAAACCATATTTATACAAACAAGCGTATCTTATACCCACAATTACATATACTTTATTTATTCTAATGCATCCCTGAACTATATGCTGACTCAGGCCACTAAACGCTGTCAATGATATCTATCCCATTTACCAAGATCAGATATCACTAGACCACATGCCACCAACGTACTCCCAATTACCAAGAGCTACGCCACCTAACTTCACATGGAGCCTAGGTGTTATAAGTCGATCGTCCCTGAGAATTCAGGCCAAGAACCTTGTCTTGCCTAGCATGCATAGATAATAATCCCCGTCGGGATTGCAGGCGACTGATCAACCTCGTGCGTCCCATACCGCACGGCGGTGGACTTACACATTCCTTAATGCAAGTCTATATGATCACTCACTCATCTTGTGGCAACTCTTAGCCATAAGTATTAAGTTAATAATGGGGAATTATCGTATCAACTTTTCAAGTTATACTTATTATCTAGATACTTAGGTTGAGTACCAAATCCATCCAATGTCTTGCCATATTTGATCTTTGTCCTTACATAATAAGTTCAGTTTGTATAATGGGTAATTGTATGGTTAACTTCCCAGGTAAGAGAGGTGGACTGTAAACGGCATAGTCGACCAAGTCTTCCTTAGCCAGAACCCAACCAAATATAACTACTCATTGTATCCAACTTTCCTTATGTTAATGGGGATCAATTACTTAATATCTAGCAATGTTTTTCTCTCATTAACCGATTATTTCCTTAATCTATCAATCACAATCATTCAAGTATAAATAAAATAAACAATTATAAAATTAACCGAATAATGCAAGCACAATACAATACCAAATTGTCAAAGATTATTCCTATGATAATTAATTAAGGCCGGCGTAACCTCGCCTAGTGATTTGTGAAAATCATTATTTGAGAATAGGCTCTCCTTAATTATTTATCGCTAGTAGGGCTTAGGTCACCACTACACACATATATATTAAGTTATTTTACGCTAACCGTCCCAATCGTATACGAAATCTTGCCCCCACCTTTTGTTGAGTGTTGTTGAAAGTCCACAAGTGTTGTCTTCGATCTTTGCCAAGAACCTAATTTACGATAACCGTTGGATTGTACGAAATTTATGAAATAATTAGAATATAATTTATGGTTAATTGAACATAATCCCGTTATAACTTGAAATATTTATTTATTTAAATATATCATAATAACCTCCAAAATAATTATTAAATTCAAATATAAATTATATTATACCTCCTTTTGAATTTGTTTGTTTTAGAAAATTGTCAAGAGTATATTTCTAATAACATTTAAATTATAATAAAATTTGGGCATTATAACGACTTAAAATGGTAAAATTTATTTTGGACTTTATAAGTTCAATATATCGACGTCTGAACGGAATTTGCATAGAAAATTTAAAATAACCTTTATATAAATAACATAATTAAAATAATATAATTAAAATAAAATGGACATTATAACGGCTTACCGATTACTTATGAAAATGATTTGGGCAGAACTTTGACGTATAAAACTCCCTTGAAACTTTAGAAGAACTTTTACCACAAAATACTCTAAAGGTTACGAACCGATATCGTGGGAACTTCGATAACTAAAACTAATATTGCTATATGAAGAAATTAGAGAAGGGAAAGAAGTAAAGAAGTAAGAAAGATGATTTGTGAATGAATGAATGAAAATGGGGTGGAAGAGACCCCTATTTATACTAGTTGTAAAATATTAAAATAACATAATTTATCATCTTTTGCCCATACCTTCCAACTTTTCAACTCTTGCTAGTAAATATGTCTCTATCAAATATTTACTAATCTTTCATCAATAGTGCTTTAGGTGTTCTAGTATGACTTTGTGAAAATAATTTATGACAAAGGTATGGGAGCTTGATTTCATGACATAATATTATGTAGGATATTAATAGAAAATGAGATATATATTTCTTTTATAAAAAGTAAAATGTTAATAATATTAATAATAATAAAAATAGTAAAAAGGATAGTTATTTGATATTTTTATTGTCTTAAGATTATTTTATTTATTAATTGGTTTATAGAGTAAAATGATAATATTCAAATAAAATAAAATCAATTAATAATAACAAAACAAGAACAACAATAATGATAATAATAATATGAATAATTAATTAACTTAAAGTTAAGGGTTTTAAGTACCAATTTAAATTTCAAAGTTTAGTTTATAAAATGAAACGATGATATTCAAATTGAAGAATAAAAGTAATAAATATAAAAAGTAATTAATTAATAAATTAATTATTATAAGTGTTAGTTTCAACATTTAATTTTTAATAACTAGCATTGTTAAAATCTCAAATCTAACTAGATATATTATTTAGTGTATGGAAAAATTAGGATGTTACATTACCACCCCCCTTAAAAGAAATTTCGTCCTCGAAATTTAGCGTACCTAAAACATATGTGGATACTTCTGACGCATGTCTTCTTCTCTTTCCCAAGTAGAATCACCAGTTACATCATCCCACACGACTCTAACCAATGGTATTTGCTTTCCACGAAGTTCTTTAATACGATGATCTAAGATCTTGACAGGTATAGCCTCATATTCCAAATTATCTCTAAGTTCCACAGTTTCAGGCTCAATGACATGTGAAGGGTCCGGATAATACTTCCTCAGTTGTGATACATGAAATACATCATGAAGATTAGACAAGTTTGGCGGCAAAGCAATGTGATACGCTACAGGTCCAATCCGCCGTAGAATTTGAAAAGGCCCGATAAACCTTGGTGTTAACTTCCTAGTTTTGATTGCTCGTGCAATTCCCGCCCTAGGAGTTACCCTAATGAACACGTGATCTCCTGCCTCGAACTCCAAAGGTCTTCTCCTCTTATCATTATAACTCTTTTGACGGTCCTGTGCTGCCTTCATTTTTTCTCTAATAAGTTTAACCTGATCTGTCGTTTGTTGCACGAATTCTGAACCCAATATTTTATTTTCTCCAACCTCATACCAACATAAAGGTGTACGACACTTTCTTCCGTATAATGCTTCATATGGAGCCATGCCGATACTTGAGTGAAAACTATTGTTGTAAGTAAACTCAATCAATGGTAAGAACTCGTCCCAACTTCCTTTGTGTTCAAGAGCACAAGCTCTCAACAAATCCTCTAACGATTGAATCGTCCTCTCAGACTGGCCATCCGTTTGGGGATGATAAGCTGAACTTAACCTCAGTTTTGTTCCTAACTCTAAATGCAACTGATGCCGAAAATTTGATGTGAATCTGGGATCTCTATCACTGACTATACTTGAAGGTATTCCATGCAATCTAACAATCTCCTTTACATATACCTGAGCTAGTCTCTCTAATTTAAACGTCTGGTTGATGGGAATGAAATGTGCACTCTTTGTCAACCTATCAATGATCACCCAAATTGCATCATGTTGTTTCTGAGTCTTAGGCAAAGCGGTTACAAAATCCATGGCTATTCCGTCCCACTTCCACTCTGGAATATCTAAAGGTTGTAGCAATCCGGCTGGCTTCTGATGTTCAATCTTTGCCTTCTGACATACCAAGCAACTTTGAACATATTCTGCTATATGTCTCTTCATTCCAACCCACCAAAACATTTTCTTCAAGTCTTGATACATCTTTGTGGCTCCTGGATGAAAACTCAACTTACTTTTGTGGCCCTCTTCCAAAATCAACTTTTGAATATCCTGATTTTGAGGTACACACAACCTTTCTTTAAACCTTAGGATTCCATCACTCCTTATGTTAAACTCTCCATTTTGACCATTTCTTATATTTTCCTTTATGCTCACTAGACGGTCATCAAGTTGTTGTTCATCTTTGATCCATTTCAGAAATTCATTAGACACGACAATAGCGCCTATGAATATACTTCCTTCATTGTGATGTACTCCTAAGTTTAAATCCACGAATTTGTCAATCAACTCTTCTTCCTTCAACATCATTGCAGATACATGAAGTTTCTTTCGACTCAAAGCGTCTGCTACAACATTGGCCTTTCCGGGATGATATTGCAACTCAAAATCATAGTCCTTCAAGAATTCCATCCAGCGCCTTTGTCTCATGTTTAAATCTTTCTGATCAAATAAATGCTTCAGGCTTTTGTGATCACTTAACACAGTGAACTTTGATCCATAATGCCTCCAAATCTTTAAGGCAAACACAATTGCCGCTAACTCTAGGTCGTGAGTTGGGTAGTTCCTCTCATGCACCTTCAATTGTCTTGATGCATAAGCTATCACTTTCCTTTCTTGCATCAACACACACCCAAGACCTTGATATGACGCATCACAATACACATCAAAATTTCCTAATGGGTCTGGTAAGATGAGTATTGGTGATGAAGTCAATCTTTCCTTTAGCTTCTGAAAACTTTCTTCACACTCTTTAGTCCATTCAAAGTTTTTACCTTTCCTCGTTAACTGAGTCATGGGCAAAGCGATCTTTGAAAATCCTTCAATGAACCTCCGATAATATCCAGCTAGTCCAAGAAAACTTCGAATCTCGCCAACATTCTTTGGACTCTCCCACTTTGTTATTGCTTCGACTTTACTTGGGTCTACTGCAATACCTTCTTTACTAATTACATGACCAAGAAATTGTACCTCCTTCAACCAAAATTCACATTTCGAGAATTTCGCGTACAATTGAAGGTCCTTTAATATCTGTAGCACAATTCTCAAATGTTCTCTGTGCTCTACCTCATTCTTGGAATAAATCAGAATGTCATCAATGAAAACTACAACAAATTGATCTAAGTATGACCTAAAGATCCTATTCATGTAATCCATGAATACTGCTGGAGCATTAGTCAAACCAAATGGCATAACTAAGTACTCATAGTGTCCATAACGGGATCTAAAAGCTGTTTTTGGAATATCATCTTCCTTCACCCTGATCTGATGATATCCAGACTTCAAGTCAATCTTTGAGAATACTGATGCTCCTTTTAACTGATCCATCAAGTCGTCGATTCTAGGCAAAGGATACTTGTTTTTCACAGTGGCTTTATTGAGTTGTCTGTAATCCACACAAAGTCTAGAAGAACCATCCTTCTTCTTCACAAACAAGATTGGAGCTCCCCATGGCGATACACTTGGTCTAATAAATTCTTTCTCTAACATCTCGTCTAATTGTTTCTTTAACTCCGCAAGCTCTGAGGGTGACATTCGATAAGGAGATATAGAAATTGGTCCAGTTCCTGGAACCAAGTCTATAGAAAATTCCACTTCCCTAACCGGTGGTAAACCTGGAACTTCTTCTGGAAAGACTTCCGGGAATTCACAGACTACGGGAAAATTTTCCACACTAGGGGTTTCTCCTACTGACATGGAGAATAGCATCATAAAACTTTGAGTGAGGGTTTCAGCTTTGCTGATTTCTCCACTATCTTCTCCAAATGTAAAAATTTTCTCCTTGCATCTCAAGTTGACATCGTTGGCTGATAACCAATCCATTCCTAAGATGACATCTAGGTCTTGTAGCGGGAGTACCACAAGATCTACTAAGAATCTTCTATTTTCTAAGATTATTGGACAGTCTACACAGACTGAATAAGTTACCATTCTTTCTCCCGAGGGAGTTGTGATAGTCAACTTATAATCGTGATCAACAATTTCGAATCCCAAAAATTCAGCACAAGAGGTAGATATAAAAGAATGTGTAGCTCCTGAATCGAATAAAACTGATACCAACTTATCTCCAATTAAACACATACCTTGAATTAACCCAGCTGACTTTGAGATCTCAGCTCCTCTAATTGTAAATACTCTTCCTGTGGTTGGCTTATTTTGATTCTGAGGTCTCTGACCAACACTTGGGCCTCCATTTCTTGCTCTCCCTATGTTGTTATTGTTTATTAGGCCGCTCCTCTGGCCTGTTGGTTGACTTTGTCCTTGGGGACAATCTTTGAGAAAGTGGCCTTTCTGACCACAGCGAAAACAAGTTCCAATATTTCTATTTGGACAATCTTTGTTAAGATGTGCCCCTCCACAGCTGTAACACTTGAACATTAACCTTCTAGAATCCTGGTTATGATAAGGTGTAGGCCTTTGATATGGCCTACCCCCTCGTTGGATTCTTCCTCCGTGGCCTCGGTTAAAGTGGCCCTTGTGATTGTTGTTTTGGGTTGATCCTCCTGATCCATATTGATTCTTCCTATTGTCAATCCCTTCCAACTCCAGACACCTTTCTACTAGCTCACCAAAGCGCATAATATGCAGAGGTAAAACTGCCCTCTGGATATCATATTTCAATCCATCTTGATACTTTTCACACATCCATTCTTCCCTTGGATGCAAGCGGTAAAACTCAGAATACTTTAGCAAGGATTCAAACTTCCTAGTATATTCTCCCACCGTCATCACACCTTGACGTAGATTCTGAAATTCTCTCTCCTTCTCTTTCCTACATAACTTTGGAAAATACTTCCCCAAAAATTCTTCTTTGAACAAGGTCCAATTGATTTCTCTTCCTTCCTCTTCCAATAATCTATACTTTCCTCTCCACCAAGCTTCAGCATCGCCTGTCAGCATGAATGTTGCATAACCAACCCTTCTATTCTCTCTACAGTGAGTGAAAGAAAATATCTTCTCCATTTCTTGCAACCATTTCTCAGCACCCTCCGGATTAAAGTCACCACCAAACTGTGGTGGTTTTCCTTTCAGAAACGAGTTCAATCCTGTATCCTCATGCACCATTTCCCTTTGTTGTTGCTGAAAGAGTTGATGATCTCGAGTGATTTGCAGGATTTGAGCATTTTGTTGTGTTTGAACTAACACAGCTGCAGCAAGTTCACGAACATCTCGAGTGTCAGCTTGAGAGTTCGTTCCAGTTTGGGAATGATCTTCTCGTCCAATGGGAATGGTAGGTGCTCCTTCAGGAGTAACTTCATCACTCGCATTCCTACGTATACCTCTAGTAGTGCCTCTAGCAGCACTCCTACCACGCCTCGCACCTCTGACGTTCTGAACCATAACTTCCTGAAAAGGAATAGTTATTAGGTTCAATCATTCACAAGACATAAAGAACATAACAATTATGTATATTTATATCCCAATGAATGATTCATCGATAAGGATTTTTATCAAGTCTCCCACAGGCAAGGGATAATTGTGTCTAAAATGTTGAATTAATATCTTAAATATAACTAGAATTCAGGAAAACATAATCAACATTTAATGTATAAACAAAAATGTATCAATTTATTTAATAACAACGATTACAAAAATCGTGACCATGTCTCATTCAAAAACCTCTACTTGTAAACCAAGCTAAGACTAATAGTGGTAAAACTATAATTATCATTATTGCTACGAAATCTTTACCTAATTCTTCATGCTTGATGATACCAATAACAAACAAAATAATGACAAGAAGAGTGATGAATAAAAGAAAGGATTTAGCCATTTGAAAGGTATAGATAAATATTTAGGAATTGATATGAAAATAATGGATGGGTGTGAAGTATTTATAAAGTGAATTTTGTGAAGTGTCCGTTACGTTACCGTTGGGTTTGTGACCGTTGGGGAGGAAAAATAAAGTGTGCTAAATAAGTTTCCTAGACCATTATACTAGAAGGCTCTCAAGATGAAGACTCAATGCACAGAAGAAAAGTTATCATCCAGTTTGGAATCCAACTTGATACAGTCAGTATAATTCTAGACACTTACGGTCCGAGCTGAATCGACCAGCTCTGATACCATTAAATGAGACAGCCTATGTCCCATTAGTGGAATTCTAATGAAACCTTATAAAAATACAGAAAAATTTGAAATTTTTAAAGGACAATACTTAATTATTTAAAAACATACTGTTTCACATACATATGCTTCAAATATATTTTACAGAGTTTGACACCGTTAAGACTAGCGGCCTTGCCACATAGATAAAACATAAAATAAAAGTACAGAAAGGAAACCAAAAAGAAAGCATACCAAAAGGGACCTCCTAAGTCCAACAAGACTGACACTTATACTGACTGTAGTAGTAGGGATGTGATTAGCGTTTGACAAAACACTAACAGCTCCCAATCTAGATGTTATAGTAACACATCTCCACGTCACTTCATATCCTTTCCTTCTGAGTTGTCGGGAAGTACGCAAGATTCGAGCTCATCGTCTGATCGTCATAAAATAATCCAAAATGCAAAACAAAAATGACACAGGGCTAAGATTCATGTACAAGTTTAAAAGTGGGAATGAATGTGTAAAATAATAATATATATGGAAACCATATTTATACAAACAAGCGTATCTTATACCCACAATTACATATACTTTATTTATTCTAATGCATCCCTGAACTATATGCTGACTCAGGCCACTAAACGCTGTCAATGATATCTATCCCATTTACCAAGATCAGATATCACTAGACCACATGCCACCAACGTACTCCCAATTACCAAGAGCTACGCCACCTAACTTCACATGGAGCCTAGGTGTTATAAGTCGATCGTCCCTGAGAATTCAGGCCAAGAACCTTGTCTTGCCTAGCATGCATAGATAATAATCCCCGTCGGGATTGCAGGCGACTGATCAACCTCGTGCGTCCCATACCGCACGGCGGTGGACTTACACATTCCTTAATGCAAGTCTATATGATCACTCACTCATCTTGTGGCAACTCTTAGCCATAAGTATTAAGTTAATAATGGGGAATTATCGTATCAACTTTTCAAGTTATACTTATTATCTAGATACTTAGGTTGAGTACCAAATCCATCCAATGTCTTGCCATATTTGATCTTTGTCCTTACATAATAAGTTCAGTTTGTATAATGGGTAATTGTATGGTTAACTTCCCAGGTAAGAGAGGTGGACTGTAAACGGCATAGTCGACCAAGTCTTTCCTTAGCCAGAACCCAACCAAATATAACTACTCATTGTATCCAACTTTCCTTATGTTAATGGGGATCAATTACTTAATATCTAGCAATGTTTTTCTCTCATTAACCGATTATTTCCTTAATCTATCAATCACAATCATTCAAGTATAAATAAAATAAACAATTATAAAATTAACCGAATAATGCAAGCACAATACAATACCAAATTGTCAAAGATTATTCCTATGATAATTAATTAAGGCCGGCGTAACCTCGCCTAGTGATTTGTGAAAATCATTATTTGAGAATAGGCTCTCCTTAATTATTTATCGCTAGTAGGGCTTAGGTCACCACTACACACATATATATTAAGTTATTTTACGCTAACCGTCCCAATCGTATACGAAATCTTGCCCCCACCTTTTGTTGAGTGTTGTTGAAAGTCCACAAGTGTTGTCTTCGATCTTTGCC